>NC_046124.1:5006076-5348576 GCF_010993605.1 Petromyzon marinus | reverse complement strand
ACATGGAGAGACACACAGAGAGACATGGAGAGACACGGAGAGACACACGGAGAGATGCGTGGACAGACAGACGGAGAGACTCACGGAAAGACACGGAAACACACGTGGAGAGAAACGCGGGGGCACACAGAAATGATGATGATGGTGATGATGATGATGATAATGATGATGGTGACAATAGTGATGATGGTGGTGATTCTGGTCATGAAGGTGGTAATGATGTTTGGCGATTGAGACACCGGTTGTGATGATGATGGTGATAGCGATAATGATGATGATGATGTTGTTGGTGATGTTGGTGATGATGGTGACGCTGGTCGTGATGATGGTGATGTTGTTGGTGATGACGGTGATGCTAGTCGCGATGATGGTGATGTTGTTGGTGATAAATGGTGACGCTGGTCGTGATGATGGTGATGTTGTTGGTGATGACGGTGACGCTAGTCATGATGATGGTGATGTTGTTGGTGATGACGGTGATGCTGGTCGTGATGATGGTGATGTTGTTGGTGATGATGGTGACGCTGGTCGTGATGATGGTAATGTTTTTGGTGATGACGGTGATGCTAGTCGTGATGATGGTGATGTTGTTGGTGATGATGGTGACGCTGGTCGTGATGATGGTGATGTTGTTGGTGATGACGGTGACGCTAGTCGTGATGATGGTGATGTTGTTGGTGATGACGGTGACGCTGGTCGTGATGATGGTGATGTTGTTGGTGATGATGGTGACGCTGGTCGTGATGATGGTGATGTTGCTGGTGATGACGGTGACGCTAGTCGTGATGATGGTGATATTGTTGGTGATGACGGTGACGCTGGTCGTGATGATGGTGATGTTGTTGGTGATGACGGTGATGCTAGTCGTGATGATGGTGATGTTGTTGGTGATGACGGTGATGCTAGTCGTGATGATGGTGATGTTGTTGGTGATGACGGTGACGCTAGTCGTGATGCTGATGGTGACGCTGGTCGCGATGATGGTGATGATTGCGATGGTGACGCACCCTGTGATGGAGAGCTGGATTTCTACTCTCACGAGGAGACGCGCCACAATCGGCTGCAGGGTTTGCTGGTCACTGGCACTGTGACACAAACATCACACCACGTCACACCACGTCCACGTAAGGAGCATCACACCACGTACACACAGGGAGCGTCACACCACGTCCACGTAAGGAGCGTCACACCACGTACACACGGGGAGCGTCACACCACGTACACACAGGGAGCATCACACCACGTACACACGAGGAGCGTCACACCACGTCCACATGAGGAGCGTCACACCACGTACACACAGGGAGCGTCACACTACGTCCACACGAGGAGCATCACACCGCGTACACACAGGGAGCATCACACCACGTACACACGAGGAGCGTCACACCACGTCCACACGGGGAGCGTCACACCACGTCCACATGAGGAGCGTCACACCACGTACACACAGGGAGCGTCACACCACGTCCACATGAGGAGCGTCACACCACGTACACATGAGGAGCGTCACACCACGTACACACAGGGAGCGTCACACCACGTCCACACGGGGAGCGTCACACCACGTCCACACGGGGAGCAGTGGCAAGCGTCACAACCTCAATCTAAATTGTGATTCTCTCTCTCTGTCTCTCTCCGTGAGCGGCGACCACGGCCTTCCTTCCGTCCTTACACCGCCCCCGTGCCGGGGGACGTGGAGTCGAACCGGCCCGGCGTGCCGGCGGCTCCACCGGGCCGGCGGCTCCACCGGGCCGGCGGCTCCACCGTGCCGGCAACTCCACCGTGCCGGCGGCTCCACCGTGCCGGCGGTTGCGAGTCGTGCCGGAGACTCCGAGTGGCGGAGTGGGGCGACGCGGCCGCCACCGTGCGGGGCGACGCTGCCGGCCGGTCAGTGGGGCAGGGTCCCCCGGGGGAGGGGGTGGAGTTGGGGGGAGCGGGGGGCAGGGTGGTGGGGAGAGGGGGGAGGGGAGTGGGGGGGGGGGGGCAGGGGGTGGGGTGGGGGCGGGGCGGGGACTCTCACGTGCTCAGCCTCAGCTCCACGGCGAACTCCGTGGTTTCCGTGGTGATGAGCAACGTGCCGAGCAGGATGAAGAGCTTCGTCTGCGGGAGCGGAGACGGAAGGGAGCGTCAACGGCGCGCCACGCCAACACGGGGCCGAGACGGACCGCGTGCACGCTTCACACGGGCTCCGAAGCAGAGACCGCCCGTATATCGCGGCCGCGGCCGCGGCGAGAGTTGGCGAAGGTCGTTGTGGTGTTTACCCTCTGCCCTTTGTTGAATGGGTTCCCCAGCTCGCACTCCGTGGCGCTGTCGTTGAGCGGCGTGCACGACACCTGGGGGAGGGGGCAAGGGGCGGGCGACGTCGTCAGCATCGTCGGCAATCGGCATCGGCGGCGGCAGTTGCATCGTCAACAACGTCGTCGTCGTCGTCGTCAGGATCATCAGCAAGAGACTGCAGTTGGAGACACGGCAGCAGCAGCAGCAGCAGCAGCTACAAGAGTAGGCAGCTGATCACAATAGGTAATTATTGTGATGATGATGATGATAATAATGATGATGACGACGGGGATGATGACGATGACAACAATGATGACGATGATGGTGATTATGACAGTAATGACAACGACAATGATGGTGACGCTAATGATCGTGACGACGATGACAACGAAGGTCAATACGCCAACCGTCATCGATGATGATGACGATGATGACGATGATGATGACGATGACGATGGCACTGACGCCAATGGGGACGGACGAGGAGGGGGCGGCGGGGGGGGGATGAGGAAGAGGAAGGAGGAGGAGCAGGGAGGAGGGGAAGGAGGAGGAGGAGGAGGAGGGGGTTTGTGATGCGGCTTACGCTCACCGCTCTATCGGCGTTGCGGAAGCCGGTGTAGGTGATGGCGCTGGGGATGAGGATGGAGAGGTGGGCATCGTGGGCGTCGTGCCCGTCCAGGTCGGGCCGTGCGGGGTTCGACGGCTCGTTGCTGATGTCCATGCCCAGCGTGACGTCCTTCTGGGAGCGCAGGGACAGCACTTGGGCCCCCGTCTCGTCGCTGGGGACGCGCGACAAAGACAAAGATCCCCCGTATAGCCTTAACAGACTGCAGGGGCAAGTGCTGTTAGCGAGCACCTACGAAGGCCGGCACGGCACACGAGGGGGTGGGTGGCCAGCACCGCGCCCGGCCGCCTTTGTCTCCCCAGTGGCGATGTTTACTACACACCGCACCAGGTACTCATTTGAGGCTGAGTCGACCTAGGGGAGGCCCAGGACCGGTTCAAATAATCGTCACTGGTGTTGGCCGTGAGCGGGAATCGAACCCGGGTCGCCAGGTTCATAGCGCAGCGCGCTAACCGCACATACACGCGCACGCACACGCACAGACACACGTGCACAAGCACACGCACACACAGGCACGCACGCACGCACATATGAAGATCCCCCGTGTATCCTGTAACAGACTGTAGGGGCAAGTGCTGTTAGCGAGCAGCACCTATGAAGGCCGGCACGGCACACGAGGGGGTGGGTGGCCAGCACCGCGCCCGGCCGCCTTTGTCTCCCCAGTGGCGATGTTTACTACACACCGCACCAGGTACTCATTTGAGGCTGAGTCGACCTAGGGGGAGTCCCAGGACCGGTTCAAATAATCGTCACTGGGTGTTGCCCGTGAACGGGAATCGAGCAAAGATAAAGATCCCCTGTATGGCCTTAACGAGCTGTTGGGGCAAGTGCTCTTAGCGAGCAGCACCTATGAAGGCCGGAACGGCACACGCACGCACGCACAAACGTAGGCGCAGTTAAAACCCACAGGGCACACGTACGTGTGTACGTGTGTACGTGCGTGCGTGCGTTACCGGGGGGAGGGGGGGTACTCACGTGGGCAGCAGGGTGCAGTCGCCCTCCTTCACCTCGGAGCAGAAGTACGGCCTCAGCTGCAGGTTGCTGTGGCACTTTCCGTCGCTACCGCACCCCTCCTTCAAGAAGTTCACCTGCGCGGGGGGAGGGAGGGGGGCAAGGTGGGGGGGGGTGGTAAGGGGTGGGGGGGGTAAGGGGTTGACGAAGCGTTGATGTGCCAAACGCCAAACAGAAACGGGGCGCGGGGACAGCAACAGCTGTCTGTCTATGGGTCTCTATGCTGATCTATTGATCCCGGTGAGAGTCGATTGATCTACGTGAGTCTATGGTTGTCTACGTGTGGCTGTGGGTCTCTGTGTTAGTCTACTGGTTTCCGAGGTCGACTCAGCCTCTAATGAGTACCTGGTGCAGTGTGTAAACATCGCTACTGGGGAGACAAATGTGGCCGGGTCGTGTGAGCGAGTGGGCGAGCGGGAGGGCAAGCGAGCGGGCAAGCGGGTGAGCGGGTGGGTGAGCGAGCGGGTGAGTTGGCGGGCGGGCGAGCGAGCGGGTGAGTGAGTGGGCGAGCGGATGGGCAAGCGACCGGGCATATGAGCAGGCGAGCGCGTGGGTGAGTTGACGGGCGAGCGAGCGGGTGGGCGAGCGAGCAAACGGGTGAGCGAGTTAGCGGGCAGGTGAGTGGGCAAGCGGTTGGGCGAGCGAGTGGGCGAGCGGGCGAGCAAGTGAACGGGAAGGCGAGCAGGAGGGCGAGCGAGCGGGCAAACGGGCGGGCGAGCGGGCGAGCGAGCGGGCGAGCGGGCGAGCGGGCGAGCGGACCTCGAGCTTCTCGCGGGTGAGCTGCGTGGGGTCGAGCACGGGGCGGCTGTCCAGCGTGGCGACGTCCCCCGGCTCCTGGCGGTTGCCCCGCCGGGCGGCGCGAGTCTCCTGGATGCCGTACTGGGCCACGACGACGATGGGTCGCAGCTTGTCCCGGATGTTTTCCTGCGAGCGCCACGGCGACGCGCGGACACGTCACGTCGCCGCGACGTGTCCGCGCGTGCGTGCCTCCGTCATCTCCCTTATCCGCGTGTCCCCCTTGCTCGTCCGTGCGCGCACGTGTGCACCCGCGCATCACTCCGTGTGTCGCAGTGGTTATGGCGCGCTGGACTATGAACCCGGCGGGCCGAGTTCGATACCCCATCACGGCCAACAGCCTCAAATGAGCACCTGGTGCGGTTTGTAACCATCGCTACCGGGAAGACAGAGGCGTGGTTGCTGGCCCCTCACCCCCTCGTGTGCCGTGCCGGCCTTCATAGGTGCTGCTCGCTAACAGCGCTTGCCCCTACAGTCTGTTACGGGCTGTACGGGGGGATCTCTGCGTTTTGCGTGTCCGACCATTCGTCCATGCGACTGTCTGTCAGTTTATCTATTGGTGTGTGTGTGTGTGTGGGTCTGCCCGTCTGTATTGTCCACCCATCGATGTGTGTTCGTCTCCTTTCTCCTTCCACGTGCCTGCGTGCCTCCCATGCCCGTCCGCATGTGTCGTGCATGTCCCCCCCCCGGTGCCCGCGTGTGTGTGCCCGCGTGTGCGTGCCCGCGTGTGTGTGCCCGCGTGTGCGTGCCCGCGTGTGTGTGCCCGCGTGTGTGTGCCCGCGTGTGTGTGCCCGCGTGTGCGTGCCCGTGGCTCCGAGTGTCCCCTCTCCCCCCCCCCGTCCGTCCGTGCGTCTGCAAACCCCCCACCCCCCCGCCCCTCAATGCCCCCGTGTCCCGCTCGGCCCCCGTGGGCGTGCTCAGGCGCCCGGCCCTCGCTCACGTTGATCTGCAGGACGACGTCGCCGCTGCACTTGGGCGAGCTCTGCCCGTTGAGGACCACCGTGCCGCGCTGCACCTCGGCCTCGCGCGCTCCTCGCACGAAGGAGACGCGCGGCGCCATGCCCAGCCGGCGCCGCTCCACCTCCGCCTCCACCGTGAAGTTCAGCACTGACGGGGGAGGGAGAGGGGGGGGGCGGAGGAGGTTTAAACGACACAGCCACACCACTTGATTCGCTCGCTCGCCCATTCATTCGCTCGCTGGCCCATTCATTCGCTCACTCGCCCATTCATTCGCTCGCTGGCCCATTCATTCGCTCGCTGGCCCATTCATTCGCTCGCTGGCCCATTCATTCGCTCGCTGGCCCATTCATTCGCTCGCTGGCCCATTCATTCGCTCGCTGGCCCATTCATTCGCTCGCTGGCCCATTCATTTACTCGCTGGCCCATTCATTCGCTCGCTGGCCCATTCATTCGCTCGCTGGCCCATTCATTCGCTCGCTGGCCCATTCATTCGCTCACTGGCCCATTCATTCGCTCGCACACCGCGTTATCGCCCATTCATTCGCTCACTCGCCCATTCACGCGATCGTCCATCCATCCGCTCGCTCGACCCAGGGGTCCTTGAGGACCCGCTTCAAAACAAAGTCCCGAGCCTCACTGAGGCTCTCCTGGGTAAACGAAGGAGAGTGCCGCATTCTCCGGATAACGAGACACACCCACAAACGCTTGCTTTTAAAAACACGGTGGGGGGGGGGGGGTTGCGCCTTACAATCCGGGGACTTTGGGTACTGCGCGCAAATCTCACTCGACGCCGTTCGCGGCGTTCATTCCCGGGAGCATGACGACGAATTCCGCCGTCAAATCTCACCGAGCCGTGGGCTGTAGGATGCAGGCTTGGCCACGTACGTGAAGCAGAGGCTCACTTTGATGCTGAAAGGCAACAACAATATTTGGACAACAAAAGATATGTTTTAGATACACAGTAAACACCTTGTGGATTGCGAGTAACTTGGCCTGCGAGTGTTTTGCAAGACGAGCAAAATTTTTAAATAAATATTAATTTGATAAACGAGCGAGGTCTTGCAATACGAGCAGTAGTACGTATACGCTTTGTCTGCCGAGCGTCACGTGATCACAACTGATATACGAGCGCTTTGATATACGAGTTCTTTGGATTACAAACACGTTTCCGGAACGAATTGTGCTCGCGATCCAAGGTTTCGCTGTTTATTAAACAAAAACGGACAACACAATTGTATTCGATGCTTGCACGTGATGACAGCAGCTGTACGTTCAGGAGCTCAATGCCCCAAAGTCTGCTGCTGCTGCTGCTGGCCATCACGAGAGGACTTCAGGACAAAGTGGTTTATTATCCGGTCCGCAGTTTGAGTTGCACGGCCACTAGTCTTCATCGCGTCTCTATTGACCTCTTATCGCTCTCTCTGGCTGCTGCTTGCGCCTGGCAGTCTGGCTCGGGAGCGAGAGGGCCCCAATGTAGGAGTCTGCTGCTGGCTACGAACAGAGAGAGGGCTTCACCACAGACAGAGAGAGAGAGAGAGGTCGTGTCGTGTCGCTGTTCCTCCTCCGTTGAAGGAGCGCAGACCACGGTGGGGTTACTGTGCGGTCCACAGTTTGGGTTGCATGGCCACACAGTCGCACTCCTTTGGCTTGTCTATGCTACTCTCTGTGCGTCTCTATGGGTCTCCACGAGTTTCTGTATATCTACGAGTCACTTTGCAATGTGGTTCACGAGCTAGATGCCAATGTCGAGGTCTGCTGCTACTGTGAGAGCCGCTCACCGCGGGGACGGAGAGACGCTCACCGCGGCGACGGAGAGACACTCACCGCGGGGACGGTGAGACACTCACCGCGGGGACGGAGAGATGCTCACCGCGGGGACAGAGAGACGCTCACCACGGGGACGGAGAGACACTCACCGCGGGGACGGAGAGATGCTCACCGCGGGGACGGAGAGACGCTCACCGCGGCGACGGAGAGACACTCACCGCGGGGACGGTGAGATGCTCACCGCGGGGACGGAGAGACACTCACCGCGGCGACGGAGAGACACTCACCGCGGGGATGGAGAGACGCTCACCGCGGGGACAGAGAGACGCTCACCGCGGGGACGGAGAGACGCTCACCGCGGCGACGGAGAGACACTCACCGCGGGGACAGAGAGACGCTCACCGCGGGGACAGAGAGACGCTCACCGCGGGGACGGAGAGACGCTCACCGCGGCGATGGAGAGACACTCACCGCGGGGACGGAGAGACACTCACCGCGGGGACGGAGAGACACTCACCGCGGCGATGGAGAGACGCTCACCGCGGGGACGGAGAGACGCTCACCGCGGGGACAGTGAGATGCTCACCGCGGCGACGGAGAGACGCTCACCGCGGCGATGGAGAGACACTCACCGCGGGGACGGTGAGATGCTCACCGCGGGGACAGAGAGACGCTCACCGCGGCGACGGAGAGACGCTCACCACGGGGACGGTGAGATGCTCACCGCGGGGACGGAGAGACGCTCACCGCGGCGATGGAGAGACACTCACCGCGGGGATGGAGAGACACTCACCGCGGGGACGGTGAGATGCTCACCGCGGGGACGGAGAGACACTCACCGCGGCGACGGAGAGACACTCACCGCGGGGATGGAGAGACGCTCACCGCGGGGACAGAGAGACGCTCACCGCGGGGACGGAGAGACACTCACCGCGGGGATGGAGAGACACTCACCGCGGGGACGGAGAGACACTCACCGCGGGGATGGAGAGACACTCACCGCGGGGACGGTGAGATGCTCACCGCGGGGACGGAGAGACACTCACCGCGGCGACGGAGAGACGCTCACCGCGGGGATGGAGAGACGCTCACCGCGGGGATGGAGAGACACTCACCGCGGGGATGGAGAGACACTCACCGCGGGGATGGAGAGACGCTCACCGCGGGGATGGAGAGACGCTCACCGCGGGGACGGAGAGACGCTCACCGCGGCGACAGAGAGACACTCACCGCGGGGACGGAGAGACACTCACCGCGGCGATGGAGAGACGCTCACCGCGGGGACGGAGAGACACTCACCGCGGCGACGGAGAGACGCTCACCGCGGGGATGGAGAGACACTCACCGCGGGGACGGAGAGACACTCACCGCGGCGATGGAGAGACACTCACCGCGGGGACGGAGAGACACTCACCGCGGGGACGGAGAGACGCTCACCGCGGGGATGGAGAGACGCTCACCGCGGGGATGGAGAGACACTCACCACGGGGATGGAGAGACGCTCACCGCGGGGATGGAGAGACACTCACCACGGGGATGGAGAGACACTCACCGCGGGGATGGAGAGACGCTCACCGCGGCGACGGAGAGAGACACTCACCGCGGGGATGGAGAGACGCTCACCGCGGGGACGGTGAGACGCTCACCGCGGCGACGGAGAGACGCTCACCGCGGCGACGGAGAGACGCTCACCGCGGCGACGGAGAGACACTCACCGCGGCGCCGGAGAGACACTCACCGCGGGGATGGAGAGACACTCACCGCGGGGATGGAGAGACGCTCACCGCGGGGATGGAGAGACACTCACCGCGGGGATGGAGAGACGCTCACCGCGGGGAAGGAGAGACACTCACCGCGGGGATGGAGAGACGCTCACCGCGGCGACGGAGAGACACTCACCGCGGCGACGGAGAGACGCTCACCGCGGGGATGGAGAGACGCTCACCGCGGCGACGGAGAGATGCTCACCGCGGCGACGGAGAGACACTCACCATGTGTACGAACCGCAGTTCTTCTCGCTGGCGTCCAGCAGCTCAGGAGACACGGTGATGTTGTGAGTCACTCGCACGATGGGACGGCTCCTAATGAAGACAAAGAAGATCCCCCGGTCAGCGAGTAGCAGCGCGTACGAAGGCCGGCACGGCGCACGAGGGAGTGGTGTGGTGTGGCCAACTCCGGCGCCTGATCTGCTGCCATCTATGTCTCCTCTGGTGGTCATGTTTGCCCCATTACACTATTAGAACCAGTGGTTATAACCGGAGATTTAAATAATCATTCCAGTATAGGTTTCGCAGGTGTGCTGTATAGCTCTCCGATGAGATGTTAACCACCTCGCCTGGCATACGGGAGGCTGTGGGTTCGATACCGACCATGACGCCTGCTGGTGTATATTTGAAGCTTGCATGTTCTCTCTCTCTCCCCGTGGTCGCGTGGATTTTTCTCCAGGTTCTCCGGTTTCCCCTCCCCCCACACACCCACATTTAGAATCAACATCATCACGCGTTCAGAGTCTTTGGCTGCTGCTATGAATGTCCACGTGATGAGGGTGAGACACTTCGTTGAGCTGTCATTCCAGATAGCCGCTGCTGAAAAGGAGCTATGTGGCAGCTCAGTGGGGCCTCACGTGGTGAAATAAAAAAAAAAGTTGATAGTTGTTTTTGTGTTATATATAAATCCGTGTCTTCGGTCAGAGGGGTATAGATCTCGTTGTTTGGGATCGTCTACTGGCGATTGGGTCATGTTATGGCTGGTGATGTTGATGGCGATGATAGTGATGTTGGTGGTGATAGTGATGATGTTGGTGGTGGTGGTGATAGTGATGTTGGTGGTGATAGTGATGATGTTGGTGGTGGTGGTGATATTGATGTTGGTGGTGATAGTGATGATGTTGTTGGTGATAGTGATGTTGGTGGTGATAGTGATGATGTTGGTGGTGATAGTGATGATGTTGGTGGTGGTGATAGTGATGTTGGTGGTGGTGGTGATAGTGATGTTGGTGGTGATAGTGATGATGTTGGTGGTGGTGATGATGTTGATGATGTTGGTGGTGGTGATGATAGTGATGTTGGTGGTGATAGTGATTATGTTGGTGGTGGTGGTGATAGTGATGTTGGTGGTGATAGTGATGATATTGGTGGTGGTGATAGTGATGTTGGTGGTGATAGTGATGATGTTGGTGGTGGTGGTAGTGGTGATGATGTTGATGATTTTGGTAGTGGTGATATTGATGATGTTGGTGGTGGTGGTGGTGATGTTGACGATGGTGGTGATACCAATAAAAAAGTTTAATAATTCTAATGGTTTATATTTCGATTTAAAGCTTTCGTGACTGCAGGGATTCTTCTTCTTGATTCTTTCGGTAAAGTCACATAGAATGGGGATCTTGCTGTGACTGTCCCACCTGAAGACGGAAGCTTGTGTTGCCTCCGAAACGTCATGAGAATTTTTTATTTTTTTTATTTTATCCCCATTCTACGGGACTTTGCCGAAAGAACCAAGAAGATGTAATGGTTTAGTTGAAGAGTTGCAACCATTTGGTGAAGTTGACTTTGTTGGTGACGTTGACGACGACGTTGGCGAAGTCGGCAATGGGTGTTCGTTGTGGCGATGACGATGGTGATGTTGACGATGGTGATGTTGACGATGGTGATGTTGACGATGGTGATGTTGACGGTGGTGATGTTGACGATGGTGATGTTGACGATGGTGATGTTGACGATGGTGATGTTGACGATGGTGATGTTGACGATGGTGATGTTGACGATGGTGATGTTGACGGTGGTGATGTTGACGATGGTGATGTTGACGATGGTGATGTTGACGGTGGTGATGTTGACGGTGGTGATGTTGACGGTGGTGATGTTGACGGTGGTGATGTTGACGGTGGTGATGTTGACGATGGTGATGTTGACGATGGTGATGTTGACGATGATGATGTTGACGATGGTGATGTTGACGATGGTGATGTTGACGATGGTGATGTTGACGATGGTGATGTTGACGATGGTGATGTTGACGATGGTGGGAGGGGCGGGCAGGCGGGCGGGCGGGGTTACGCCATCGTATCCCCGTGGCGACGGAATGTCCTTGTGGCCGCCTCCCCGGCAAGCTCACCGCAGCACGGCGATCTTGTCGGACATGGAGCCGACCAGGAGGTCCGGGTAGGTGTTGTCATCAACGTCCATGTCGCCGGAGAGCGAGAAGCCGAACTGGGTAATTGGCGGCTTCAGCTCCTGGCCCGAGATCACCTGTTACCCCCCGCCACCCCCCCACACACACGCACAATATAAACGTATGTGTATAAATAAAGGCGCAAGCCCTGAAATGTCTTTGCTCGTGCCACTGCTGGCCAGAGGGAAATAAAAGCTCCTCCACACAGCTACACTCAGCCTCCACGTGTCCCGTCAGCTACAGCTCCTCCACACAGCTACACTCAGCCTCCACGTGTCACCAGGGCTACAGCTCCTCCACACAGCTACACTCAGCCTCCACGTGTCCCCTGGGCTACAGCCCCTCCACACAGCTACCCTCAGCCTCCCCGTGTCACCAGGGCTACAGCTCCTCCACACAGCTACACTCAGCTTCCCCGTGTCACCAGGGCTACAGCCCCTCCACACAGCTACACTCAGCCTCCACGTGTCACCTGGGCTACAGCCCCACCACACAGCTACACTCAGCCTCCCCGTGTCCCCTGGGCTACAGCCCCTCCACACAGCTACACTCACCCTCCACGTGTCACCAGGGCTACAGCTCCCCCACACAGCTCCACCCAGCCTCCACGTGTCACCTGTAGCTACAGCTCCTCCACACAGCTACACTCAGCTTCCCCGTGTCACCAGGGCTACAGCCCCTCCACACAGCTACACTCAGCCTCCACGTGTCACCTGGGCTACAGCCCCACCACACAGCTACACTCAGCCTCCCCGTGTCCCCTGGGCTACAGCCCCTCCACACAGCTACACTCACCCTCCACGTGTCACCAGGGCTACAGCTCCTCCACACAGCTACACTCACCCTCCACGTGTCACCAGGGCTACAGCTCCCCCACACAGCTCCACCCAGCCTCCACGTGTCACCTGGGCTACAGCCCCTCCACACAGCTACACTCAGCCTCCACGTGTCACCTGTAGCTACAGCTCCTCCACACAGCTACACTCACCCTCCACGTGTCACCAGGGCTACAGCTCCTCCACACAGCTACACTCACCCTCCACGTGTCACCAGGGCTACAGCTCCCCCACACAGCTCCACCCAGCCTCCACGTGTCACCTGTAGCTACAGCTCCTCCACACAGCTACACTCAGCCTCCACGTGTCCCGTCAGCTACAGCTCCTCCACACAGCTACACTCAGCCTGCACGTGTCCCATATATCTTCTACGTAACATCTTCCGCATCGTCAAAGCCCCCCCCCCCTCCCCCCCAACAACATTGTAGGCCCTCCACCCCGCCCCCTACACCGCCCCCCCAACCCCCTTTCACCAAACCCCACACTGAGCAGCATGGTGAAGCCCGGTCAACGGAGCTTTTGGGTTGGGTCGAGTGAATATAAATGTGTCGTTAAACCCGCCACCACCCGACGCGGATAACTAGCAAAGGTTCGCCAATTCGTTACTAGTGCAGCACACCGGTGTGTCGGAGAGTAAACCCACGACATTTACGGGTGGCGGCGTGTTTGGCGACACGTTTGCATTGACGCGATCAAACACCCCACGAAAAAAAAACCTCGCTCGTGGATGACATCGGTCGCGGAAGCCCGACCGCGCGTTCAACTTTCCGTTCCGCCGGCTGACCTGGGCGGGCTCGGTGGCGATGCCGCCCTTGCCGCCGTGGTAGATGTAGACTTTGCCGCTGCCGGCGAACGGAGCTCCGATGGCGATGTCTGCGAACGAAGGAGAGGAGCCGCGCAAGGCGCGCGAGAAGCCGTCACTCACGGCGGGCGACGGCGCATCTTCGACGGCGGCGGCGACGGAGCTTCCGGAAGCGAAAGCGAAGGGCGAAAGTCGCCCACGGGCAGAGCGTGGGCCGGCGCCGTCGGTGCCCAGCGGCGTCCCGTGATGCCCGGGGGACCCCCGTGATGCGCATTATACACGTGGCATCCGTAATGTCTGTGATGCCACGATGCCCATGACGCCCGTGGCACCGGCGATGCCTCTGGTGCCCCGTGATGCCCGTGACACCCGTGGCACCGGTTTTGCCCGTGATGCCCATGAGACCCGTGGCACCGGTGATGCCCGTGATGCCCGTGACACCCGTGGCACCGGTGATGCCCGTGATGCCCGTGACACCCGTGGCACCGGTGATGCCCGTGATGCTCACAACACCCGTGGCACCGGTGATGCCCGTGATGCCCACGACACCCGTGGCACCGGTGAAGCCCGTGATTCCCACGACACCCGTGGCACCGGTGATGCCCGTGATGCTCACGACACCCGTGGCACCGGTGATGCCTGTGATGCCCGTGACACCCGTGGCACCGGTGAAGCCCGTGATGCCCACGACACCCGTGGCACCGGTGATGCCCGTGATGCCCACGACACCCGTGGCACCGGTGATGCCCGTGGCACCCCATGACGCCCATCGTGCCGGCGCCACCGCGTACCCTGGAAGCCGTCCTGGTTGAGGTCGCCGGCTCGTGCCACGGCGGTGCCGAAGGCGGAGTACGGGGGCCCCGTGAGCACCGTGGGCTTCTCCAGCACGACGTTGCCTTGCCGGTTGCGGTAAACGTAGACGGCGCCCCCCCGCCTCGTCACGCCGGCTGAAGTAGTTGGGCGCGCTCACCAGCACCTCCATCCAGCTACAAAGACAAAGGTCCCACCCCCCACCGTGTAGTCTTAACAGACCGTTGGGGCAAGCGCTGTTAGCGAGTAGCAGCGCCTGTGAAGGCCGGCGCGGCACACGAGGGGGCGAGTGGCCGGCGTGCCAATGCCCGGGGCCGCCTTTGTCTCCCCGGTGGCGCTGACGTTTACACACCATGCCATGTATTCGTTTCAGGCTGCGCTGACCTAGGGGAGACCCAGGACCGCTGGTGCTGACCAGGGCCACTGGGTTTGTAGCTCAGCGGGGGGGGGTGGGGGCGAAGTCGCTTTGCCACCGCCGCTCCCCACTGTGTATACATGGACAAGGATTGCACACGCACACACGCACACACGCACACACACTCACACACTCACACACTCGCACGCGCACACAAAGACAAAGACAAAGATCCCCCATATAGCCTTAACAGACTGTTGGGGCAAGTGCTGTTAGCGAGCACCTATGAAGGCCGGATCGGTACACGAGGGGGTGGGTAGCCAGCACCACGCCCGACCGCCTTTGTCTCCCCAGTGGCAATGTTTACACACCGCACCAGGTACTCATTTGAGGCTGAGTCGACCTAGGGGAGGCCCGGGACCGGTTCAACTAATCGTCACTGGTGTTGGCCGTGAGCGGGAATCGAACCCGAGTCGCCAGGTTCATAGCACAGCGCGCTAACCGCTACACTACCCCTCACACACACACACGCACACACACACACTCACACACACTCGCACACGTACACACGCACTCACACAAACGCACACACACACACGCACGCACACACGCACACGCACACTCGCACACACACACACACACACTCGCACGAGCACACACACACTCGCACACACTCGCACGCACACACACACTCACACACACTCGCACACACTCGCACACACACACACGCACACACACGCACACGCTCACACACGCTCACGCACACACACTCGCACACACTCACACGCACACACACGCACACACGCACGCACACACACACGCACACACTCGCACACACACACTCACACACACTCACACACACACACTCGCACGTGCACACACACACTCACACACTCGCTCGCTCGCACACACACACTCGCACACACACACTCATACAGGCACACATGCACTCACACACACTCGCACACACATACACATACACTCGCACACACACACTCGCACACACACTCGCACACACACACACTCACACACACACGCACACACACACTCGCACACACACGCACTCGCACACGCACACACACGCACACACACGCTCGCACACACACAGGCACACACACAAACACGCACACACACAGGCACACACACAAACACGCACACACACGCACACACGCACACGCATACACACGCTCGCACACACACACGCACACACACGCACACACACACGCACACACACACACGCTCGCACACACACACACTCGCACAAAAACAACAAAGATAAAGATCCCTCATATAGCCTTAACAGACTGTAGGGGCAAGTGCTGTTAGCGAGCACCTATGAAGGCCGGCACGGCACACGAGGGGGTGGGTGGCCAACGCCACGCCCGGCCGCCTTTGTCTCCCCCAGTGGCGAAGTTTACACACCGCACCAGGTACTCATTTGAGGCTGAGTCGACCTAGGGGAGGCCCGGGACCGGTTCAGATAATCGTCACTGGTGTTGGCCGTGAGTGTTTGGTTCTAAATCGAACCAAACATTAAACTAATTTTCAATGGTACAGTATATTTTTTCAAGTAGTGGTACCCCAAACTTTCGCAGCTTCTTAAAATTCCCTTTTCACACCATCAATATGTAAACTCCCCCCCTCGCCGACCTGCACATGTTCACCCCCTCTACACCGTTCATCATGCTAAGTCCGCCAATTAAATGCTAATTTTTATGCTAATTGCTTTGTCAAGGCGCTCTGTTTCTTCTCACACAGCTTAAAGGTCGCGGTCTGAGCTTGGCTGTGTTCACTCCAGCGCTGTCCTCGAGACAGTCTGGTCCCTTCATCTGATGAAGGCCACTTGTGTTGTGGCCGAAACGTCGTGATTTTTGTTGTTTTATTTTTTACCTACGTGACTTTACCGAATAGAACCAAAGACTACAACTACGTCTACAACTACGACTACGGCTGTGTCTACGACTACGGCTGCGTCTACGACTACGGCTGTGACTATGACTACGGCTGCGACTACAACTACAACTACGGCTGTAACTACAACTACGTCTACAACTACGACTACGGCTGTAACTACAACTACGTCTACAACTACGACCGCGTCTACAACTATGGCAGTGTCTACGACTACGGCTGTGACTATGGCAGTGTCTACAATGTCTACAACTACGACTACGGCTGTAACTACAACTACGTCTACAACTACGACTACGGCTGTAACTACAACTACGTCTACAACTACGACCGCGTCTACAACTATGGCAGTGTCTACGACTACGGCTGTGACTATGGCAGTGTCTACAATGTCTACAACTACGACTACGGCTGTAACTACAACTACGTCTACAACTACGACTACGGCTGTAACTACAACTACGTCTACAACTACGACCGCGTCTACAACTATGGCAGTGTCTACGACTACGGCTGTGACTATGGCAGTGTCTACAATGTCTACAACTACGACTACGGCTGTAACTACAACTACGTCTACAACTACGACTACGGCCGTAACTACAACTACGTCTACAACTACGACCGCGTCTACAACTATGGCAGTGTCTACGACTACGGCTGTGACTATGGCAGTGTCTACAATGTCTACAACTACGACTACGGCTGTAACTACAACTACGTCTACAACTACGACTACGGCCGTAACTACAACTACGTCTACAACTACGACTCTGTCTACAACTATGGCAGTGTCATCGACTACGGCTGTGACTATGGCAGTGTCTACAATGTCTACAACTACGACTACGGCTGTAACTACAACTACGTCTACAACTACGACTCTGTCTACAACTATGGCAGTGTCATCGACTACGGCTGTGACTATGGCAGTGTCTACTACGGCCGCGTCTGCGACCACGGCCGCGGCTCACCGGTCGCCGTTGAGGTCGGCGAGCGCCACGTCGTAGCCGAAGCCGGAGCCGAGCTGCTGGCCCGTGATGAGCAGCTCGGGGATGAGCACCGCCTGCCCGCTGGCCTTGAGCAGCAGCGCGGCGCCCGTGTGATTGGCGCGCGGGGCGCCCGCCAGGAAGGACACGTTGACGCGGTTCGTCACACCGCGGCTCCCGTCCAGCGAGTAACCTGGTGGAGGAGGGGGCCAGGGGTGGGTGGAAATGTAACCGCGGTAACATTTTAAAATTTTTTTTTTTTTTTTTTTACAATTTTTACTTTTATCCTTTATTTTTACCAGGCGAGGCCCACTTGGGCTTGTGCAGCTCTTATTCAGAAGCCAACCTGGCCGTCACAAATGGCGCCGATTTGTTGATTATTTTGGTGCTATGGATGGCCTAATGATGGGCCGCTTTAATCCCAGTAATCCAACCCCCCCCCCCCTCCCCCACCCCCCACATTGTGCAAGAGCGCAGAAGGCTGGTCACCACATCTACGCCTCTATATAAGGAACGGAACGGGAAGACTTCTCCACAAATCTGGCTGTCGCCTGATGAAGCTGGTTGTAATTACCGGCGAAACGTCGAACTCGGATTGTAAATGTTGCGGCTTGGCTCTCCAGCGCACCGGTGTTGCTGCACTAGTGACGAATTGTCCACGTTCTGTTTACGTGACAACTCCTTACTAGTTGGCCGTGTCGGGTGGTGGCGGGTTCTGACGACACATTTATATATCTACTCGATCTAACTCCAAAATCCTCTCTATTCTCTTTGGTTCTATTCGGTAAAGTCACGTGACTTTACCGAATATAACCAAAGAGTATGGATCCTTGCAGTCACGAAAGCTTCAAATCTAGAATCCTCTCTATTATCGCTTTGTTGATTATTTTGTTGCTATGAATGTCCAAATGATTGGCCCGCTTTGTCAAACCGTCATTTGTGGTGGCCAGGTCGCTTCTGAACAATAAGTTAATGTCTCAGTGGGGTCACGTAGAATGAGAATAAAATGAATGAGAAAAAATAATAAAATAAAACAATACAATTCTCTCTGTCGTCCCGACAGGTTTGTTCCTTTCACCATGAGGAAGGCCACTTGTGTTGTGGCCGAAACGTCGTGAGAATTGTATTGTTTTATTTTATTATTTTATTCTCATTCCACGTGGTGACTTTACCGAAAAGAACCAACGAAGATGAATCCTTGCAGTCACGACAGCTTTTAAATCGAAAAATCTCAGTGGGGCTTTGCCTGCCTGAATGGGGATGGTCTCGTGTTTGTATTTGTTTGCGTTTGGGTGATTTGTTCAACTTTCTTGTACTTTGCACTACTTTCCTGTGTGTTTGTACTGCTTGTTGACGTTGTGACGTTCTCGCCCCGTACCCCTACTGGACATCTGTGACAAGAAGAGCTTCATAGCTCATCGGATTCCTCCTCCAGCTATAAATACATTCATTCTCATTACACGTCCAGGAACTCTAGCTTATTATTATTCTAATTTCACGTCGAACTTTTGTTTTTACGTTCGTTGCAACATTTTCGATTTATCACGCGTGGCGTGGTTTGTTGTGTTTGCTCGTCGTCGTCATTGTCGTCGTCGTCGTTGTTGTTGTTGTTGTTGTCGTTGTTGTTGTCGTTGTTGTTGTTGTTGTTGCTGCTGCCCCTGAACGCTCAGTCGCCGTTAACAGTTCAGAAAATAAGAATTCGCCTTTGCTCTCGCCACGTTTGGTGGCCCAGGGCCCGGTGGCTCTATTGCAAAGCGAGACCTCACCCCGGGCGCTCTCTCTCTCTCTCTTGGGGTTCTCGCGGCCGTTCAAACCAAGAAAATAAAACTCGACAACTTGAGCGACCGGTTGCATGTGCTACCCGAGTTGCGCAAGACGATTGCACAGAGGGGGGGGTGGGGGGGTGGGGGGTGGGGGGCTTTTGGCGGAGGCGTCGTGCCGACTTGACGAGAGATGTCATTTACGCGTGGGCAGGGAGCACGGCGTTCCAAGAAATTATTGTTAAAATTATTAAACGATTAAACTAAACCGTTTCTGACCGAAGACACGTGTGTATACATATATATAGCAAACTATACAAACTATAAAACTATCTTTTATTTTACCAGGTAAGGCCCCACAGAGCTATGAAGCTCTTTCTTTCAGAAGCGACCTGGATATCGCAAATGATAGCTCCATGAAGTGGCTCATCATCATTATCATCATTTGGAAATGTACAGCAGCCAAATGCTCCGAACGCGCGACGTTGATTCTCAATGTGGAGGAGGAAAACCGGAGGTACCGGAGAAAAATCCACGTGACAACGGGGAGAGAGAGAGACACCGCAAACTCCAAATATACAGCAGCAGGCGTCAAGGTCGAGATTGAACCCACGACCTCCTGTATACCAGGCGAGGTAGTTAACATCTCCTAGCCATCGTGATGAGAGAGAGAGAGAGACACGCAAACTCCAAATATCCAGCAGGCGTCGTCAGGGTCGGGATTGAATCCACGACCTCCTGCATACCAGGCGAGGTAGTTAACATCTCCTAGCCATCGTGATGAGAGAGAGAGAGACAAGCAAACTCCAAATATCCACCAGGCGTCGTCAGGGTCGGGATTGAATCCACGACCTCCTGCATACCAGGCGAGGGCGTTAACATCTCCTGGCCACCGCACGGCACCAGGCCAACAACAAGATGACAAAGGACAGAACGCGCCCGACAGGACGCGCCCCATGGAGACGGAGCGATGAGTTCCCCTCGGGCGCGACATCGTGATGGATCGCCGCATCGCAAGACCATGAGGACTCGTGACGGCGTGCGGGAGGCCTTCATCCAGCAGCGGATTGACCGTGGCATTTCAGCAACAGTTGGGTGCGTGGGGTGCGAAAGAAGTTCGACATACGTACACATACATGGCCGGGGATGACGATGATGACGGCGGTGGTGTGTAAGTACGTGTGTGTGTGTGTGGAGAGAGGGAGTGCAGCGTGTTGGCGCTACGCTGTTGCTACGAACCCGGCGGGCCGAGTTCGAATCTCGCTCACGACCAACACCGGTGACGATTATCCGAAGCAGTCCTGGACCTCCCCTATGTCGACTCAGCCTCAAATGAGTACCTGGTGCGGTGTGTAAACACCGCCACTGGGGAGACAAAGGCGGCCGGGCGTGGTGCTGGCCACACAACCACGTCATGTGTTGTGCCGGTCTTCATAGGTGTTACTCGCTAACAGCACTTGCCCCAACAGGCTGTTAAGGCTAACGGGGGGATCTTTGTCTTTGTGTAGAGGTGGGACGGGGGGGTGGTGGTCGTGTAGTGGTTAGAGCACTGCGCTGTGGCCAACATCAATGGCAAATATCTGAGCCGGTACTGGGCCTCCCCTAGGTCAACTCAGCCTTAAAAAAACGAGCACCCGGTGCGGTGTGTAAAACATCAGCACTCGGGAGACAAAGGGAGACAAAGGTGGCCTGACAGGGTGTTGGTAACCCCACAACCTCGTGTGCCGTGCCGGCCTTCATAGGCGCTACTCGCTAACAGCACTTGCCCCTCCCATAGTATGGTCAGCCTATATGGGGGGGGAGGGATCGTTGTCTGTGTGTGTGCGTGTTGTACCCAGGTAGCTGTGGAAAGCCAGAGGGATAAGTTCTTGATTCATTTTCTTTTCATCGCCAGTCTCCTGCGGGTCCAGGTAAATCGCATCCTTTGCCAGGGTCTTGTTCCACTGTTCCACTCTAACAATTCCTGCACACACCACCACCACCAATTATCATCATTACCATCATCATCACCATCATCATTACCATCATCATCATCACCACCACCACCACCACCATCATCATAACCATCATAATTGCCACCATCACTGTTATCATTGTCATCACCACCACCATCATCACCATCATTGTTATCATCAACACCACCACCACCACCACCAATTATCATCATTACCACCATCATCACCATCATAATTACCATCATCACCATCATTGCTATCATCAACACCACCACCAATTATCATCATTACCATCATCATCACCATCATCATTACCATCATCATTACCATCATCATCATCACCATCATCATCATCACCATCATCATTACCATCATCATCATCACCACCACCACCACCATCATCATAACCATCATAATTGCCACCATCACTGTTATCATTGTCATCACCACCACCATCATCACCATCATTGTTATCATCAACACCACCACCACCACCAATTATCATCATTACCACCATCATCACCATCATAATTACCATCATCACCATCATTGCTATCATCAACACCACCACCAATTATCATCATTACCATCATCATCACCATCATCATTACCATCATCATTACCATCATCATCACCATCATCATCACCACCATCATCATAACCATCATAATTACCACCATCACTGTTATCATTGTCATCACCACCACCATCATCATCACCATCAGTGTTATCTCCACCACCACCAATTATCATCATTACCATCATCATTACCACCATCATCACCATCATCATCACCACCACCACCATCATAACCATCATAATTACCACCATCACTGTTATCATTGTCATCACCACCACCATCATCACCATCAGTGTTATCACCACCACCATCATCACCATCATTGTTATCATCAACACCACCACCAATTATCATCATTACCATAATCATTACCACCATCATCACCATCATTGTTATCATCAACACCACCACCACCACCATCATCCCAACCACCACCACCACCACGACCACTATCATTACCATCATCACCATCGCCACTGCCATGACATCCATCATCATGGTTATTACCAACGCCATCATCATCATCATCACCACCTCGTCAGACGAAGACGATGAGCAAGAACGAAGAAGCCGAATCTGTGACCACCATCACCACCATCATCACCACCATCATCATTACCATCATCATTACCATCATCATTACCATCATCGCCACTACCACAATAACCATCATCACCACCACCATCGTCATTACCATCACCACCACCATCATCATTACCATCATCGCCCCTACCACCATCACCACCATCATCACCACCATCATCATTACCATCATCATTACCATCATCGCCACTACCACAATAACCATCATCACCACCACCATCATCATTACCATCATCGCCACTACCACAATAACCATCATCACCACCACCATCATCATTACCATCATCGCCACTACCACAATAACCATCATCACCACCACCATCATTATTACCATCATCGCCACTACCACAATAACCATCGTCACCATCACCACCACCACCACCATCATCATCATTACCATCATCGCCACTAACACAATCACCATCATCACCACCACCACTATCATCATTACCATCATCGCCACCACCACAATAACCATCATCACCACCACCACCATCATCATTACCATCATCGCCACTATCACAATAACCATCATCACCACCACCACTATCATCATTACCATCATCGCCACTACCACAATAACCATCATCACCACCACCATCATCATTACCATCATCGCCACTACTACAATAACCATCGTCACCATCACCACCACCATCATCATCATTATCATCATCGCCACTACCACAATAACCATCGTCACCACCACCACTATCATCATTACCATCATCGCCACCACCACAATAACCATCATCACCACCACCACCATCATCATTACCATCATCGCCACTACCACAATGACCATCATCACCACCACCATCATCATTACCATCATCGCCACTACCACAATAACCATCGTCACCATCACCACCACCACCATCATCATCATCATTACCATCATTGCCACTACCACAATAACCATCATCACCACCACCACCATCATCATTACCATCATCGCCACTACCACAATAACCATCATCATCACCACCACCATCATCATTACCATCATCGCCACTACCAAAAAAACTATCATCACCACCGCCATCATCATTACCATCATCGCCACCACCACAATTACCATCATCACCATCATCATCATTACAATCATAGCCACTACTACAATAACCATCATCACCACCACCATCATCATCATTACCATCATTGCCACTACCACAATAACCATCATCACCATC
Source organism: Petromyzon marinus (assembly GCF_010993605.1). Classification (NCBI taxonomy): domain Eukaryota; kingdom Metazoa; phylum Chordata; class Hyperoartia; order Petromyzontiformes; family Petromyzontidae; genus Petromyzon; species Petromyzon marinus. Next base: position 5,325,174 of record NC_046124.1, on the reverse strand, counting down.
ACCACCATCATCATTACCACCATCACCACCACTACCACAATAACCATCATCACCATCACCACCACCACTACCACCACCACTACCACAATAACCATCATCACCACCACCATCATCATTATCATCATCGCCACCACCACAATTACCATCATCATCACCACTACCACAATAGCCATCACCACCACTACCACAATAACCATCATCACCATCACCACCACTACCACCATCACCACCACTACCACAATAACCATCATCACCATCTCCACCACCACCACTACCACCACCACTACCACAATAACCATCATCACCATCACCACCACCACCACTACCACCACCACTACCACAATAACCATCACCACCACCACTACCACCATCACCACCACTACCACAATAACCATCATCACCATCACCACCATCATCATTACCATCATCGCCACTACCACAGTAACCATCATCACCATCACCACCACCACCACTACCACCATCACCACCACTATCACAATAACCATCACCACCACCACTACCACCACCACTACCACAATAACCATCATCACCATCACCACCACCACCACTACCACCACCACTACCACTACCACAATAACCATCATCACCATCACCACCACCACCACCACTACCACCACCACTACCACAATAACCATCATCACCATCACCACCATCATCATTACCATCATCGCCACTACCACAATAACCATCATCATCACCACCACCACCACTACCACCATCACCACCACTATCACAATAACCATCACCACCACTACCACCATCACCACCACTACCACAATAACCATCATCACCATCACCACCACCACCACTACCACCACCACTACCACTACCACAATAACCATCATCACCATCACCACCACCACCACTACCACCACCACTACCACAATAACCATCACCACCACCACTACCACCATCACCACCACTACCACAATAACCATCATCACCATCACCACCATCATCATTACCATCATCGCCACTACCACAATAACCATCATCACCATCACCACCACCACTACCACCATCACCACCACTACCACAATAACCATCACCGCCACCACCACCACCACCACTACCACCACCACTACCACAATAACCATCACCGCCATCACCACCACCACCACTACCACCACTACCACAATAACCATCACCATCACCACCATCACCACCACTACCACAATAACCACCACCACCACCACCGCCGCTTGGACCACCACCGCCCACCTTTCCAGTTGTACGTGCCGGGCGCCCCGTAGTAGATGTAGTCGCTGTCGGGCACGAACCCCGCCGCCGTGCCCTGCTGACACATGCCAAACCCGTCGGGACGGATGTCGCGGTTCTTGCAGAAGCTGGAGTAAAAGAGTTCATCGGCCGGCACCAGCAGGTCGGTGAGCAGGAAGCAGCGGCCCACCAGGTGGCGCTGCTCCTGGTCTGGCTGGCCCACGTAGGCACGGTTCTCGTAGCGGTGGGCGCACGTCTTGGGGTGATGAGCGTCGTGGGTGCCCGGGGGGGTGGGGGGCGGGTGGGAGAAAGGGGGGGGGGGTAGTGAGGAGAAGGGAGCAGGGGAGGAGAGGGGGAGGATGAGGAGGAGGAGGGGAGGGGTGCGCGACACGTTCGCGTGCTGTGTCAGTGTGCTGGGTGTCAGTGTGCTGTGTCAGTGTGCTGGGTGTCAGTGTGCTGTGTCAGTGTGCTGTGTGTCAGTGTGCTGTGTCAGTGTGCTGGGTGTCAGTGTGCTGTGTCAGTGTGCTGGGTGTCAGTGTGCTGTGTCAGTGTGCTGTGTCAGTGTGCTGTGTCAGTGTGCTGGGTGTCAGTGTGCTGTGTCAGTGTGCTGTGTCAGTGTGCTGTGTCAGTGTGCTGGGTGTCAGTGTGCTGTGTCAGTGTGCTGGGTGTCAGTGTGCTGTGTCAGTGTGCTGTGTGTCAGTGTGCTGTGTCAGTGTGCTGGGTGTCAGTGTGCTGTGTCAGTGTGCTGGGTGTCAGTGTGCTGTGTCAGTGTGCTGGGTGTCAGTGTGCTGTGTCAGTGTGCTGTGTGTCAGTGTGCTGTGTCAGTGTGCTGGGTGTCAGTGTGCTGTGTCAGTGTGCTGGGTGTCAGTGTGCTGTGTCAGTGTGCTGGGTGTCAGTGTGCTGGGTGTCAGTGTGCTGTGTCAGTGTGCTGGGTGTCAGTGTGCTGTGTCAGTGTGCTGTGTCAGTGTGCTGTGTGTGCCTCAGTGGCCCGTGATCACAAATCTCTATTTAACTCCATCAAAAAAGTAACCTGCAGCGCCACACCTATTACCATCATTAGGGGAAAAAACGGTGATCCAATTTCCGACCCCCAGGAACAGGTTCGCAGATTTGCTGAGCATTTCTGTGAGGTCCTGGGGGAGGGAAAATCCCTCAGCCAGGAAAACACCGTGGTACAAAGTGAGGATGACCCTGCTGAGGCTGCGGTGCCTCAAATATTGGATGAAGTCACCCCCTGTGAGTGGCTGGCTGAGGTGCCATCTGCTGAGGAAGTATTGAAGGTGATCCGGAGTCTGAGACCAGGAAAGGCAGCGGGCAGAGATGATCTCCCAAGCGAAATGCTGAGGGAGGGTGGCGTTTGTGCACAGACTGCCCTATATGACATCATAACGACAGTCTGGACCACTGGACGGGTTCCGCAGGGTTGGAAGGATGCCCTGGTGGTCCCCCTTTTTAAGAAGGGGGACCGCACGGACTGTGACAACTACAGGGGCATCTCACTCCTCAGTGTGCCGGGAAAGGTCCTGGCAAGGATTATTCAGCATCGCCTTGCCAGGCACGCTGGGGAGAGGCTTGCGGAGCCCCAATGCGGTTTCAGGAAAGGGCGGTCCTGCACAGATGCCATATTTTCTGTCCGTCTGCTACAGCAGAGGTGTAGGGAATTCCAACAAGACCTACATCTCTGCTTTATTGACCTGGTCAAGGCCTATGATACCATCAGTAGGCCTGGGCTCTGGGTCGTTCTTCGTGCTTTTGGAGTACCTGACCCTCTGCTCACGATCATTAAGGACCTTCATGATGGTGAGCGGGCCCGGGTAAAACTACGTGGCCGGGAGTCAGAGCCATTCCCTGTACACCTTGGGGTGCGACAGGGATGTCCTCTGGCTCCCACATTATTTAACATCTATTTTGACCACGTAGTTCGTGAAGCCTTCAATAGCTGTACCGGGGGAATCTCCATATGGTACAGATATAATGGGAGGCTAATCGATGCCCGGGTGCGGTCAAGGGATGGCTCCCTATTGCTCAACCACGTTATGTATGCTGATGACTTGGTAATAGCTGCTCAGTCAGAGGAGGAGTTGGAGACGCTGCTGCTGAGACTGGAGCGTGCCACTAAGAGGTGGGGCCTTACCATCAGCCCCACCAAAACTAAGCACCTGCCTGGGTATTTTGTACCATCGGACACTCCACCCCCACAACTCCCAATCGGTGATGGGGCAGTTGTGGAGAGAGTGGAGAGTTTCCCATACCTGGGCAGTGTGCTTATGACTGGCTCCAGTTTAACAGCAGAGGTCTCACTCCGAATCAGTCGAGCGGCAATACCTTTTCATCGGTTGCGTAACGCTGTGTGGAAGCTACCTGGTCTGTCGCTCCGCACAAAGCTTCAGGTCTTCTCGGCCACGGTCATTCCCTCCCTTCTCTACGCTTGCGAGACGTGGACCCCCCTAATGGAGCATCTTCGCCGGTTGGAAACATTTAGGCTGGCCTGCCTACGATCCATCCTGGGTTTAACCAGACTGGATTGTGTGAGGAGCTCACAAATCCTTGAAAGATCTGGGCAGGGTCCCATCGGTGAGCTCCTCCGGCAGGCAAGGCTGCGATGGCTGGGTCATGTAGCCCGCATGCCCAGCCGACGCATGCCGAGGCAGCTTTTGTTTGGCCGGGTTGGGGGGGCTGGGCGGGCGCGGCGCGGGCTGGAGAGGAGATGGGGTGATGTGGTACAGGAGGACGTGGAGCTGAGTGGACTTGCCGATGACTGGTACCAGCGGTGTCAAGATCGGCCTCTGTGGAGGAGGCTCATGAAGGATGCTACTGGGCAGTTGGAGGCAGTCGCCCTCCAACAACAACGGAGGGCGGAGGAGCGACGCTCACAACAGCGAGCGGAGCGCCGGGTGGCTAAAGCACAGCAGGTTGGCACAGTAGGGGGCACAGGTGGTGCATCAGCCAGTCATCTCAGTCAGTCGACCCGTGGCACCTGGGTCTGCCCCGTGACCACCTGCCAGCGGGCGTTCGACACTTCACGTGGCCTCAGGGTGCACATAGCCTGGCACAAGCGTCGTGGTGACGTCACCGCCACTTAGTGGCGAATGGCGGTTGTTGTTGTTGTGTCAGTGTGCTGGGTGTCAGTGTGCTGTGTCAGTGTGCTGGGTGTCAGTGTGCTGTGTCAGTGTGCTGTGTCAGTGTGCTGTGTCAGTGTGCTGGGTGTCAGTGTGCTGGGTGTCAGTGTGCTGTGTCAGTGTGCTGGGTGTCAGTGTGCTGGGTGTCAGTGTGCTGGGTGTCAGTGTGCTGGGTGTCAGTGTGCTGTGTCAGTGTGCTGGGTGTCAGTGTGCTGGGTGTCAGTGTGCTGTGTCAGTGTGCTGGGTGTCAGTGTGCTGGGTGTCAGTGTGCTGGGTGTTAGTGTGCTGGGTGTCAGTGTGCTGTGTCAGTGTGCTGGGTGTCAGTGTGCTGTGTGTCAGTGTGCTGTGTCAGTGTGCTGTGTCAGTGTACTGGGTGTCAGTGTGCTGGGTGTCAGTGTGCTGTGTCAGTGTGCTGGGTGTCAGTGTGCTGTGTCAGTGTGCTGGGTGTCAGTGTGCTGTGTGTCAGTGTGCTGTGTCAGTGTGCTGTGTCAGTGTGCTGTGTCAGTGTACTGGGTGTCAGTGTGCTGGGTGTCAGTGTGCTGGGTGTCAGTGTGCTGTGTCAGTGTGCTGGGTGTCAGTGTGCTGTGTCAGTTAGCTGTGTCAGTGTGCTGGGTGTCAGTGTGCTGGGTGTCAGTGTGCTGTGTCAGTGTGCTGTGTCAGTGTACTGGGTGTCAGTGTGCTGGGTGTCAGTGTGTCAGTGTCAGTGTGCTGGGTGTCAGTGTGCTGGGTGTCAGTGTGCTGGATGTCAGTGTGCCGCGTGCTGCCCATTGGCAGTGTCACTACACAGCACTCACGATGACCATGCCGCCGGCTCGCTGGCTCGCCACGGAGACGCCCATCCACTCGTCCTCCTTGCTCTCCCTGTCCACAAACTCTGCCCCCCGGAAGCACGCACACACACACACACGGGTATATACACACAGGTATATACACACACACACGGGTAAACACACACACACACACACGGGTATATACACACACACACACGGGTATACACACACACAGGTATACACACACACACACACGGGTATACACACACACACACAGGTATACACACACACATGGGTATACACACACAGGTATACACACACGGGTAAACACAACAACAACAACAACAACCGCCATTCGCCACTAAGTGGCGGTGACGTCACCACGACGCTTGTGCCAGGCTATGTGCACCCTGAGGCCACGTGAAGTGTCGAACGCCCGCTGGCAGGAGGTCACGGGGCAGACCCAGGTGCCACGGGTCGACTGACTGAGATGACTGGCTGATGCACCACCTGTGCCCCCTACTGTGCCAACCTGCTGTGCTTTAGCCATCCGGCGCTCCGCTCGCTGTTGTGAGCGTCGATCCTCCGCCCTCCGTTGTTGTTGGAGGGCGACTGCCTCCAACTGCCCAGTAGCATCCTTCACGAGCCTCCTCCACAGAGGCCGATCTTGACACCGCTGGTACCAGTCATCGGCAAGTCCACTCAGCTCCACGTCCTCCTGTACCACATCACTCCATCTCTTCTCTAGCCCGTGCCGCGCCCGCTTAGCCCCCTCAATCCGGCCAAACAAAAGCTGTTTCGGCATGCGGTGGCTGGGCATGCAGGCTACATGACCCAGCCATCGCAGCCTTGCCTGCCGGAGGAGCTCACCGATGGGACCCTGCCCAGATCTTTCAAGGATTTGTGAGCTCCTCACACAATCCAGTCTGGTTAAACCCAGGATGGATCGTAGGCAGGCCAGCCTAAATGTTTCTAACCGGCGAAGATGTTCCATTAGGGGGGTCCACGTTTCGCAAGCGTAGAGAAGGGAGGGAATGACCGTGGCCGAGAAGACCTGAAGCTTAGTGCGGAGCGACAGACCAGGTAGCTTCCACACAGCGTTACGCAACCGATGAAAAGATATTGCCGCTCGACTGATTCGGAGTGAGACCTCTGCTGTTAAACTGGAGCCAGTCATAAGCACACTGCCCAGGTATGGGAAACTCTCCACTCTCTCCACAACTGCCCCATCACCGATTGGGAGTTGTGGGGGTGGAGTGTCCGATGGTACAAAATACCCAGGCAGGTGCTTAGTTTTGGTGGGGCTGATGGTAAGGCCCCACCTCTTAGTGGCACGCTCCAGTCTCAGCAGCAGCGTCTCCAACTCCTCCTCTGACTGAGCAGCTATTACCAAGTCATCAGCATACATAACGTGGTTGAGCAATAGGGAGCCATCCCTTGACCGCACCCGGGCATCGATTAGCCTCCCATTATATCTGTACCATATGGAGATTCCCCCGGTACAACTATTGAAGGCTTCACGAACTACGTGGTCAAAATAGATGTTAAATAATGTGGGAGCCAGAGGACATCCCTGTCGCACCCCAAGGTGTACAGGGAATGGCTCTGACTCCCGGCCACGTAGTTTTACCCGGGCCCGCTCACCATCATGAAGGTCCTTAATGATCGTGAGCAGAGGGTCAGGTACTCCAAAAGCACGAAGAACGACCCAGAGCCCAGGCCTACTGATGGTATCATAGGCCTTGACCAGGTCAATAAAGCAGAGATGTAGGTCTTGTTGGAATTCCCTACACCTCTGCTGTAGCAGACGGACAGAAAATATGGCATCTGTGCAGGACCGCCCTTTCCTGAAACCGCATTGGGGCTCCGCAAGCCTCTCCTCAGCGTGCCTGGCAAGGCGATGCTGAATAATCCTTGCCAGGACCTTTCCCGGCACACTGAGGAGTGAGATGCCCCTGTAGTTGTTACAGTCTGTGCGGTCCCCCTTCTTAAAAAGGGGGACCACCAGGGCATCCTTCCAATCCTGCGGAACCCATCCAGTGGTCCAGACTGTTGTTATGATGTCATATAGGGCAGTCTGTGCACAAACGCCACCCTCCCTCAGCATTTCGCTTGGGAGATCATCTCTGCCCGCTGCCTTTCCTGGTCTCAGACTCCGGATCGCCTTCAATACTTCCTCAGCAGATGGCACCTCAGCCAGCCACTCACAGGGGGTGACTTCATCCAATATTTGAGGCACCGCAGCCTCAGCAGGGTCATCCTCACTTTGTGCTACGATGTTTTCCTGGCTGAGGGATTTTCCCTTCCCCAGGACCTCACAGAAATGCTCAGCAAATCTGCGAACCTGTTCCTGGGGGTCGGAAATTGGATCACCGTTTTTTCCCCTAATGATGGTAATAGGTGTGGCGCTGCAGGTTACTTTTTTGATGGAGTTAAATAGAGATTTGTGATCACGGGCCACTGAGGCAGACTCCATCTCCTCAGCAACCCGCGACCACCACCCATCCTTGCAGCGCCTCACGGCTCTCCAAACCTCCGAGCGAAGGCTGCGGTAAGCCTCCTCATTCTCTGACGTGGGATTCTGTAGCCGATGACAGTGGGCCTGTCGCTTTTTCTCAACCATCCTGAACAACTCCTCTGTCATCCAGGGTGTCTGGGGAGGTCTGGACCGTGTACCCAAAGCAGCCATTGCAGCTGCATGAGTCACAGTCCTAAACCTCGCCCATTTACCCTCGACATCAGGAGGAGTCGGGGACGATGCCAATCCCAGCCGCAAGCGATGATGAAATTCTCGCTTGCAACTTTCATCAGATAACTGAGACCAGGCCACTTTAGGTTGGAATGGGGTCCTGGGTGTACACCCACCACCGGAGTGGAAGAATGGCAGGCGCATCTTACAGATGACTAGTCGATGGTCAGAGGGCAGATCAGCTCCACGGTAGGTCCTGGTGTCAAGGACATGGGCTCGCATTCGCTGGTCCGTCACTATGTAGTCCAGCAGATGTTCTTGCTTGGACCCGGCATGCATCCATGATGTTGTGTGGATGCGCCGATGCCGGAACAGTGTGTTGGTAATTACAAGCCCATGGGCTGCACAAAAATCTAGCAGCCTCCTACCGTTGTTATTGAGCTGATCTGGCCCATGCCCTCCAATCACTCCAGACCAGGTGCCAGTATCATGACCAACTCGGGCATTGAAGTCACCCAACATGATGACTCTATCCCGAGGGGCCACTTTAGCCAGCACCTGTGACAGGAGGTCATAGAAGGCATCTGACTCATCGGCTTTGCCTGCATCCCTCCACGGATGTTCATCTTCGGTGGGGGCATAAGTAACCACGACCACCATTCCTCGCCTCCGGTTGATGGGAAGGCGAGCCCAAAGTAGCCTGGGGCTTACAGCTTCCCACACCTCACCGCCACGCTCCCACGCCCCCTTCATTCTTTTGTTCAAAAGAAGACCCACACCCTGTTGTTTGGCAGTCTGCTGCCCCGAGTAGAGGACTGTCCACCCCTCATGGTGGCAGGAGCCAGAGCCGGTCCACCGGACCTCCTGAATGCCGCATAGATCCAGGCGGTACCGGTCCAGCTCCCGACAGAGGAGTGGCAGCCTCTCCTCTGCAGTGAGCGTTCGAACATTCCACGTGGCCACCCGTAGTGGCTTTTCGTTGTTTCGGGTAAACACACACACGGGTATACACACACACACACGGGTATACACACAGGTATATATACACACACACACGGGTATACACACACACACGCACACACACGGGTATATACACACACACAAGACAAAGGTGCCCCGTGTAGCCTTAACAAACCCTCGGGGCAAGTGCTGTTCAAGCGAGCAGCACCTATGAAGCGCGGCACGGCACACGCGCGGGGGTGGGTGGGCCAGCACCGAGCCCGGCCACCTTTGTCTCCCCAGTGGCGATGTTTTATACAAAGCACTGGACCTAGGGGAGGCCCAGGACCGGTTCAGATAGTCGTCATCGGTGTTGGTCGTGAACGGGAATCGAACTCGGGTTGTGGAGTTCGTAGTGCGGTGCGCTAACCACTGCACCAGCACTCCCCCCACACACAAACACACGGACCCCTCGTGTCTTCGCATCCTTCACGCCCCCCTCACATCCCTCATGCCCCCTCCCATCCCCCTCGCATCCCTCATGCCCCCTCCCATCCCCCTCCCATCCCCCTCACATCCCCCTCACATCCCCCTCACATCCCCCTAGCATCCCCCTCACATCCCCCCTACATCCCTCATGCCCCCTCCCATCCCCCTCCCATCCCCCTCACATCCCCCTCACATCCCCCTCACATCCCCCTCACATCCCCCTCACATCCCCCTCACATCCCCCTCACATCCCCCTCACATCCCCCTCACATCCCCCTCACATCCCCCTCACATCCCCCTCACATCCCCCTCACATCCCCCTCCCATCCCCCTCCCATCCCCCTCACATCCCCCTCACATCCCCCTCACATCCCTCATGCCCCCTCCCATCCCCCTCCCATCCCCGTGTCCCCCCCCCCCTCGCGCGCACCACTGATGTCGAAGTTGACTCGCTCGCAGTCGGAGGGGTCAGGGGTGAAGGGGCAGGAGAAGAGCGCTCCGGTGTTGTGCGACGTCTGCTTCGTGTCCGCCTTGCTCCGCGGGGCACCCGCCAGGAACCTGCGTCGCACGCACGGCACGGCCGCTCCGTCGCTCACTCACTCGCTCGCTACATCGCTCGTTCCATCGCTACATCGCTCGCTCCGTCGTTCACTCGCTCCGTCACTCCGTCGTTCACTCGCTCGATCGCTCCGTTGCTCACTCGCTCCGTCGTTCACTCGCTCCGTCGTTCACTCGCTCGCTCGCTCCGTCGCTCACTCACTCGCTCGCTACATCGCTCGTTCCATCGCTACATCGCTCGCTCCATCGTTCACCTCGCTCCGTCACTCCGTCGTTCACTCGCTCGATCGCTCCGTCGCTCGCTCGCTCGGTCGCTCGCTCCACCGCTACATCGCTACATCGCTCGCTCCATCGCTCACTCAATCGCTCGCTCGCTCGCTCCATGGCTCCATGGCTCAACCGCTCCGTCCCCGTCGTTGGGCCAACCGGCAAGGCTGCCGTTCGTTAAATTCGTTGAACGAGCAGCGAAGCAAGTCGGTGGACCCAAAGATGGACCAAAACAGGGCGGCAGTGGCTGGACCAAAAAGCGAAGCGGCGTCCATCGGAGCCCCGTGGGGTCTGCGCTCAACAGCGCACAAGGTCCGCGTCGCGGGCGAGAAGGCTCGTCCGCGTCGTCGTCGCTGACCCTGCAAACTGTTCCACGCGGACAATTAGCGACGCGAAAGGTACTCCGTGGCACCGCGGGTGTCGCATGGCTGCGAGATCGCCGCATCCGTTGGCGTCGCTCGCCCGAGCCGCCGTCCGTCGGGGTGACCAACGTCGCCGTTGGATTTCCTGAGAAGATCATTCTTCACACTGAAGGTCGCGATTGTGGAGTGAATTTTGATTTTTAAATATTGGGAAGCGCTCTGCAAAAAAAAAAAAAAAACCTTTTCAGCTCGGAGTTACGGGTGACGGCAAGTCGATTGAACGACATCGTCGTTGTGATCGTCATCATGATCGTCCTCATTGTCATCGTGATCGTCATTGTCATCATCATCGTCCTCATTGTCATCGTCATTGTCATCGTCATTGTTGTCATCGTCATCGTCCTCATTGTCATCATCATCCTCATTGTCATCGTCATCATCATCGTCATTGTCATCGTCATTGTCATCATTATCGTCATTGGCATCATCATCGTCATTGTCATCGTCATTGCCATCATTATCGTGCTCATTGTCATCATCATCGTCGTCATCGTGTTCGTGTCGACAACGATCGGACAATATGACCTCACCGCCATCGCCCCGCGAGCAGTGAGCGATGTCACGGTCAACGCGACGCAGAACAGCCACGGAGAAATCACCAAAGGGGCCCCTGAGAAATTAGCGCCCCCCCCTCTCCCACCACCGCCCCCCCCCCCCTCGCCTACCCACAAAGAGGGAAGTGCCGGCTACAACATGAGGAGACACCTGCTAATCACCCCCACCATCTCCTCCACCACATCCACCCACGTCTACCTCCACCACCACCTCCACCACCACTTCCACCACCCCCCCCCCCCCCCCAGCACTCAACCCGACCGCGGCCTCCCACAGCACGCGCGCGTTGCAAAGGTTCGCGGTCCGACTCCGGCAGGCCGCCCTGGTTAATGGCACGGTGGTGCGTGCATCAAGCGTAACAAAGGGACACACACCACCACCACCGCCGCCGCCGCCGCCACCACCACCAACACAACAACCGCCATTCGCCACTGAGTGGCGGTGATGTCACCACGGCGCTTTGTGCCAGGCTAGGTGCACGTTGAGAGACCACGCGAAGTGTCGAACGCCCGCCGGCAGGAGGTCACGGGGCAGACCCAGCAGGTGCCACGGGTCGCCTGACTGAGATGACCGAGATGACTGGCCCGATGCACCACCTGTGCCCGCCCCTACTGTGCCAACCACCGCCACCACCACCACCCACGTGGGAATGGCACGTCGCTCGCGGCAATTACTGCTACAATTATAAGACTATCAACTATATTTTTTTACTTCACCAGTTAAGGCCCCGCTGAGCTACATAGCTCTTAATTTTTTTGCAGAAGCGACCTGGCAATCACAAATGATGATAATGAGATTTCGATTGAAAGCTTTCGTGACTGCAAGGATTCATCTTCTTTGGTTCTTTCGGTCTCGTCCCCTTCACCCGATGAAGGCCGCTTGTGTTGCGGCCGAAACGTCGTGAGAATATTATTGTGTTATTTTATTTTATCAATTTATTATTTTATTCTCATTCTACGTGGTGACTTTAGCGAAAGAACCAAAGAAGATGATAATGAGCTCAACGAAAGCGGCTGATCGTCCACGTGGACATTGACAGCAGCAGCCAAATGATCTGAAGGCGGTGACGCCGCTTCTACACGCGGAAGGGACAACCGGAGGACCCGGAGACAAATCCACGCGATCAAAGGGCAGAGAGACAGGCGAGCTGCAAATATACAGCAGTGCATTGCGTACGAGTGTGTTGTGAATTAGTATATGTGTGTATGGGCGTGTTGTGCATGAGTGTATTGTGTGTGAGTCTACTGTGCATTAGTATATGTGTGTATGGGCGTGTTGTGTATGAGTGTATTGTGTACGAGTGTGTTGTGAATTAGCATATGTGTGTATGGGCGTGTTGTGCATGAGTGTATTGTGTGTGAGTCTATTGTGTATTAGTATATGTGTGTATGGGCGTGTTGTGTATGAGTGTATTGTGTGTGAGTTTATTGTGTATTAGTATATGTGTGTATGGGCGTGTTGTGTATGAGTGTATTGTGTGTGAGTTTATTGTGTATTAGTATATGTGTGTATGGGCGTGTTGTGTATGAGTGCATTGTGTATGAGTCTATTGTGTATTAGTATATGTGTGTATGGGCGTGTTGTGCATGAGTGTATTGTGTGTGAGTCTATTGTGTATTAGTATATGTGTGTATGGGCGTGTTGTGTATGAGTGTATTGTGTGTGAGTCTATTGTGTATTAGTATATGTGTGTATGGGCGTGTTGTGTATGAGTGTATTGTGTACGAGTGTGTTGTGCATTAGTATATGTGTGTATGGGCGTGTTGTGCATGAGTGTATTGTGTGTGAGTCTATTGTGTATTAGTATATGTGTGTATGGGCGTGTTGTGTATGAGTGTATTGTGTGTGAGTTTATTGTGTATTAGTATATGTGTGTATGGGCGTGTTGTGTATGAGTGCATTGTGTGTGAGTCTATTGTGCATTAGTATATGTGTGTATGGGCGTGTTGTGTATGAGTGTATTGTGTGTGAGTCTATTGTGTATTAGTATATGTGTGTATGGGTGTATTGTGTATGAGTGTATTGTGTATGCGTGTGTTGTGTACTAGCATAATGAATGTGAGGTGTTGTGTAATCGTATATTGTGTATGCGTGTGTTGTGTATTCGTATACCGTGTGTTGTGTATTAGTGTATTGTGTATGACTGTGTTGTGTATTAGTGTGTTGTGCATGAGTGTGTTGTGTATGAGTGCGAACTTCAATGTCCAATGCACAGCAGGCTCCCGCAGTATTATCCGGGGTGGCCTCCGGTCTCGAACTGCAACCTGCCCCACCCCCCCTGCGACAGCTATCAGCGCCGCGTTCCACAACCGCAGATCATCGACGGCTCGCGGGAGGAATTCCAAACATCCACCTCGTGCCCAGGTGCGCGGGGAGATACCGAGATATGGGCCCAGACACACACGGGGTCATTGTCAAGTTATGTTACACACACAGTCACACAGACACACACATAGTCACACACACAGTTACACACACATACAGTTAAACACAGTCACACACACACAGTCACACACACAGTCACACACACAGTTACACACACACACAGTCACACACACAGTCACACACAGTCACACACACAGTTACACACACACACAGTCACACTCACACAGTCACAGACACAGTTACACAAAGACACACACACACACAGTTACACACACACACACAGACACACACATACACACAGACACACACACACACAGACACACACACACACAGACACACACACACAGTCACACACACAAAGTCACACAGACACACACATAGTCACACACACAGTTACACACACACACACAGTTACACACACACAGTCACACACACACAGTCACACAGACACACACATAGTCACACACACAGTTACACACACACAGTTACACACACACAGTCACACACACAGTCACACAGACACACACATAGTCACACACACAGTTACACACACACACAGTCACACACACACAGTCACACACACAGTTACACACACAGTTACACACAGTCACACACACAGTTACACACACACAGTTACACACACACACACGCACCGAGATATGGGCCCAGACACACACGGGGGTCATTGTCAAGTTATGTTTCACACACAGTTACACACACACACAGTTACACACACAGTCACACACACACAGTCACACAGACACACACAGTCACACGCACAGTTACACACACACACACAGTTACACACACACAGTCACACAGACACACACAGTCACACACACAGTTACACACCTACACACAGTTACACACACACAGTCACACACACACAGTCACACAGACACACACAGTCACACACACAGTTACACACACACTCAGTTACACACACACAGTCACACACACACAGTCACACAGACACACACATAGGCACACACAGTTACACACACACAGTCACACACACAGTTACACACACACAGTTACACACACACAGTCACACAGACACACACATAGTCACACACACAGTTACACACACACAGTTACACACACACACACACCGAGATATGGGCCCAGACACACACGGGGGTCATTTGCAAGTTATGTTTTACACACAGTCACACAGACGCACACATAGTCACACACACAGTTACACACACACACACAGTTATACACACACACAGTTACACACACACAGTCACACAGACACACAGTCACACAGACACGCACATAGTCACACACACAGTTACACACACACAGTCACACAGACACGCACATAGTCACACACACAGTTACACACACACAGTTACACACACACAAACAACAACAACCGCCATTCGCCACTAAGTGGCGGTGACGTCACGACGACACACACACAGTCACACAAAGACACGCCGTACAACGGTTGGAATCGACAGGAGTAGAGTTGGACTTACGAACGCAGACCCCTGGAACTGAACTTGTTCGTAAGTAGAGGAGTCCCTGTACGTGAGTTCTTTGACTTTGCCACGAGGTGGAGGGAGGCGTGCCAATCACAAGAAGGAGCTGAGCGCCGAGCGGCTAAAACACAGCTTGGCTTGGCACGGTGGGGGAGCGCGCAGGTGGTGCATCTGGCAATTCTCCGCCCTGGCATGCAAACCAGTGAATACACTTGGGTCTGTCCCAGGGACAAACTCTTGCCTAAACGGAGCTGAACAGCCAACGGTCACAGACTGTGGATCGTCGGGAAAGAACAAACAAAAACCTAAAGCAAAAAAAAAGAAAAAAAATTGACAACCATGTTTTATCGGCGTACTACAGCGACGCACCCGAGCGTTTGCCAAGAGGCCCTCGAGAGATGCAAAGCAGAAGCTTCGTCTAGCAGCAGGGAGCGAGCCCGTGGCCCGCACGGTCTGGCACCCAACCTGGCACGGAACGAGCGCCACGGTGGGGTCACGTTCCCGCCACTTGGTGGCGAGTGGCGCGTTCACGTGCCGGCCAAAATACGACCGTGCCGTGGTGGGGGCTGATCTGATCTGATGGAAGATCGATAACCGGTGGCGGGAGACATCCGACAGGGGGGATGACGGTGCCGTGATCGCTACGGTGGCTTTGATATGTCAACCACCTCGCCTGGAATACCGAAGGTCGTGGGTTCGATCCTGACCCGAACCACCTGCTGTGTATTTGGAGTTTGTGCGTTCTCTCCGTGGCCGTGGAGATTTGTTCTCCGGGTCTCTCGGTTTTTTTTTTCCCCGCTCCACATTCGGAATGAACGTCACGCGTTCGGAGCATTCGGCTGCGGTACATTTGCACACGACGACGACGATAAGCCACTTCGCTGAGCTATCACTTGCGATCGCCAGGTCAAATGAAAAAGAGAATAGTTTCAGGTTTATTACGAGACCTCCTTTGCCAGCAACAAGATATAGTAACAGGTTTTACCCTCTTAACTGGCACAAAAACTGACACCTTTATTCAAGGCATCATGTTTGCAATAACCACAACACAAGCAGTCAAAATGCAAACAAAAGAGACAGTGCATATTATTATCATCATCAGAGTTGTCTCTTTTGTTTGCATTTTGACTGCTTGTGTTGTGGTTATTGCAAACATGATGCCTTGAATAAAGGCGTCAGTTTTTTGTGCCAGTTAAAAGGGTAAAAACCTATTACTATAGTTTCAGGTTCGTTTTATTTTTCCGGCCTCCCCTCGTCTGCACCGCGCAACCCACGCACGACAATCGTCGCGTTGACGAACCCCTTCAGCATCCTCCTCCTCCTCGTCATCCTCCGTCGGCAGCGGCGGCGGAGGATGACGAGGGCGTCGAGCAAACGAGGAGTTGAGCAAACGAGGCCGATGGGAGAATCGGCATACCGGAGACGCGGACAGGGGGTGCCATTAGTGTAGTGAAACGCCGCTCCTGCGCCGCCGCCCGCAGCGGTGAAGTTTTTTCGCGAAAGACAAACCGGCCGAGGGGAGATTCACGCGGCGGTGGGAGGGGGGCGCTCGACAGCGGCGTCACGCCGTCCGCCCGACTCAGGGGCGACGCGTCTCTCGCTCGCGCCCACGAGCGTCGGCTCGATTCGCCGATGAAATTCCGCCTGACCGTTCCCACCCCTCCCCCCCCACCTCCCCCGCCGCTCCACGCCGAGACGGTTGTCACTCCGCGTCGATGACGGAGCGGTCGCGAGGACCAGAGAGAAAGAGAGAGGGGGGGGGCTGATTGGAGGGACCCCCCCCCCCCCGCCCTGGGCGTCGAGCCAAAGACGGGTCGCCGCATCGCGCGGCGCTCTCGGATGCGCTTCCGCGGCCGTCTGGAACGCGCTCTGCCTTCCGATAAGCAGGAAGCCACTGGAGCTCATGCACTGTTAAATCTAATTTGAAAACTCACGGCTACGTACGGTGCGAAAGAAGTTCAATATGCATACAATATCCAGGCGAATAGCACGAGCCACAAGTTAGAAATCGTACATCGGATAGGGGTTTGGCTCGGGAGCGGTGGGTGGGTGGCCGTTGAAACTCAATGGACTCTGGCTAATCATCATCAGCAACATCACCACGGCCATCTCCATCAACATAATTATCATCACCATTTCCTTATTTAAACCATCATCATCATCATCGACCATAGCACCGCCATCAAAAATAAAATGCCCAACCGCTTTCACCATCAGAATCAGAAAATATCAACGTAACCATTCGTACACCATCAACACCATCCTCATCATTAACACAATTCACACCAACCACAAGTAACGACACCATCACCACTGCGGTCATCTTTACTCCGTCAGCCATCGTCGTCATCGTCACCCCGGACACGGCCATCGCCAGCGTGATCTTCACCATAATCAACACCACCGCCAACACCAGCACTACCACCACGGCAAAAAAATAAAACCACGTTTCACAGCCGATGTTTAGCCTTCATGAAAACGTCTACGTCAATATTTGCAAGCTCTCTCCACCCCCACCGCCGCCGCACGCCGCCACCGCCGTCCCAGCAGCGATCCGAGCCGCGGGGTCCGCACCGCGCAGAGAGAGATTTACGGCGATCCGGTGTCACACGGCGTCGCCAGCAAATGGAGCGAGAATTCAATTCCTCCGACTCATCAGTATTGATCCGAGTAATGAATTATCTCTCTCTTGGTGCTTGAGCTCTCGCCCAACCCCCTCTTCCTTCCGCCCTATCTCTCCCTCGCTCGCTCTCCTACCCGCTCGCTCTTCCGCCCTCCCGCTCGCTCGCTCGCTCGATCGCTACTCTCGCGTGAGTTCGACAGACTCTGTCGCCCGGCCAAGCTGCACTGTCTAGAACGTCCCGAGTGTTGAGGTGGCACGGCGGCTCGCATCCGGGTTTCGGTCACTGCCCGCGATTAAACCGGGGTTCGCAAGTGCAGCAATGACTGTCGAAGGGCAAAGCTCCCCCCCGTATAGCCTGACTAGACTGTTGGGGCAAGTGCTGTTAGCAAGCAGCAGCGCCAGTGGCGATGTTACCACACCGCACAAGGGGCTCATTTGAGGCTGAGTCAACTTAGGGGAGGCCCAGGACCGGTTCAGATGTCACTGGTGTTGGTGCCCATGAGTGGGAATCGAACTTGTGTTGCCCCCCCCCCCCCCCCCCCCCCCCCACAATGACTGTGCACACACACACACAGATAGATAAAAATAAAAATCTTAGCAAATAATACGTTGGCATTGTACTTCATTGGGCTGAATTCCATCTCTGGGAGGAAATAAAAAACTAAAATTTTGGTTTGACGGCCACGCAATCAGCATGTCTCGAGAGGAAGTTCACGCGAAGGGAATCCCAAAGGTAGTTTCGTGACGTGTGACATCTCCTTCCACGAGGGCCTATCTACAAATTCGACGAGTGAGATCGGGGGGGGGAGGGGGGGGGAATTGCGAGAGAGAAAAAAAACTGAAAAGGTCAAAGGGTCAGAATCACATCCGTGTATCATTAACCGCAACAATCTCAAATCCCTTCCCCACCTCCGTCCCTAGCTCTTTCAATTTCAGG
This sequence comes from Petromyzon marinus, assembly GCF_010993605.1. Lineage (NCBI taxonomy): Eukaryota > Metazoa > Chordata > Hyperoartia > Petromyzontiformes > Petromyzontidae > Petromyzon > Petromyzon marinus. The sequence continues at coordinate 5,306,692 of NC_046124.1, read as the reverse complement.
CGCTTCCTGCTCACCATGCCGGGCCACTTCCTCGTCACGTAATGTACGTGCGTTGAACTTCTTTCGCGCCGCACGTAGCCAACCATTGGGCTGATCGGAGGTGCGGGGGAAAGGACAGCAAACTAAACGCAAAAAAAGCAGTCCGTGAGAAGTAAGTTTGTCAATGTAAATGATGATTCAAAAGTGCATAGCTCCAGTGCCTTCCTAATATCGGAAGGAAGCGCGTTCCAGACGGCCGCAGAGGCGTATCTGAAAGCGCACGAAGCGGTGACCGTCTGTTTGCCGTCTAGGCAATCCACTCCCATCCAGCCCAGGGGGAGACTGGAGAAGACCCACACGCACGACGGGGAACACAGACACACACGCAGCACACGAATGGTTTGGGTGACCTACTTGCTGCACTGCACACCTGTTACAGGCACCGCCTCGTTTTGCGCTGCAGGGGAATGTCCCGCGCACACCACGACGACAACGCCATCTTTTTGTGATTCACCAACCCTTCCCCCCCCCCCCCCCTACTCCCCCTCCCTCCCCCGCCACCCTCCCTCCAAGATTGTGGATCACAGGCGTAGCTCATAATGGCCGTCACCTAGCCAGCCGGCTCGATTTAAAGTCAAACGGTCCTGAGCTCAAATCTCAATCCGGGGTCACACTCAAGCCCATCACTCTTAATGGGTCAGTAAAATGAGAACTACTTTTGTGGGTAGTCAAGAGCAACTGTACTCGGGAATTTCACCCCCCCCCCCCCCCCCACCATATGAATGGGTAGAAAGCCCACCTATCGGAGTGTATTTTGGCCTACTCTTCCACGCTGGCCACACGTCTCGGAAGCAGTTGGAGCAACGTGGTTGCCTGCGCGCGCCCGGGTGGAGTGGGAGGTTATGGCCGTACAATGTATTTATCTGTGGAACCAACGTGGGTGAGGCCGGGACTGCCTCTGTGATTCACGCTCGGGCTGAGCGCGGTCCTGAACCTCGGGAGGTGGAGGAACGGGCGAGGCGCTGCCGCTGAACATCTCAAAAGGGAATGGGGGAGGGTGGAGATAAACGTCGACCTTGGCGGCGGGGGGCGGCCGAAACCCCGGACTCCCGCGCGCGCGGGCTCAGCGTCTCGCCCCGACGCGGTCAGAGTAAACCTCGTGGCGCCGTGCAAAAACCCTTCGAGGGCAACTGAAGCCGGACGCCCGTAGGTCCGCCACCGTTCGAAGCGAGCGGCGAGGTGGAGCGGCGGCGCAACACGTGGCTGCCCGGGTTCGATTCGGGCCACGGCTGAAATCGGTTTCGGCGAGCGGTGATAAGCCTTCGACAGCCCACACTGAAGTAGGGCAGAGTGGCGGTTAAGTTGCGGGTCGGGGTTCGGGGTGGAATGACCAAAAATGTACCGTCCGTTGCAGGCCCCGTGACGCGATCATTCGCACGAGCAAAGCCATCGAGTGCCAGGGACTCGAGCGGAGGATGAAATCCGTAACTCGCTGCATTGAATAAAATACTGCCCTGATGTAAATTCAAATGTTCAGCGGGGGGGGGGGGTAGGTGAGGGGGGGGGATATTCCCTTGTCCTCGTGATGCCGGCAAAACAAGCGGGGCACCCGTGTTTGTGGTTCGTCATTAACCCCTTCGTCGGGCACGACTTGCCTGGGTGTAGCCGTGATGGTAAAACCCGCCGGGTATTTCGCTTGAAACAAGGCGAGAGTTTGATCTCGGCGTGCCGGGGGACAAGGGGAAATTTAGCCGAAGCGAATCTCGGTGAGATCTTAGCCGGCTGTATTCGAGGACACCGTTCCGGAACGGAATGTAAGTTGGGGCTCTCACCTGGTCACGCTGAGCACGGATAATTCAAACGAAAATCTCAATGGAATGTCACCGCTCAGATAGAGGACTGTTATCGTATTCTCTCGAATAGAAGACGAACTCCTCCCTCACCCCAGCTCCATTTATTTTAATTCTAAGGTTGGGGAGTGCGACTTATAAACCGAAAAATACGGTAATTCACCCGAATCTCGCTTGGGCTCTTATCTGTTCAAATAAAGGACAGCGAATGAACCCAAATCTCAGCGGGATTTTCACCCCGTCAAAAAAACGAGCGTGGATGCCACACAGATCTTCTCAAATGGGATTTTGCAGATGTAAATTTTAAAAAGGCTGTTGTTTTCATCTAAATATAAATTGAAATCTCGCTCAACGGCCACATACAAAGACAACGCCTTTCGTGTGAATCTCAGTGGGGGGCTCTCCTCGCCTGGTTAAATTAAGTGCCCGGAAAATGTGGGCCCCCCAAACTCAACGTGTGCCGCTACGGCACACGAGGGGGTGGGTGGCCAGCACCACGCCCGGCCGCCTTTGTCTCCCTAGTGGCGATGTTTACACACCACACCGGGTACTCATTTTAGGCTGAGTCGACTTAGGGGAGGCCCAGGACCGGTTCAGATAATCGTCACTGGTGTTGGCCGTGAGCTGGAATCGAACCCGGGTCGCCAGGTTCGTAGCGCAGCGCGCTAACCGCTACACTACCGCTCCCCTAGCGCTCCCCACACTATACACACACACATACACACGTACACACGCACACTTTCACACACGCACGCGCCGTGTGTAACAACGCACGGTCCTCACGTCCACTCTCACTGGGGGCGGGGGGCGAGGCAGGCACAGGCCAACGGCCTCCAGAGGTGGCGGGCGCGATGGGGAGGGGCGGCGCGGTGTGGGTACACGCGGGGTGGGGGAGGGGAAAGGTGCACGGCTCAGGTATGTGGCCCAACCGGCCCGGGCGGGTAGGGGGTGGGGGGGCATAGGGAGAGGAGGGGGGGGGGCACGGGGAGTGGGGGACACGGGGGGAGAGGATACATGTGGGTAGGGGCCATGGGGGAAGGGTGCATTGTGGGAAGGGAGGACAGCCACGCGCAGACTCACGCACACATTCTTGGGCAACCGAAAACGACGTAAAGGTCAAAAGGCGACTCAGCTGCTCGTCCACCTCGTGACCACGTGCACGACGTCACCTGCCTGCCTGTCTGTCTGTACGTGCGCACGTTCAACTTCCTTCGCACCGCACGTAACCAATCGGAAGCGCGCGGGGGTGGGGGAGCACATCAAAACTGAAGACGCGAATTGTTCTCCCCGCTCGCTCTACGAACGCGGCGGGGCAATGAATGATGCCCCGCTCTCGCCCGGCTTTATGTCTTTCCGCCTACACGGTCTGTTCGCGTGACGCGCTATCACGCGACGGTGAGTGGGCTGGACGCAACGCGACCGAGTGAACGGCGTAACGTCGTCGGCCAAAGCCATTGGGATACTGCTGGATGCTTCTCGACGCTACCCAACTCGGTCTTTGTCGGGCCCTGCGTACGCACCTCACGTGCGGCCGCGGACTGTGTATTTACCCTACGTTGATTGTTCTAACGCAGTTTTTTTTTTCCCCCCCCACAACGCGGTGTTCTCCGGGAAGGCCACTTCTCCCGCGCGACAGGAGAACGGACTTGCGCCTGGATACGATAACTTCTGCACCGATGGTCGGGCGCGCGCACGGCCTCCTGAGACTGCCACTTAGCGGCAGCGTTGGCGTCCACGTTCAGCGTCCCATCAGCGGCAAGCAGGCAAGGCTCTGCTTGGACCAACGCTGATCAGTTGGTTAGTTAATCCTGCATGACACAAGTTTTTTATTATTTTTATTTTGGTATAGGTCGCGTAAATACATAAATGTGCCGTTCAACCCGCCACCACCCGACGCAGGCAGTTAGTAAGGTCGCATCAAGTAAACGGAACGTGGCCAATTCGTCACTAGTACAGCGCACCGGTGTGTCGGCGAGCCAAGCCGCGACATTTACAATCCGAGTTCGACGTTCTGCCAGCTTCACGAGGCGACAGCCTTCGGCATAATCCTCTCCGTCCCCACTACGGGAGACAAAGGCCGCGATGAGCTCCCCCCCACACTTCCTCCCGCCCTTGGCGACGCGTCGAGCCGCGGGGGCCCCCCCCCCAAGAGCGGTTCGATCGCTGCCGCCAGCTCGTCCATCGCGGCCCCCCGCGCCACGTGGTCTCGGGTGTCCCAGAGTTACCTTTTTGCCCGGTGGTGACCGTCCCGGGGGGCCCAAAGTTTGGTGCACGGTCCTCGCCCGTTATCTGAGAACTGTCCCGATTCCATTCGGGTCGCCGCCTCCGCGAGTCTCGTTGTCTCGCGTTCTCCTAGGACATCCGCGGTCTGCTCCTTCTGCAGTCCGGTGGTGTGTGGATTTTGTTTTTGCCGGAAGACGCACGCCTCCGGTTGGCAACGGTCGGCTACGCACGGTGCGAAAGAAGTTCAACGTGCATACGCACAACACGCGGTTCAACCCCCGTGGGCCACCCCCGGTGAACGCTGCCTGGAGCACGCCGGGCAGCGGGTGTGCCGTGATTCCAAACAGAGTGGGGGTATGGCCATCGTGGGTGCCCGCGTCGCCCTCCGAACCTTTTCCGAGACTTTTCAGAGTGAACAAAAAAACAACAACAACAACAAATTGAAAGGCTCAACCGCTGCTATAGGCTTTTGACCGAATCCTCCCGACGAGGGAAAGCCGCGAGACTCCTCGGGCGAGGCTGTCTCTGCGTATAAGCAGGGTCGGGTTCCCGTCGGCCGCGCGGTACGTCACAAGTGGCAGCGATAATTGTCCTTAGCGGGCGCACGCAAGGAGCCTTTCCGTGAGGAATTAGGTGCTCGTTCGGCGCAGACCTTGACGCAGGCAATACGCAACGCAACGTCACCGCTAGGTTCACCCCCTCCCAGGTGATTACCCCCCTCCCGGCCCCCCCCCGGCTCCCTCCACCCAGTCCCCCCCCCCACGCCGGACCCCCCCCCCCCGGCCTCATCCCCCGGCCCCCTCCCCCCCAGCCCCGGACCCCCCCACATCGAAACTAGTTTAGAAACCATAACACTCATTAATTGCCTAAAAACGTCTTAAAATAAAGCCCTCGATGTAACAGCAGCACCACCCTCCTGAAAAAAAGAGAGCATACGACCCAAGTGCGTGACTCCTGTGGATAAATACCTTGTTGTTATTACATGACTATAAATCACTTAATTATTTATTCGGGAGTTGCACGAGTCCTTTTCAGTAGGTTCCTGCTGCTGCATTGGGTTTTTATTCACTTTTTTAAAAAGATGCTTGCAGCCAATTAACCAAACCCGTTGCCATTCCGATTGACGTGCGTACGCACGTGTGTACGTCATCAGCTTTACTTCCGATCCCGTTCCGATGACGTACGCACGTGTCACAAAATAAAGTCAATCTATGGGTACGTCTTTCCGGTGGGAAGATGTGTCGAGGCTCCCACAAGGCCATGCGGCGGGAGGGCGTGCGGCACTGTTTGGCGCCACGCTTCTCTGCAGCGAGTGAGGTGCTGCTTACGCCTCTCTCTAAATAAAACGACCGCTGAACACTCCCGCGCGTTGCGAGATTCAGCGGTGAACGGGACACCCGCCCTGCGACTTGCAGGCATCTCGGACACGGAAAAGGGCTAATGATGAGTGTTCATCAGAATATTTTATTCATGACTGGAGGAATCCGATGAGCTATGAAGCTCTTTTTCACGGATGTCCAGCCGGGGCACGGGGTAAGAACGTCACAACAACAACAAGCAGGACAAACACACCGTAGTAGTGCAGAGTGCAAGAGGCGTAAACAAATCACCCAAACACAAACAAATACAACACAAAACCAGCCCCCCCCCAATCCTATACCAGGCAAAGCCATCTGAGGAATTAACTTACTTTTCAAAAGCGACCTGGCCACAAATGATAGCTCAACAAAAGTGGCTTATCGTTTGGGCATTTTACAAGCGGCAAAATAACGCATTATTCATGCGTGGTAGGATAAGCGAGGGCACGCTCGGGAGATGAGCAACGCTCGATCCCGAGGGATGCGCGAAAACTCCCTTCCCGGTGGCCGTCGAAGAGGGGGTGCCTTCGTACGCCCGGCTCGCCACGCCATGAGATGGCAGTACAGCAAGTGGACTAAATCGCCGTTTGTTAACTCCGTCTGTGCGGTGGGGATAGAGCGTTGCCCCTCGCCCCCCACCCACCTCGTGCTCCGCTTCCCTCCCCGCGCCGATGTTAAATCGGCTGAACAACGTCTTGAAGCATTAAAAAACCCCAACGCTGCAGCAGCAGCAGCACCCCCCGCTGCCTCCTGTAAAAAGCCTTCCACCACTCCAACCGTCGCTCTGGAGTGCGTGAGGTCACCCAGCGCCGTGGATGTCGAGGGTGTCATTCGTGTCGTGCGGCAGGCTGCCGATGGGGATGCGACAACTGCCAGAGAGGCAGCTTGTGTGTCTGTCTGTGTGTCTATGTTGTGTGTCTCTGTGTTGTCTCTCTCTGCTTGTGTGTCTGTCTGTGTATCTATGTTGTGTCTCTCTCTCTCTCTGTGTGTCTCTGTGTTGTCTCTCTCTGCTTGTGTGTCTGTGTCTATGTTGTGTGTCTCTCTCTGTGTGTCTCTGTGTTGTCTCTCTCTGCTTGGGTGTCTGTCTGTGTGTCTATGTTGTGTGTCTCTCTCTCTGTGTGTCTCTGTGTTGTCTCTCTGTGTGTGTGTCTGTCTGTGTGTCTATGTTGTGTCTGTCTGTCTGTGTGTCTATGTTGTGTGTCTCTCTCTCTCTGTGTGTCTCTGTGTTGTCTCTCTCTGCTTGTGTGTCTGTCTGTGTGTCGTCTCCGTGTCTGTGTGTCGTCTCTCTCTCTCTCAAATTCTAGAAATCTTTGTAAGAACGTAATCAACCAGGTGGGGCGTTGACTGTTTTGATGGCCGACTCTCTGTGTTGCATTGCATTATACTTCTCATTCATTTGTACCTGATGATGGTTGCTCGTGTTGCAATCGAAACGTCGTATTCTATTATTGTTTAATAAAATGTATTTCCACGTGACTTTGCCGAAAGAACCAAAGAGTCTGTGTCATCGTCGCCGTGATGTCTCCTTTGCATTCGCGGATCGGGGCGTCGCCGCGCGCTGTCACGGCACGTTCTGGGTTGAACACGATCGCCACACCACTGCATTTTGCCATTCGTACATCAGGAACCCGCCATGCGGATGCGGTTCAAGGGTGGGACCGCGATCTTCGTGGAAGAAGATTTAACCCTCGGAGATCTGCTGCTGCGTTGGCTCTTTCACGAATTCCGGGGGGGGGCGAGAGGTGCCCGTGCCACGCTGCCCCCCATAACCCTCCTGTGCTCCCGCCCCTCCTTCACCATCCACCCACCCCCCCAGCCCCCCGCCGCTGCGGGTTTACAAGTGGCGAGCGGCCGTCAAGACAAACAGCAATCTTCCCCACGATGACGCCAGGCCAAGGGCTCTCGCGAGCCCACGCCAAATTGTGACGCCCTGTGAAAATTAAACAGCCACACAAAGACAAAGATTCTCTTTCTCCCCGCCCCCCACCCCCGTGCTCCCATGTAGCCGATTGTCGGGGGGGGGGGGGGGGAGGTGTTTAGAGAGAATCCACGGGATGGTGAGACCGGCACCCCTCCCAGTGATGGTGTTTACCCACGCCGCACCGGACTAAGGAAGGCGCGTGTCCGCTCCATGTACCGCACGCCTCTGAATCGAAGTCGGAGTTTGTCCGTGTTCGTGGCGCGGCGCGCTAACCATTGCGCCACCACTCCCCCCCCCCCCGCCTAACGCGTGCATGCACCACCGTAATATTCCTTTGGTATTGGGTGAGTCTGTTTGACCAGTCAGCCAATCGTCGGTCAGTTGATCAGTCAGTCGGTTGGGTCAGCTGGTGGGGCAGTCAGTTGGTGAGTCATTCATCCGTGAGTTGGGCAGCGGGTCAGCTTTGTGAGCCATCCGATCGGTCAGCCAGTCGGATTGTCGAGTGAGTCTGTTATTAAGTCAACCATTCAGTCAGTTGGTCAGTGAGCACAGCCAGTTAATCATTCATTGAGCCAGCCAGCCAGCCAGTCTGTCTGTCAGCTGCTCCGGTTCTCACTCGGTGTTTCGCCCATCCAGACCCGGATGCGTCAATGGGCCTTGAACGGAGAATGCGAGTGAGGTTTACACAAAGCCCCCCCCAACCCGCACCCTTCCTCACCAGCCATATCACCTTCCCCCGGTTCCCACCACCCACGCAGGTACCGCCCTTGGCACCCACCACCGATCAGACGGCCGCTTGCCAGAGAGGACAAGTTCAGGGATCACATTCGCCAACGCACGCTGACCAGCGCGGTGAAGTATGGTTCGCTTAACCGTATCCACCCCTCCACCCACCCACCCACCCACCCCCCACTCCACTCCGGTGGTCTCGTGTAGTCTAAGCTGGTGGGTGAGACTCAGGACACCTCCGATTAGCGCGGTTTGGCTACGTACGGTGCGGAAGAAGGTCAACGTACACATACGCACACAGCCCACTCCATACGCACACACACACGCACGCACCGCATCGCAGCCCCGTGTTGCCTTGAACAGACTGTTGGGGCAAGTGCTGTTAGCGAGCACCACCTGTACAGTATATATAAAGTGACCTGAAGCTGACAATGTGTACCCGCTCGATTTCTAAGGCTATCGTTTACGTTACGTGCAATGCGTGTCGTGACTCTGACCAGGCCATGTTTCCCATAATGGAGGTTTTTGTTGGCCTAGATCGCCTGAAAATGAATGTGTCGTTCAACCCGCCACCACCCGACACGGCCAATTACCAAGGTTTGTTCACGTAAACAGAACGTGGCCAATTCGTTACTGGTACAGCGCACCGGTGGTGTGTTGGAGAGTGAACCCACTACAACATTTACAATTCGAGTACCCCGTGACAATTCCCCCGGTAATCGCAACCAGCATCCTCAGGCAACATCATACTAACAAAGCATCATACTCTCCAACACACCGGTGTGCTGAGCTAGTGACGAATTGGCATGTTTTGGTTACGCGACAAAAACGTACGATCTGGCTGTGCCGGGTGGTGGCGGGTTTCACGACACATTTGTATTTACGCGATCTCACCCGAAAGAACCTCTACCGTGGATAATATTGGAGGCGAAATCCTACGTGTTAAACATGCCATGATTACGCACCGTTTTATACCGTTAACGTGAACTGTCTTTTTAAACGCACCGGGCGTTTTTTGTTCGTTTTGGTTTTAACTCGATGCACGCGACATCCGCCGTCAACGCAGGAATCCCGCATTTATCGCTCTCTGCAGCTCACTGGGACCATCAATGCAGTCATAAACGGCACTCGCCAGTCGCCCTTCATTGGCCAGACCAGACCATCACCATCGCCAACAACAACATGAGAAGGCGCGCCTCCTGCCGCCGTGCCAGGCTAGGTTGCCTCGGAGTTACCGTGGGTGGGGGGGGGGGCGGCTGGGGCAGTACCGGAGTATCGTGGTAGCAAAAGTAGCTACATATTAGCTACTAGTACATATGTAGTAGCTAATATGTAGTAGTAGCTATGTAGTAGTAGCTAATATGTAGTAGTAGCTACTACTACATATGCATATGTAGTAGCTACTACTACACATGTAGTAGTAGCCACTACTAGCTACTACTACATGTGTAGTAGTAGCTACTACATGTAGTAGCTAATATGTAGTAGTAGCTATGTAGTAGTAGTAGTAGTTACTACTACATATGTGTAGTAGTAGCTACTACATGTAGTAGCTAATATGTAGTAGTAGCTATGTAGTAGTAGCTACTACATATGTATATGTAGTAGTAGCTACTACTACATAGTAGCTACTACTACATATACATGTAGTAGTAGCTACTACTACATATTAGCTACTAGTACATATGTAGTAGCTACTACATATGTAGTAGTAGCTTTGGGCACCGCACTTTCAAGGGCTCCGCGCTAAATGCTTTCAGGCGATCAATTCCGGTTCAGTCATTCTGCACTTAGCTCTATTACTATAGTACTATACTGCCTTCAACTTTTATGAACGACTGCGTGTTTAAGGTTAGCAATTTGTCATATTATCTGGCTGTATAGCAAATGAAGCAATACAATTACTTTACTATGCAAGTTGAATATTCGTGTTTTAATATTTATATTTTTAAAAATTTAGGGCCCCTTTATAACATATGCTACGAACCCCGCACTCGCTTATCCAGCACACCCGGGCGGTACAGTGCAGGTTAAGGGTCATCAATTGTAGCCCTATACGGAGCGAACTTTGAACTCAAGATGGCCGCACCTACCTTGCTACCCCCCCTTGTGCAACAGATCGGCAAAGGGGGCGAACAGCTCTCCCTCCGCGGAGTTTCCCCGACCGCAAATTTCAACTCTCGCCGCCTTGAGATTGCAACGTTGTTTAGTCTCTGGCCGCACGATGGGTATCTTCGTCCACCGCTCGTCCCGTTGCTAACCCGCGTCTCGCTCATTTGAAAAAAGAATGACGAGACGCGCTTGCTCTCGACCTGGCTCTCACCTTAGTGGCACGTTGCTCACTTCCTCGCTTGGTATGCAGGAGGTCGTGGGTTAGATCTTGTCCCCTGATGCCCGTACGTATGGAATTGGCATGTTCTCCCCGTGGTCGTGTGGATTTTTCTCCGGGCCCTCCGGTATTCCCATCCACACTTGGAATTATCATGCGTTTTCAGTATTTTACTGCGATACATTTCACATGATGATAAGCCACTTCGTTGATCTATCGTTTACGATAGCCTGGTGGCTTTTGAAAGAGAGCGAAATAGCTCGGAAGTGCCCTACCTGATAATATTTTTTAAAAAAACTGTTTAGTTTATAGTTTTACCTGGTGGCAAGTGAAGGAATGAACGAGTTTATGGCAGGGGTGGGGAAGCTTCGGCCCACGACTTCATTTCACACAGACCACGACCGCACAAAAGCCCTACCACATACGACATTAATTCTGCCACTGCTGCACTAATCGGGTACCAGAGGGGAATATTTTTTGTTCCAACACGGAAATAATGTTGCCTCTGTAATTTTAGCGCCGTGCTCAGACGCTTTTGTCACTGCAAATGGCTTCTTGCAACGACAGATGTGGCTGGGGACGTGAGTCGATGTTTGTCCTGCGAGAGGTAATTTGAACGTCCCAGGTTGAGCAAGATTCAACCGTGCGCGGTGAACGAATCGATTAGGTTTAAGTCATCATCATCATCATCATGATCAGTCGTGTGTATGTTGAACTTCTTTCGCACCGCACGTAGCCAACCGTGCTAATCGGAGGTGCGGGAGAAGGACAACAAGCTAAACACGAAAAACTGTTCTAAAGAAATTCGTTTTCAAACTCGATTATTTAAAAGTGCATAGCTCCAGTGGATTACTAATGTCAGAATACAAGAGCGTTCCAGACGGCCACAGAAAGTGCACGATGCGGTGACCGTCTTTGTTCGATGGTTGGCGATAAGCTGCTGCTGCTGCTGCTGCGAGGATGACCGCAGTTTTCGTGATGGTTGTTTATGCTCCTTGACGAGATCGGCGAGGTGTTGTGGGTTCATCTTCTTTGGTTCTTTCGGTAAAGTCACGTAGAATGAGAATAAAATAATAAATTGATAAAATAAAATAACACAATAATATTCTCACGACGTTTCGGCCACAACACAAGCGGCCTTCATCAGGTGAAGGGACGAGACTGTCTGGTAGGACAGCGCTGTGGGTTCATTGGCGGCGAGTGCTTTGTGTGTCACTCTACTGCTGGATGAAGGCTGAGAACCCTCCCCCAAGCCTTCGCCATCGCTCACGATGCTGCGATGTAATAATAATCCACCTGGCGCCTGGACACCGGCTCGTTTCAGCGCTCCACCTCCTTTGCTTCGACGTCCTCTCAAGCGGTTAGATCGAATCTCGGGCCCTCGTGCCTTTCTGGCGCTTGCTCGCCATTCAGAGCGATGGACGTCGACTGTGATGGCCTTCACGACGACCGCCGGCCGTCGCGATCGCCACGTGCTGTCGGATTAACACGACGGTGGCGGCGGCGACGACGACGCTGGCGGCCCTGCGACAGAAGTCACCGCCGACGTCCACCCCGGCCACCGTCCCGTCGCGCTGTCCTCCCGGCGGCGTCGAGCGAGCGGACACAAACGCCCCCAAACGATGGCCCCTCGGGCCCCGTCCCGAGCGTCTCCGCTCCAAAGGTCTCCCGCGTTTATTGCTAACGGCCCGACCGAACAGCTGTATCGCTCGCGCATCTCCCATCACGGACAGTGTGCGGAGTTGGTGGGGTGGGGTGGGGGTTGGCATTCAAGCAGCCGAGAGGTGTGTTCAGCACAGAGAGGGAGCGATGAAATCAGCTCGTGGATTGTTGCTCCGCAAGATCGTGGGAGATGGGTGCCGTGGTGGCGAGGAGATGTTAACTCCCTCGCCTGCTATGCAGGAGGTCGTGGGTTCGATTCTGACCCTGACGCCTGCTGTATATTTGGTGTTTGCGTGTCTCTCTCTCTCTCCCCGTGGTCACGTGGATTTTTCTCTGGGTCCTCCGGTTTTTTTTTACTCCACATTTAGAATCAAGGCGCATTACGACCACATGGCTTCTATAGATTTCCACGTGATAAGCGACTGCGTTGAGCTATCATATGTGATGGCCCGGTCGCTTCTGAAAAAGAGCTATATAGCTCAGTGGGCTATATACTTTACCTGGTAAAATAAAAATAGTTTATAGTTTAATATTGTATACACGTATTGCATTTTGTTATTCATATTCTCCATGAGCTGTAATGTCAAAACAAGAGGCGTAATATGGATGTGGTTTTGAATGGGAACATGAGAGATACCACAAGAAGCCGGGGAAAGACAGCGAATTAAGTTACAGAGGCAATTTGAACAATTGGATGTAACTGGGAGAAGTATCCACTGCACCACATTTGTTGAGTAAATGTCACGGGCAAAGCTGAATCGAAGGAAGGTCATGATTGCCCATAGACTAACATTGCTCATAGACTAACATTGCCTTCACTCCAACGCTGTCCGCTGGACAGGTTGGTCCCTTCACCTGATGAAGGCCGCTTGTGTTGTGGCCAAAACGTCGTGATTTTTGTTGTTTTAATTTTTTTACCTACGTGACTTTACCGAATAGAACCAAAGAGTATGGATCCTTGCAGTCACGAAAGCTTCAAATCTAGAATTGCCCATAGACTAACATTGCCCATAGACTAACATTGCCCATAGACTAACATTGCCCATAGACTAACACTGCCCATAGACTAACATTGCCCATAGACTAACATTGCCCATAGACTAACACTGCCCATAGACTAACATTGCCCATAGACTAACATTGCCCATAGACTAACATTGCCCATAGACTAACATTGCCCATAGACGAACATTGCCCATAGACTAACATTGCCCATAGACTAACACTGCCCATAGACTAACATTGCCCATAGACTAACATTGTTCATAGACTAACATTGCCCATAGACTAACATTGCCCATAGACTAACATTGCCCATAGACCAACATGTTAATATCCAAACATCACTCATAGACTAACATCATTCATAAACTGACATCGGCTATAGTCTAACGAGTTGCTGGGTAAACATCACGGAGAGCTGAATGGAAGGCCGTAAATCTTTCCTTCCATTCTGTCCGGTCTCAGCGAAAGGACGTGGAACACGAGAGATGATTTTGGGTTGAGTTTAAGACGGGGGGGGGGGGGGGGGGGGGGGGTGGGCTAAGTCGGCTGTCTTTTTAAAAAAAATCCTTATTGAAGTGAGGGTGGTTACACGTACCGGGCTGTTCACGACGGCTTAGTCTGAACACAGCCAGCACCCGCTGCGAAAATCTGTGCTCTAAATCATGACCGTGATCCCCCGATAATAAGACGTCCAGACAGACAACGATCGCACCCCTCCACGTAGCCTCAACAGGCTTTCGGGGCAAGTGCTGTTGACGGGCAGCACCTACGCAGGCCCGCACGGCGAGGGTGGGTGGCCAGCACCACGACACGGCCGCCTTTGTCTCCCCAGGCGGCAATGCTTTCGCACATCGCGCAAGGCGCGCAATAATTCGAGGGCGGGTCCACTTCGGGGAGGCCCCGGCACCGGTTTAGAATAATCGTCACCGTCTGCCGGTGGTCGTGAACTGGAATCGAACTCGTGTGGCCGGGTTCGAGGCGCGCCACACGCCACACTACCGCTGCCCATCGCGGACAGGCCCGACAACAAGCGGCGGCGGCGACGTCTCCACGGCCTTTGTGCCAGGCCAGGTGCACCTTGAGGCCCCGTCAAGCGTCGAAGGCTCTCTGCTGACGGGAGGAGGTGGTCACCGGAAAGACCCAGCAGGTGCCGTAAGGTTGACCCGACTGAGATGACCGGTAGATGCACCGAACTGTGCCCCCTGTCTGTGACAACTCGCTGCGTTTTATCCGCCCGGTCGCTCCGCTCGTTGTTGTGAGCGTCGCTCCTCTGCCCTCCGTTGCTGTTGTAGGGACGACCGCCTCCAACTGATCGGTAGCTTCCTTCACGAGCCTCCTCCACAGAGGCCACACACACGTACGCACGGTGCGAAAGAAGTTCAACGCACGTACACACGCTGCACCTCCGATTAGCTACGGTTGGCTACGTACGGTGCGAAAGAAATTCAACGCACATTCGCACGTACATAAAGTACGAGAGTCGGCCCTCATTTAAGGCGTTGCCACGGTAGCCCGTGCCAGGCCTCAGCAGGTACGGGGGGAGGGGGCAGTTAGGAGTGGGGGGGGGCAACAAAGCGCCCTTTGTTGATCGCTAGCGGCGGGAGTGGGGGGGCGGCACGAGCCTCTCGTTACGGGACTTGTGTGGGGGTCTCTGTAGCACCGCCGAGTGATGGGAGCAGTAGCTCCGGATGGGCTCCTCGGGGGACAAAACGGCGTGAAAAATCCCCCCACGCCAAACGCCGCCCCCCCCCCCATCCCGTTACCACCGCCCGCTCCCAACATCTTGGCGTGACGATTGAACAAACGGAAACAGTTGAAGAAGGAGGAGGAGGGAAGGAAGGAGAATTGAGGCGACGCTCCTATCCGGATATTAAATACAAACAAACAAAAGACACGAGAATTGATCTCGCGATGTTTTGTTGTGGCATGCGCGGCCCGGCTGGGTCGCCTCTGTTGGGGCGAGCGCTCATCTGTCCGGAGCTCTCGATGGGAAGAGAAAGACGAGGAGGTGGTAGAGGTGGAGGAGGTGGAGGTGGTGGAGGAGGTGGAGGAGGTGGTGGAGGAGGTGGAGGTAGTGGAGGAGGTGGTGGAGGAGGTGGCGGAGGAGGTGGAGGTGGAGGAGGTGGTGGAGGAGGTGGTGGAGGAGGTGGTGGCGGAGGTGGAGGAAGAGGTGGTGGAGGAGGAGGTGGAGGAGGAGGTGGTGGAGGAGGTGGAGGAGGTGTTGGAGGAGGTGGTGGAGGAGGTGGTGGAGGTGGAGGACGTGGTGGTTGAGGTGGAGGAAGAGGTGGTCGAGGAGGAGGTGGAGGAGGAGGTGGTGGAGGAAGAGGTGGTGGAGGAGGTGGAGGTGATGGAAGAGGAGGTGGAGGAGGTGGTGGAGGAGGTGGTGGAGGAGGTGGTGGAGGAGGTTGAGGAGGAAGTGGAGGAGGTGGTGGAAGAGGAGGAGGTGGTGGAGGAGGTGGAGGAGGAGGTGGAGGAGGTGGTGGTGGGAGGGAGGGGACTCTATGGGGGGGGGGGGCAAAGAAGGGCGGTGAAACCGCCGGCGCTCTGCCATCGACGTCACAATCGAGCGATCGCGACAAACAAAAATGTCGCAGCCGGCCAATCGCACGCGGGTCATCGTTCGCAGTCGGCCAATCAACGTGCGAGCCGCGCCCGTCGTTGGCCAATCGCGCGTTGGACGGGGATTTTTGTTGGGGGGGGGGGGGCTCCTGCCGCGTGCCCCTCCGCGGGCGTCGTCCGGGAGGCGAAGTTTGAGCGCGCGCCGAGCGATGAATCCGCGTTGAACTCTCCCGGGTTCAAACTGAGTCCTGGGACAAATCCGGCCAACCCGGGGCCCCCTTACGAGCCAACATGGGCCACCTCGGGTCGACTCAATTCAGGCCGTCTTGTGCGCGATCGACTGGCATAGCAAGTGCCAAGGGCAACCGACAGTGGAGTGATGAGCGGCGCCGCGCGATGAACCCGGCCAACCCGCGTTCTATTCCCGGGCGGCGGCTACCATCAGTGGCGAGCGCTACCTGAACCGGTCCTGGGCTATCCCCTTCACCGAGCCCGCAACTTACCAGAGAGGTCGAGCACGGTAACACAACGCCCACGGGACCTACATGGGAGTGGGGGGGGGGGGGGGGGGCGGGGGGGGGGGCCTTCATCCGGCAGAGGATTAAGTACCCCACAAGGAAGTGGCCGCAAACATCGCCGGCACGCTGGCAACGCGATGGGATAAATATCATCGTCATTGTTTTGATTGGCGGGTGAGTGAGCGTAGTTGGCCGGTAACTCGCCCGCAGACCCTCCACCCGTTCAGCTCCATGGAAGCACGTCCAGGAGCCACAGGCGAATGTGGAGATCCGCTACTGATGCTGCTCGCCACGCAGGGAGGGCTTCGGCACAGAGTCGGTTTATTGTCCTGGACCGTAGTTTTGGGTTGCATGGCCACTACGTCTTCATCATCACGTGTCTACGCACCTCCATCTCTCTCTAGATTCGTCTTGCGTCTGGCCTCAATGTGGAATCCTGCTGCTGCTGATGATGATGATGACCGCGACCAGGGGGTTCGAAACGTCGGACACGAGGTACAGACGTGAAGAAACGACAAAAAAAAAAAACCAAGCAGAAGCCTCTCCGGCTCACCAAGCCCACCACCCACCCCTACCCCCGGCACTCTTGCGAGGATTCCACGCTCCCGTGACGGGCTTCATGGACGGCACAGCAATACTGCGCCGTCCATGAAGGGGCGAGGGGGAGGCGCGCGTGCAACCGTCACCCGGGCGTGCCTGGCGCGGCGTTCAGAGCGGGAGAGAAGCCGCAGAGGGAATTGTGACGAAGCGATGGAGGGGAGGGGGAGGGGGGACCGTCCATAAATGACGTCACGTGATTTTTGACGATTTTTGACCCCCCCCCTCCCCATCGTCACACGGCGTCACAAAAAGTCAGACCCCCCCCCCTCAAATATGACGTCACAAAGCTCTGCCCCCCCCCCTCTAAAAAAATAAAACATGCTTCGAATCGCTTTAAACTATTGTCATTGTAGTGTGGCGTATTTAATGTGGCGCTGCACTCTGATGTTGTAGGAGAAAACATTTATTAAAAAGTCTATTTAATTAAGTAGAACGTGTTGTCTATATATATTTAAAGTTGTGCATTTTGACGTGATGTCACATCTCTCACCCCCCCCCCCCTCGTCACACATCGTCACAAATATCTGACCCCCCCCCCCAGGGGCGTGACGTCATTTATGGACGGCCCCTAGGGGCGGGGGGGGGGGGTGTTGGTGCGGGAAACGCAGCTTAGCGAGGCGACATTCCTCACCGCAGCTGTCTCAAACACACTAATTGGTGGATATCTGGCACCCCGGGGGGGGAACGCGATACTCGCTCGGCTTTACCCGCTCCTTTGTCTTTCACAGCTGCCCCCCACACACACCACTACCCCCCCACACACACCACTACCCCCCCCCCCCCCCCCCCCCCCCCACACACACACCGCCACCACCACCACCACCACCACTCCAACACCACGGACCCCGCCACCGTTCCACACAGCACTCACAGAGAGAACAACGAATTCACTCGTCGCTAAGGCTGCCAACCCTGCCTCCTCCTCCCCCCCATCGCTCGCTCGCCCTCTACCTTGGACACTCTTCAACTCACCCTACCATTGTGAGCCTCACTCTTCCGCTCACTCCCACACTCGCTCGCTCACTCTCACACTCGCTCACCAGCGCCACAGCTAGCACTCCCAACTCAGCTCACACTCGTCACCCCCACTCCTCGCTCCCCCCATTCCATGTCCCACCCACCCCCCCATTTACAAGGCGGTCTCCCTCCCTCCCTTCCCTGCCTCGACCCCCCCCCCCCCCCCCCCCAGCAACGCGGAGACAAAGAGCCGGGTCCCCGCATGGCAACGGTCGCCTAGGCAACACGCCTCGAGCTTCACAGCGCACGTGGCTGGAGGCCCCCAACGCGTGCCACCCGGTGCCGGGCTGGGGGAAAGGCGCTGGCGAGACTCGAGAGGCGCCGCTATCGCTGTGCAGGGGGGAGGAGGGGGAAATGGGGGAGGGGGCAGCGTTGAGATTCTTTGGGCCAATGCCTTTTTAACGGCGAGGCAATGAGTGATGCAGCTGAGTTGGGGTGACGAGGGGGGGGTCAATTGATTCAGGGTTCACGTTGCAACCTCACCCCACACTCGTCGCCCCAAGCAATCATTATTCACAACGTCGTCAACGCCGTATTCTCCCGATTATATACGACACACCAATGACATTTTTGGTGCTATACAACACTGGGTGGGATTGAGAGGGTCATGATGATTCAGAGCGGTGATGATGATGATGTTATTGTTGTTGATGATGACGACGATAATTGATCACTTTTGTTAACCGAAGTCAATGAAGAGGAGCCTTGCTTTTTTAACACATTCCACCCTCCCGCCTTTGCTCCGACCACAACTTTCAGGCGCGTGAATCACTTTCCCTTTGGCCCGCTCGTCACCCAGAGACGCGGTCACATTCCAACGTCGTCATCGTCGTGGGCAGCCGCAACCGCGAACTATCCGCTGCTGGATGAAGGCCCCTCTGTGTCTGTGTGTGTGTGTCTCTCTCTCTCACGTTCGCGTGTTGCGACAATTCACCCAGGCCCCTGGTTCGCGGGCAGAATTTATCTCACTCCGTCTCCATGGTGGGGTGATGGGTGGGTGGGGGTTATGGTACGTGAGTGGATAGTTGAGCAGGTGCTTGGGTATGTGGGGGTAGGTGGGTGGGTGGGGAGGCAGCTGAGCGGGTAGGTATTTGGGTGAGTGGGTTGATGGGAAGGTGAGTGGGTAGATGGGTGGATTGGGGTGATGGGTGAGTGAGTGGGTAGGTGGTTACGTGAGTGGGTAGTTAGGTGGGTGGGTTATTTGATGGAAGGTGGGTTATTGGGTGGGTGGATAGGTGAGTGGTAAGTTGGGTGGGTGGGTTATTGGGTGGGTGGATAGGTGAGTGTTTAGTTGGGTGGGTGGGTTATTGGGTGGGTGGATAGGTGAGTGGTTAGTTGGGTGGGTGGGTTATTGGGTGGGTGGATAGGTGAGCGGTTAGTTGGGTGGGTGGGTTATTGAGTGGGTGGATAGGTGAGTGGTTAGTTGGGTGGGTGGGTTATTGAGTGGGTGGATAGGTGAGTGGTTAGTTGGGTGGGTGGGTCATTGGGTGGGTGGATAGGTGAGTGGTTAGTTGGGTGGGTGGGTTATTGGATGGGTGAGTGGATAGGGGGTCTGTGAGTAGGTAGGTGATTACGAGTGGATGGCGGGGTACGTGAGTGGGTGGGTATGTTTAGGTGGGTGGGTGAGTGGATGTGTAGGTGGGTGGGTAGGCTTAGGTGGGTGGGTGAGCAGGCAGGCTCGGACAACAAAGATAACGATCCCCCGTGTAGCCTTAGCAGACTGTAGGGGCAAGTGCTGTTGGAGAGTAGCACCTATGAAGGCCGGCACGGTACACGAGGGGGTGGGTGGCCAGCGCCACGGCTGAGTTGGTGGGTGAGCGGGCAGCAGGCTCTAACACACAAAGACAAATATCCCCCGTGTAGCCTTAACAGACTGTTGGGGGCAAGTGCTGTTAGCGAGCACCTATAAAGTCCGGCATAGCACGCGAGGGGGTTGGTGGACAGTACCACGCCCGGCCGTCTTTGTCTCCCCGATGCCGTTGTGTGCACACCGCATAAGCTGCTCATTTAGGGCCGAGTCGACCTAGGGGAGGCCCAGAACCGGTTCAGATAATCGTCACTGGCGTTGGCCTTGAGCGGTGTGTGTGTGTGTGTGTGGGGGGGGGGGGGGGGGGGGTAGGAGCCCAGCGCGCTAACCGCTGCACCGCCGCTCCCCACACTCACGCTCACTCACACGCACAACACCTCCCGACGAATTTGTCTGCACCTGCTCAGACAACGCCAAGCCGCATTCCGGGGGAAAGTGTTTGAAGCAACACGTCTTGGGGTTGCACGCGTGGTCGGAGTGGGGCGGGCGGAGTGGGGGGGGGGGAGACGAGGTGGAGGGAGGCTTGAAACGTTCCTCTTGTAGGGAGGGACGTAGGGAGGCGGTGGGAGTCAGCGGCTAACGGTATTTATTTTTGTTTCCGACAGAGCGCCGTGGCACGCGGGGAGCGCAGCGACGCCGTCGACGCGACGTCGCTGAACATGACGACGGTGTCAAAGTTGGCTCGCCTTGCACCCGGCATCGCCTTCTTCCACGCACGCTCGCGAAGACAAAGATCCCCCGTGTAGCCTGTAACAGACTGTTGGGGCAAGTGCTGTTCGCGAGCAGCACCTACGAAGGCCGGCACGGCACACACGAGGGGGTGCGGGTGGCCAGCAACCACTGCCCGGCCGCCTTTTGCCTCCCGAGCGGCGATGTTTACTACGCACCGCAACCGGGTACTCATCTGGGGCTGAGTCGACCCACGGGAGGCCCAGGACCGGTTCGGATAATCGTAACTTGGTGTTGGCCGTGAGCGGGAATCGAACTCGGGTCGCCGGGTTCGTGGTGCAGCGCGCTGACCGCTGCACGCAGAGAATCGTCCTCTCCAGCAGCAGTCATGCGATGGAGGGCATCACCATCTTCACACGGGGGACGCCGTCACGTGGCACTGATCAGCAGGAGCCTCCCGCTGACCTCTGACCTCGGCGGTTCAACTCACGGTGCGACGGCATTCATCCTTCCCGGACCTTCTGTCGATCACGTGACGGACGAAAGCCTCACCCCACGTCAAAACGCCACACGCCAGTGCAGCAAACTATTGTTTGAGCTGCAATAACTTGTACGCATTTCTTTTACCAGGTAAGGGCCCATGTGGAGGCAAAAAAAAACGGGAGATGCCCGGAGAAAAAATACCCACGCGAATACGGGTAGAGAGAGAGAGAGACACGCAAACTCAAAATATAGAGCAGCAGGCGTCAGGATCAGGATCCAACCCACGACCTCCTGTATACCAGGCGAGGTAGTTAACATCTCCTAGCCACCGTGATGATGAGAGAGAGAGAGAGAGACACGTAAACTCCAAATATACAACAGCAGGCGTCAGGGTCAGGATCGAACCCACGACCTCCTGTAGACCAGGAGAGGTAGTTAACATCTCCTAGCCAGCCGTGATGATGATGAGAGACACGTAAACTCCAAATATACAGCAGCAGGCGTCAGGGTTGAGATCAAACCCACGACCTCCTGTATACCAGGCGAGGTAGTTAACATCTCCTAGCCACTGTCATGATGATGAGAGAGAAAGACACGCAAACTCCAAATCTGCTGCAGCAGGCGTCAGGGTTGAGATCAAACCCACGACGTCCTGTAGACCAGGCGAGGTAGTTAACATCTCCTAGCCACCGCGCTAAGGAGGGCTAATTGACCATATTTCACCCGGATCGTCAGTTCGGCTCGGCGAACGAGACTCGCGCCGGGTCCGGTTGAAGGCGCGTCGCTCGCCGGCCCCTGTTTTCCGTGGCCTGGAGTTGAAGTCGGCTTCGCCGGAAGTCGCGGCTCAACGTGCTAACCGCCACGCCGCCACTCCCCTCCCGGCACGCGCAGCGGTACGGCTTGAAGGTAAAAGTGACTCGACAGCGATTCTGAGGTTGGGGGAGAATTTTTTGCCGAGCCGGTGGTTTCACAATGATAACCACAAACGTGTCCCTCCCCGCCTCCACCCCACCGCAGTGCCTCCCGAGTGCGGGCAGATACCCCCACTCCACCGGCCGAGTTGCTCCACCATGGGAGTTGCTCCACCGGCCGAGTTGCTCCACGGTCGGAGTTGCTCCACCATGGGAGTTGCTCCACCGTCGGGGTTGCTCCACCGGCCAAGTTGCTCCACCGTCCGAGTTGCTCCACCATGGGAGTTGCTCCACCGTCCGAGTTGCTCCACCATGGGAGTTGCTCCACCGTCCGAGTTGCTCCACCATGGGAGTTGCTCCACCATGGGAGTTGCTCCACTATGGGAGTTGCTCCACCGTCCGAGTTGCTCCAACTTGTGCGACACAAGCGCCGGTGCACAGGCACGCGCAGAAAGCGCTCAGCACGCTCCGTGTCAACAACGCTGCTGCTGGCCAATCAAAAAAAGCGACACTCATACTACCGTGTACACAAATATCATGTTGATGTGAAGTGTCAGGCATCGGCCCTTTTTCGTGTGCTCTGAAGAAGGGCGATTGCCCGAAACGACGCCTTCATCTAAGTACCCCGAGGTCAAGGCTCACTTCCCGGGGTGATCGGGATTTTGCTTGCGCCGTGCAGCAAGATTTGGAACGTGTTGTGCCTTTGCAAATCAGACGATCGGTGCCGTGGGCTCGATTGAAGTCCCGTCTTGAAAACTTGCCTCTTGAAACTTGCCTCTACGCCCCACTGGTTCTGGCCGTTTACCATGATTCTGCATGAGTGGGTCAGTGAGTGGATAAGTGAGTGAGTGAGTGGGTGAATGAGTGAGTGAGTGAATGGATAAGTGAGTGGGTGAGTGAGTGAGTGGATAAGTGAGTGGTTGAGTGAGTGAGTGAGCGAGTGGGTGAGTGAATGGGTGAGTGGATGAGTGAGTGGGTGAGTGGGTAATTGAGTGGGTGAGTGGGAGAGTGAGTGGGGAGAGTGAGTGAGTGGGTGAGCGAGTGGGTGAGCGAGTGAGTGAGTGGATAAGTGAGTGGGTGAGTGAGTGAGTGGGTGATTGAGTGAGTGAGTGGATACGTGAGTGGGTGAGTGAGTGAGTGGGTGAATGAGTGAGTGAATGGATAAGTGAGTGGGTGAGTGAGTGAGTGGGTGGTTGAGTGAGTGAGTGAGCGAGTGGGTGAGTGAATGGGTGAGTGGATGAGTGAGTGGGTGAGTGGGTGAGTGGGTAAGTTCGTGGGTGAGTGGGAGAGTGAGTGAGTGGGTGAGTAAGTGGTTGAGTGAGTGGTTGAGCAAATAGGTAAACTGGCCTTTACCCCCCCCCCGCCCCCAACTAGTTCTGGCCATTTGCCCAGCAGGTTATGTTTACTTCCTCGCTTTCCATACATAGCGGCGCATCGATGAAATGCGGCACTTAACAAAAGTAAATGATTATTTTTTGTTTGCAAAGCGAGGTCACGTCGGGTGACCCGCCTCGCTCACGCTTCACAATCGGGCGGCGGGGGCGGCGGCGGCGGCTGCCGATCGAAACGTCCCCAACGGCGCGGCAACTTCGGCTTTTCCGTCGGTTCGCCGAGAGGACGGGCGAAGCGCCGCGGGGCAACGAGCGTGTGGAGTTCACGGGAGGTCACGAACTCCTGCTGCTCATCCTCGCGAGAGGCCTCCGTCGCCGGAGAAACATCCGTGGCATCCCATCTCACCGCAGTGGCGAGGTGTTAACTCCATCGCCTGGTACACAGGAAGTCGCGGCTACGATCCCGATCCTGACAGCCTGCTGTACATTTGGGGTCTGTGCGCCTCTCTACCAGCGGTCGCGTGGAATTGTCTCCGGGTCCGCCGGTGTTTCGCCCCCGCGTTTGGAGACACCCGTTTAGAGCATTTGGCCGCTTTAAATTCCCACGTGATGAGCCACTTCACGGTGCCATCATCTGTGGCCAGGTCGCTTCTGAGAAAGGGCTACGTGGCTCGGTGGGCCTCACCTGCTAAAATAAAAAAAAATAGCGGTACAAAAATCTCCCGCCCTGAAGCTCACGGACCACAAACCCCTGAACCTCATCATCCGCACACGAACCAAGGCAAGCAGCAGCAGGAGCTGATGATGATGTGGATACTCGCGGATGATGATGGTGATGATGATGATTCACACACAGGAAATTAAAAACTCTCCCGTGCAGTGTGCAGCGACCGTGGGTCACCGCCCAGAACAGAACCTCAGGACGCGTACCGCAGACACAGGCCCGCGATTGACAAAAACATGAACGAGGAGGCGTCACGTGCGGTACGCACGTGACGCTGAAATTCTTTCGCGCCGTACGTAACCAACCGTGGCTGCAGGCGGATGGACAGCGAACTAAACGCAAGGAGCAGTTCTAAAGAGGTGAGCTCCCTGTGCCTTTCCCTAAAATCGGAAGGAGGAGCGTTCCAGACGGCCTCAGAAGCGCACGTGGAAGGGCTGTGCGATGCGGTGACCGCCGCCTTTGTTCCAGTGGCCAGCCAAGAGCCGCTGCTGCGACTGACGACCGATGGTCACGTGTCCACGTGGCACCGCGGCTCATCTCGTTGTTTTCGTTGCCACCGGCCCCTTGGCGGGGTGGTACCCGTTTTGGTTTGGGGTGGTACCCGTTTTGGTTTTTTGCTCTGGCTCACGGGGCATTGAGAAGGTAACAAAATATATATATAGATTGCGGAAAGGAATTACAGTTGGCGAACGCATTCGCCAACCTTCCGTGTCGCAATCACGCGGTCGTCATAGCGACCATCGGACCACGATCTACAGGAAGCGAGCGGGGAAGTAAATGGCGGAAGCGACGGAGTCTGCGCTGGAGATCCATGTGGGTGACGCGGGGCCACGGGTGACGTGGAGCAACGGGTGACGTGGAGCGACGGGTGACGTGGGGCGACGGGTGACGTGGGGCGACGGGTGACGCGGGGCGACGGGTGACGCGGAGCGATGCGAGGCGAAGTGGAGCGACGGGTGACGGACCGATCTCCATCCCACATTCCACTCGGGTGGAAGGACACAACGGCTGAACGCGATGAAGTGCGCGTGTGTGTGTGTGTGAATGTGCGAGGGAGTGAGTGAGTGTGTGAGTGAGGTGAGGGCACCTGGCCTGGCACAGGGACGTCACCGTGACTTAAAGACAAATGACTGTGTTGGTGTGAGTGAGTCTGCGGGGAGTGGTGGCGCAATGGTTAGCGTGCTGTGCTACAAACCCGGCGATCCGGGTTCAATACCCACTCACGGTCAACACCAGTCGCGACGATTATCTGAAGTGGTCCTGGGCCTCGCCTAGGGTTGACTCAGCCTCAAGTGAGTACCTGATACGGTGGGTTAACATCGCCACTGGGGAGACAAAGGCGGCCGGGCGTGGCGCTAGCCACCCGCCGTCTTGTGTGCTGTGGCGGCCTTCATAGGTGCTACTCGCTAACGGCACTTGCCCCAAAAGTCTGTTAAAGCTGTACGGGGGAGTGCGAGTGAACCGAGGCCAACATTCCGTGACGGCCATCTAAACCGGTCCTGGGTCTCGCCTAGGTCGACTCAGCCTGAAATGAGGAAGTCCAGCGCGCTGCTGACAGTGGTGGCAGCCCACGTAGCCCATGTCACCGTTCCGAGACAACCGGACGCATCACAATCGTCCCTAAACGTTCGAGTCCGGCCACTTTCCCACCGCTCGTTCACAGCACCCTCGGCCAGCACAGCCAACATGGCCCATTTTTAATACCGGCCCATGCCGGAAGGTTTGCTGGAAAACCCGGGCCGACGTTCGAGCAAGCCACCGGACTGGAGTTCGGGGTCGAACCTCCACCCCCGTGCAAGCTGCATCACGCCTCACGGCGGCTCCACGCTCCGCAAGCTGACTCCGGTTGGGTTTTTTCCATGCCCGCCGAACCGTCCGGGCGTGTTTAATGCGCTTTTGTGAAGCTCACGCGTGAATGGACGGGGATCGGCTGACCTGCCAACACGAACCGGAGTTGAGATCCCGTGACCCGGGCTTTGGACGTTACCTTGAGCCGGTCGTCTCTATCGATTGAAGCCCCAAGTGCCTCTGTCAAGGATGTGCCCCGCTGGACCTATAAAACTACATCGTGAGAGTAACCCTCCGGTCACCAAGCGGAGCGTCCACGCACTTTTGACGGCCGGAGACACTGTAATGGAACACGCCCGAGGAGAGAGGAGAGACGGAGCGACGAAATCCGCTCTCCGCGTGCGGCCGCTTTGGTGGATCGCCGGCCGGCAAGATTGGCGGCACAGACGGCGTGGCGAGGGGCGGCCCTTCGTCTAGCCTGCCGATTGACCTTGGCTGTCGCCTGATGAAGCTGGTTGTAATTGCTGGCGAAACGTCGTACACTCAGATTGTGGCTTGGCTCTGCAACACACCGGCGTGCTGTACTCGTGACGGATTGGCCACGTTCTGTTCACGTGACAAACCCCTTTACCAGTTGGCCGTGTCGGGTGGTGGCGGGTTTCACGACACATTTATATATTTACGCAGATCTAACCCCCCGAAAAAAACACTCTACTATGGATTGACCTTGGCTGACGACGACGATGATTCATTCGTCCATTCAGTTATTTTTTTTGCAGAAAGAACTCGCGATACTTTGCGGTGTAAATTAAGCGGAGGTAAGTTTCCTGCCTTACAAAAGGAAGACGCGGATACGAATATCAAAATGAGAGGACATAGTCATGGAAAAGCTGAAAGGAAAAATTAGTCTTGCAGAGCTTCCTGAACTGTTTGATGCTTGGAGCCAATCTGAGGGCCGGCGGAAGAGAGTTCTCGATTGTAGAGGAGAAAAATCCACGTGACCGAGGGGGGAGTGACACGCAAACTCCAAATATACAGCAGGCGTCAGGGTTCAGATCGAACCTACGACCTCCTTATACCAGGCGAGGTAGTTAACATATCCTAAACACCGTGATGATGATGATGAGAGAGAGACACACAAACTCCAAATATACAGCAGGCATCAGGGTTGAGATCGAACCCACGACCTCCTGTATACCAGGCGAGGTAGTTAACATCTCCTAGCCACCGTGATGATGATGAGAGAGAGAGAGACACGCAAACTCCAAATATACAGCAGGCGTCAGGGTTCAGATCGAATCCACGACCTCCTGTATACCAGGCGAGGGAGTTAACATCTCCTAGCCACCGTGATGATGATGATGAGAGAGAGACACGCAAACTCCAAATATACAGCAGCAGGCGCCAAGTTCGGGATCGAATCCATGACCTCCTTTATACCAGGCGAAGTTGTTAACATATCCTAGCCACCGTGATGATGATGATGAGAGAGAGACACCGCAAACTCCAAATCTACAGCAGCAGGCGTCAGGGTTCAGATCGAACCCACGACCTCCTGTAGACCAGGCGAGGTAGTTAACATCTACTAGCCACCGTGATGATGATGATGATGAGAGAGACACACAAACTCCAAATATACAGCAGCAGGCGTCAGGGCCGAGATTGAACCGACGACCTCCTTGGAGAGAGACAGAGAGAGGGAGCTTCGTGGTTCGAATCCAGCAGCCGCCCTGGTTAATATCGCGGGTGTACAATGGCAACGACGCCACTACTGCCACTACTGCTATGCCACATTTGCTTCACTCACAGTGGACGTTAAAGATCAGGCCATCGAGCGCTGTGCGTCACCGGTCGAAGTTTTTCCACATTCGAAAAAGTCTGACTGCAAATCGACTCACTTGGGATGACACGCGCAGCAGCACTCCTCATCCTATTATCTGTGATTTTTCAGGCAAATGGGAGTCACATTTTGCAGATAATAGGATCCGCGATGGTGGATTCAGAACAATTCGGGATCCCCGTAGGTGGCGGAGGAGATGCAATCTCCCTCGTCTGGTACCCTGGAGGTAGACTGATGACTCTCTATTCACACAGGGAGACTGATGACTCTCTATTCATACAGGTAGACTGGTGACTCTCTATTCATACAGGCAGACTGGTGACTCTCTATTAACACAGGTAGACTTGTGACTCTCTATTCACACAGGTAGACTGGTAACTCTCTATTCACACAGGTAGACTGGTAACTCTCTATTCACACAAGTAGACTTGTGACTCTCTATTCATACAGGTAGACTGATGACTCTATAATAACACAGGTAGACTGGTAACTCTCTATTCATACAGGTAGACTGGTGAATCTCTATTCATACAGGTAGACTTGTGACTCTCTATTCACACAGGTAGACTGGTGACTCTCTATTCATACAGGTAGACTGGTGACTCTCTATTCACACAGGTAGACTGGTGACTCTCTATTCATACAGGTAGACTGGTGACTCTCTATTCACACAGGTAGAATGATGACTCTCTATTCACACAGGTAGACTGGTGACTCTCTATTCACACAGGTAGAATGATGACTCTCTATTCATACAGGTAGACTGGTGACTCTCTATTCATACAGGTAGACTGGTGACTCTCTATTCATACAGGTAGACTGGTGACTCTCTATTCACACAGGTAGACTGGTGACTCTCTATTCACACAGGTAGACTTGTGACTCTCTTTTCATACATGTAGACTGGTGACTCTCTATTCATACAGGTAGACTGATGACTCTCTATTCATACAGGTAGACTGGTGACTCTCTATTTACACAGGTAGACTGGTGACTCTCTATTTATACAGGTGGACTGGTGACTCTCTATTCACACAGGTAGACTAATGACTCTCTATTCGGACAGGTAGACTGGTGACTCTCTATTCATAGAGGTAGACTTGTGCCTCTCTATTCATACAGGTAGACTGGTGAGTCTCTATTCACACAGGTAGACTGGTGACTCTCTATTCATACTGGTAGACTGATGACTCTATAATCACACAGGTAGACTTGTGACTCTCTATTCACACGGGTAGACTGGTGACTCTCTATTCGAACAGCTAAACTGGTGACTCTCTATTCATAGAGGTAGACTGATGACTCTCTATTCATACAGGTAAACTGGTGACTCTCTATTCACACAGGTAGACTTATGACTCTCAATTCATACACGTAGACTTGTGACTCTCTATTCACACAGGTAAACTGGTGATTATCTATTCATACAGGTAGACTGGTGATTCTCTATTCACACAGGTAGACTGATGACTCTCTATTCATACAGGTAGACTGGTGACTCGCTATTTACACAGGTAGACTGGTGACTCTCTATTCATACAGGTAGACTGGTGACTCTCTATTCATACAGGTAGACTGGTGACTCTCTATTCACACTGGTAGACTGGTGACTCTCTATTCATACAGGTAGACTGATGACTCTCTATTCATACAGGTAGAATGATGACTCTCTATTCACAAAGGTAGACTGGTGACTCTCTATTCATACAGGTAGACTGGTGACTCTCTATTCATACAGGTAGACTGGTAACTCTCTATTCATACAGGTAGACTGGTGACTCTCTAGTCATACAGGTAGACTGATGACTCTCTATTCATATAGGTAGAGTGGTGACTCTCTATTCACACAGGTAGACTGATGATACCTATATTCATACAGGTAAACTGGTGACTCTCTATTCATACAGGTAGACTGGTGACTCACTATTCAAACAGGTAGACTGATGACTCTCTATTCATACAGGTAGACTGGTGACTCTCTATTCACACAGGTAGACTGGTGACTCTCTATTCACACAGGAAAACTGGTGACTATCTATTCATACAGGTAGACTGGTGATTCTCTATTCACACAGGTAGACTGATGACTCTCTATTCATACAGGTAGACTGGTGACTCTCTATTCACACAGGTAGACTGATGACTCTCTATTTATACAGGTAGACTGGTGACTCTCTATTCACACAGGTGGACTGATGACTCTCTATTCATACAGGTAGACTGGTGACTCTCTATTCACACAGGTAAACTGGTGACTCTCTATTCATACAGGTAGACTGGTGACTCTCTATTCATACAGGTAGACTGGTGACTCTCTATTCACACAGGTAGACTGGTGACTCTCTATTCACACAGGTAGACTGGTGACTCTCTATTCATACAGGTAGACTGATGACTCTCTATTCACACAGGTAGACTGGTGACTCTCTATTCATACAGGTAGACTTGTGCCTCTCTATTCATACAGGTAGACTGGTGACTCTCTATTCACACAGGTAGACTGGTGACTCTCTATTCATACAGGTAGACTGATGACTCTATAATCACACAGGTAGACTTGTGACTCTCTATTCACACAGCTAAACTGGTGACTCTCTATTCATAGAGGTAGACTGATGACTCTCTATTCATACAGGTAAACTGGTGACTCTCTATTCACACAGGTAGACTTATGACTCTCAATTCATACACGTAGACTTGTGACTCTCTATTCACACAGGTAATCTGGTGACTCTCTATTCATACAGGTAGACGTGTGACTCTCTATTCATACAGGTAGACTGGTGACTCTCTATTCACACAGGTAGACTGGTGACTCTCTATTCACACAGGTAGACTTGTGACTTATATTCATGCAGGTAGACTGGTGACTCTCTATCCATACAGGTAGACTGGTGACTCTCTATTCATACAGGTAGACTTGTGACTCTCTATTCATCCAGGTAGACTGGTGACTCTCTATTCATACAGGTAGACTGATGACTCTCTATTCACAAAGGTAGACTGATGATTCTCTATTCATACAGGTTGACTGGTGACTCTCTATTCATACAGGTAGACTGGTGCCTCTCTATTCATACAGGTAGACTGGTGACTCTCTATTCACACAGGTAGACTGGTGACTCTCTATTCATACAGGTAGACTGATGACTCTATAATCACACAGGTAGACTTGTGACTCTCTATTCACACAGGTAGACTGGTGACTCTCTATTCGCACAGCTAAACTGGTGACTCTCTATTCATAGAGGTAGACTGATGACTCTCTATTCATACAGGTAAACTGGTGACTCTCTATTCACACAGGTAGACTTATGACTCTCAATTCATACACGTAGACTTGTGACTCTCTATTCACACAGGTAATCTGGTGACTCTCTATTCATACAGGTAGACGTGTGACTCTCTATTCATACAGGTAGACTGGTGACTCTCTATTCACACAGGTAGACTGGTGACTCTCTATTCACACAGGTAGACTTGTGACTTCTATTCATACAGGTAGACTGGTGACTCTCTATCCATACAGGTAGACTGGTGACTCTCTATTCATACAGGTAGACTTGTGACTCTCTATTCATCCAGGTAGACTGGTGACTCTCTATTCATACAGGTAGACTGATGACTCTCTATTCACAAAGGTAGACTGATGATTCTCTATTCATGCAGGTTGACTGGTGACTCTCTATTCATACAGGTAGACTGGTGACTCTCTATTCATACAGGTAGACTGGTGACTCTCTAGTCATACAGGTAGACTGATGACTCTCTATTCATATAGGTAGAGTGATGACTCTCTTTTCACACAGGTAGACTGATGACTCTATATTCATACAGGTAAACTGGTGACTCTCTATTCATACAGGTATACTGGTGACTCACTATTCATACAGGTAGACTGATGACTCTATTCATACAGGTAGACTGGTGACTCTCTATTCACACAGGTAGACTGGTGACTCTCTATTCACACAGGTAGACTGGTGACTCTCTATTCATACAGGTAGACTGGTGACTCTCTATTCATACAGGTAGACTGATGACTATATACATACAGGTAGACACACAGACGCACATGCACAGACACACAGATACACAGACACACAGATACACAGACACACAGATACACAGACACACAGACACACATGCACAAACACACAGACACACAGATACACAGACACACAGATGCACATGCACAGATACACAGACACACAGATACACATGCACAGACACACAGACGCACATGCACAGACACACAGACACACAGATACACAGACACACAGACACACAGATACACAGACACACATGCACAGACACACAGACACACAGACGCACATGCACAGACACACAGATACACAGACACACAGACACACAGACGCGCACACACCCCTGTAGCACATTCCTGCAACGCAGCACCTTACAGGGACGGCTATCTCGATGTTAAGTTCCACGGCCACAACCTTACTCTTTCTCTCTGTGTGTGTGTCTCTTTCCCTTCTTCCACGTGTACTCTTCATGCACTGTTCCAGTCGGTACATCGTGATGACGATGGTGACCGCCGATAGTGAGGATGGGTATTAGAGCAGCATCGAGACATCCTCTTTGTTCAAATTAGCGTGGAGTTGACAGGGTAGGGGGGGGGGCGGTGCGGTGGTGGGGTGCGGTTGGAGCGCAGCACCTCCGTTATGTCCCGAGCCAATAGTGGAAATTCCACATTCCTTGGCCGTGGGCCAGTCCCTCCATTGGGCAAGTTTGAATTCGCGTGAGCCAATGCTGTGCTGTGTCCACAATATGTGCCTTCATTATTTAAATGACGATTGCCGAACACGCGTGCCTAAAAGACTCCAAACGCCAAGCGGCCAGCAACGAACAGCACCGCCGTTAACGTTGTTAATGGGTCAGAGCTGCAACAACGGGTTGGGTTGAGCTGATGCGAAGATCGTTAACTGTCACAGCTCGGGCACGAGAGACCATGGCGGGAGACGGAGTCACGTTTCATAGTTTTTGCTGCAATGAGCTAGGTAGTGGAGGGGACTGGGAGCTCCAGCCCAGCTTGTCAGCAGCAGCAGCAGCGGCTGGGTTTCAACTCGTGCTCGATCGCAGCCGATGGAGGGAATTTACCTCGTCCGGTGTACAGGAGGTCATGGGTTCGATCGCATACATGACGCCTGCTCTTTGGCTCTATTCGGTAAAGTCACGTAGGTAAAAAAAAACAGCAAACATCGAGACAGTCTGGTCCCTTCACCTGATGAAGGCCGCTTGCGTTGTGGCCGAAACGTCGTGATTTTTGTTGTTTTATTTTTTTACCTACGTGACTTTACCGAATAGAACCAAAGAGTATGGATCCTTGCAGTCACGAAAGCTTCAAATCTAGAATGACGCCTGCTGTATATTTGGAGATTTCGTCTCTCTCTCTCTCTCTTATCATCACGGTGCCGAGATGTTACCTACCTCTCCTTGTGTACAGGCGTCAGGGTTCGACCGCCACGGCGCCCGTGGCTATCCCGGCCGTTTGAACGTCGCGTCGCCTCGCCCTGGACTCTGCTGCATTCGTTTTTGTTATGCAAATAAATGGAATGAACTTTGATTGCGCGCACTGTCACTTCACACGGCCAACGTGAGATGAAGTCACGAGGCTGTGTGATGATGAAGTCACGGGCCGTGAGAGATGAAGTCTCGGGCTGTGTGAGATGAAGTCACGGGCCACGTGAGAGATGAAGTCACGGGCCACGTGAGAGATGAAGTCACGGGCCGTGTGAGGATGAAGTCACGGGCCGTGAGAGATGTCACGGGCCGTGAGAGATGAAGTCTCGGGCTGTGAAGTCGTGCGCTGTATCCGGGCCTGCAGGCTGTAGGTTTCCCTCCCCTCCTGCGTGTGAAGGAGCGATGCCGTGGAATGGAACGTGGGTGGGAGGTAGTTGGTGTGGGGCTTTGAACCGTTTCCAAATTCGTGACTCAGCATCGATAATTTCTTACAAGAATGCACGCGCACACACACACACACAAGACAAAGATCCCATGTATAGCCTTTAACAAACAATTGGGGCAAGTGCTGTTATCGAACACCTTTAAAGGCCGGCACGGCACACGAGGGGGTGGGTGGCCAGCACCACACCCGACCGCCTTTGTCTCCCCGAGTGGCGATGTTTACACACCGCTACAGGTACTCATTTGAGGCCGAGACGACCTAGGGGAGGCCCAAGACCGGTTCAGATAATCGTCACTAGTGTCGGCCGTGAGAGGGAATCGAACTCGTGTCACCGGGTTCGTAGCGCAGCGCAGCGTAGCGCTAACCGCCGCGCCACCGCTCCCCACGCGCGCTCACACTCACGCACACGAATCGCAACTCGCTCACTCACAAGCGTGCATTGTTTTTCGCTGTTTACCCAATGAGCAGATGACTCAAGAGGTTCACAATGGCCAGGGCAGAGTCGCTGAGCCAGAACCGTTGCTAATCTACGTTCAAATCCAAGCCTTAGCCACAGTGAATAACAACTCCGCTCACTAAATAGCCGCGCACACACACACACAAAACAACCTTCTCTACACATTCGCTTTGTGGGTTTCACCCTCCTCCCCCCATCCCGTGGCGAGTGGGGTACAAAGGTTCAGTTCGCAGTCGTCGGCATCGACGACGACACAACGTTGCACTGTACTGAGCGACATTTCAAGCGAAATTCGTATCCGGCTTACAAGCACGTTGCTTTGGGTCGCGAGCGGTGGCGCAGCGGTTAGCGCATCGCCATTCCCAGCCACGGTGGACATCGGCGGTGGAGCGCTCTCTGAAGCAGTCCCCTGCTGGGCAGCATCCTCCACCAACTCCCTCTAACCCCCCCACCCCCACCACCACTTTCACCAACCTACAATGAGTCAGTGTGGTGAAGTATGGTCAAACGACCGCCGTGACCGGCACTGAAGTAAGGGAGGCCTTAATCCAGCAGTGGATTAAACTATGAACTCTGATTTGTTTTTATTATTTTATTTTATCAGAAGCGACCTGTCCACACATGACAGCTCAGCGAAGTTGCTCGTTTGTGTGGAAATTGACAGCAGCCAAATACTCCTAAACGCGTGACGTCGATTCTAAATGTGGAGGACGAAAATCGGAGGACCCGGAGAAAAAATCCACGCGACCACGGAGAGAGAGAGAGAGACACGCAAACTCCAAATCTACAGCAGGCGTCGTGAGGGTCGGGATCGAACCCACGACCTCCTGTATACCAGGCGAGGTAGTCAACATCTCACCACGTGGAGAGAGAGAGACATGTAAAACTCCAAATATACAGCAGGCGTCGTCAGGGTCGGGATCGAACCCACGAACCTCCTTGCATACCAGGCGAGGTAGTCAACATCTCACCACGGGGAGAGAGAGAGACACGCAAACTCCAAATCTACAGCAGCAGGCGTCGTCAGGGTCGGGATCGAACCCACGAACCTCCTTGCATACCAGGCGAGGTAGTCAACATCTCACCACGGAGAGAGAGCGACACGCAAACTCCAAATATACAGCAGGCGTCGTCAGGGTCGAAATCGAACCCACGAACCTCCTTGCATACCAGGCGAGGTAGTCAACATCTCACCACGGGGAGAGAGAGAGAGACACGCAAAGCTCCAAATCTACAGCAGCAGGCGTCGTCAGGGTCGGGATCGAACCCACGAACCTCCTTGCATACCAGGCGAGGTAGCCAACGTCTCGCTGCTACGGATTGACCGCAGGGCTGCTATAAACGACTCTTTAGTGTTCACGAGACACACACACACACAGCTGCCCCTTGCAACCTCTAGCACACCTCCAACAGCAGCGATTACGATGCAGGGGGCGGTGGGGGGTGGGGGGGGGTTGGTGGGTCAGGCACAGATCCTGAGTCGCATGGGTTTGCGACAGTCACAACCCTCTGGGCGGTCGCCTCCTCCGGCACGTAACGCGACACTCGGAGGCCGTCATCGCCATTGCGGCGTTCATTCGCTTGGGCAAAATTGGGCCTCGAGACACTCGCCAGAGGCCACTGCAAATCCCCCCCCCCACGCTACGCCCCTGTGGAAACATTGTGGAGAATTAATGGGAAGGAGGGAGGGAGCCACGGATAACGGGAGCCACGGAGTAGTTGCGGATAATAGAGTCACGGATGTACTGCGCGAAGTCGGAGGCTGCCTCGATCTCTCTACGCGCTCTGAAGAAGGCCCATTGCCTGAAACGACGCGTTATATATACACACACACCTTATTTATTTTCCTTTTAAGGCCACGTACTGCGCGCTGCTGTCAGACGTGTCACGGTTCTTCTGCGTGTTTAATGTCAGCAGGACGGTGTGCGCGGAAGTGGATATCAGGGAGCTACCTCCGAGAATCCAGCAGCTGGAATGCGGCCAAAGGCGAACGGAATGAACGCGCTGGGTGGGGTTCAGTCGCCCGAAACCAACCCAGCATCAGCCACAGGCAGTGGCTCAACCTGGATTCGAAACCAGGAGGTTAACGGAACCGGCAGAGCCGCTCTGAACTCTCTTGATGCAACGAGGTCGCCTAAGACATTTTTTTCTAGCTATCCGAAGCGGTTCTGGACCTTCCCTAGGTCGACTCAGCCTCAAACGAGTACCGAGTGCGAAGTGTAAACATCGCCACTGGGGAGACAAAGGCGGCCGGGCGTCGTGCATGCTATCGACCCTCTCGTGCGCCGTGCCGGCATCCATAGGTGATCGCTAACAGCTAGCCCCAACAGTCTGTTACAGGCTATACGGGGGGAATCTTTATCTTTAGTTAACTCAAAGCTTTGTTTGTGTATATTATTAGGTACTGTGCTATATACATATACATTTTACTATACAGTGCATGTATGTTTACATCAGATGTACGTAATGCCGTCGTGTATTCGTGACCGATGTGGGCTGTGAACGGGAATCGAACTCAGGTCCTCGCGGGTTCGAAGCGCAGTGCGCTAACCGCTCTACACTCACGACCGCTGCGCCGTGAAAGACCAAAGACAAAGATCCTCCGTGTAGCCCGTAACAGACTGTAGGGGCAAGTGCTGTTAGCGAGTAGCAGCTATGTAGGCCGGCACGGCACACGAGGG
Source organism: Petromyzon marinus (assembly GCF_010993605.1). NCBI lineage: Eukaryota > Metazoa > Chordata > Hyperoartia > Petromyzontiformes > Petromyzontidae > Petromyzon > Petromyzon marinus. The sequence goes on along the minus strand of NC_046124.1, from coordinate 5,270,322 downwards.
GGTGGGTGGCTAGGACCACGCCCGGCCGCCTTTGTCTCCCTCGTGGCGATGTTTACTACACACCGCACCAGGTCGCTCATTTGAGGCTGAGTCAACCTAGAGGTGGGGGGGAGGCCTAGGACCGGTTCAGATAATCGTCACTGGGTGTATATCGAACCCGGCTCGCAAGGTTCGTAGCACAGCGCGCTAACCGCTGCACCACCACTCCCCACACAAAGATCCCCCGTGTAGCCTTAACAGACTGTAGGGGCAAGTACTGTTAGCGAACACCTATGAAGGCCGGTACGGCACACGAGGGGGTGGGTGGCCGACACCACGCACGGCCGCCTTTGTCTCCCTAGTGGCAATGTTTACACACCGCACCGGGTACTCATTTGAGGCTGATTCGAACTAGGGGAGGCCCAGGACCGGTTCAGATAATCGTCGCTGGGTGTTGGCCGTGAGCGGGATATCGAACCCGGCTCGCCAGGTTCATAGCACAGCGCGCTAACTGCTGCACCACCGCTCCCCACACTCACACTACGGCACCCACAGAGTGTATCCACAACCCGAGTGAGGAGGAGTTACTCGCCATTCATTCATTCATTCGGTTTGAAACAAAATTCGACAAAGGTAGGGTAAACAGTGGGTGGATTTCACGGAACAGGTGATTTGCCGGGCGATAGCCGGGTCACGCAACTTCCAACCAATGAAATTCCACATTCCCATGGCCGGCGCCGGTCCATCCGCATGTGAGTTACCATATAGGTCAGAGTTCTTCGCTAATTTTCAGAGGGGTGGGCGCCCACACGTGCTCCACACATTTAGTGGTCAGCTGTCAATGGCCGTGAGAAAGTGGTGGTAATTCCACATTCCCGTGGCCGGCGCCAAGTCCATCCGCGTGTGAGTGGTGACCGTTATAGGACATCGCTCTTCGCGAATTATTTTCAGAGGTACCACCATCAGCGCGTGAGGAGGGCCGACGCACATTTTAAAACCATTGTTGGGTTGATAGTGGCACGACGACAATGAGGGGCCTCGAGTGGCCCGCAATGAGGAACGTACAGAGAAGGCGACGTTTCGGGCAATGGCCCTACTGTGTTAAGCCATTTACCAGGCGGACGTAACTGTGGATGGAGGCGACTTAGCAAAGAGTGCAGCACGTACTCAAATACTCAGGTACTCACAGCTGTACACACACGTGCAGTACACACACGTGTACAAAGACAAAGATCCCCCGTATAGCCTTGAAGCAAGTGTTGTTAGCGAGTACCTATGAAGGCCGACACGGAACACGAGGGGGTGGGTGGCGAGCACCACGCCTGGCCGCATATTTGTCTTCTCAGTGCGTTATATATATACACAAATACACACCAGAGACTCATTTAAGGCTGAGTCGACCAAGGGGAGGCCCAAGACCGATTCAGATAATCCTCAATGGTGTTGGCCGTGAGCGAGAATCGAACCCGGGTCGTCAGGTTAGTAGTGCAACGCGCTAACCGCTACACCACCGCTCCTCACACGTGTACTCACTCACACGTGTACTCACTCACACGTGTACACACACTCACATGTACTCACACACACGTGTACTCACACACACACGTGTACACACACTCACACGTGTGTACACACACTCACACGTGTACTCACACGTGTGTACACACACTCACACGTGTACTCACTCACACGTGTGTACACACACTCACACGTGTACTCACACACGTGTACTCACTCACACGTGTACTCACACACGTGTACACACACTCACACGTGTGCACACACACGTGTACTCACTCACACGTGTACTCACACACACGTGTGTACACACACTCACACGTGTGTACACTCACACACACGTGTACTCACACACACGTGTACACACTCACACGTGTACTCACTCACACGTGTACTCACACGCTCGCGAACCCCTTGTTTTCCAGCTTCTGGTGCATGGCCACCGAAAGGCCGAAGAGGCTGCCCTGTGGGCCCTCCTTCACCAGCGCCTTCTCCGCGTCCAGGTTGAACGCGGACGCTGATGGGGCCATCATCGCCATCACCACCGCCATCAGCTCCACCACCATCACCGGGCCAGCGAACCTCTCCATCCTCCTCCACATGGATCTCTCTCTCCGTGTCCAACTCCCTCTGTCCGCTCGATCTGTCCCGTGTCCAACTCCCTCTGCCCGCTCGATCTGTCCCGTGTCCAACTCCCTCTATCCGCTCGATCTGTCCCGTGTCCAACTCCCTCTATCCGCTGGATCTGTCCCGTGTTCAACTCCCTCTATCCGCTCGATCTGTCCCGTGTCCAACTCCCTCTGTCCGCTGGATCTTGTCTCACTGCCTGCGCGTCGTAGAGGAGTTCACCAGAGTCTCGGAGATTTCGTGAAAATAAAAAAAACAAATCTCGCCCCACTGCCGGAGGAGGATGATGATGCTAAGCCGGTGTCCTCCCGCTACGTGGGGGTGGCTCTGCACGGAACTCTCGGCTTATTAAAGGGCCGTCCGTCTCTCCGTGTGTCTCTCCGTGTGTGTGTGTCTCTCCGTGTGTGTGTGTGTGTCTCTGTGTGTGTGTGTATCTCTGTGTGTGTGTGTCTCGTTCGGTGTACCCGGCACCCGCCTCCTCTTTGGAGCGTTCCCCAAACCCGTTGCGCGTCTCAGAAGATGCGGGAAAGTCCGCTCGCGTCTTGCCGCTGGTCTCCCTGCCTCCCTCTCTCTCTGCTCCCTGCTCTCTCTCTCTCCCTGCCTCCCTCTCTCTCTGCTCCCTGCCCTCTCTCGCTCTCTCTCTCGCTCCTCACCTTGCGAGAGGCAACGCCCACCCCCACCGCACACTAACCACGCATAACATTTACAGCTTCCCTCTCTCCCTCGTCTCTCTCTCTCTCTCCCCCGACACTCTGCCCTCTCTCTCAGCTATTGATACCAACTCTCCCCCCCCTCTCTCTCCACCCCCACCACCCACTCTCCCTCGCTCTCCTCCCGCCCTCGAGTGGCACAAACATCACTCCCCCTCTCTCCATCCTCACGTCACTCACTCCCCCCTCTCTCTTTTCCCTCTCTCCATCCTCACGTCACTCACTCCCCCCCTCTCTCCATCCTCACCTCACTCCCCCTCTCTCTTCTCTCTCTCCATCCTCACGTCACTCACTCCCCCCCTCTCTCCATCCTCACCTCACTCCCCCCTCTCTCTTCTCTCTCTCCATCCTCACGTCACTCACTCCCCCCTCTCTCTTTTCTCTCTCTCCATCCTCACGTCACTCACTCCCCCCTCTCTCTTTTCCCTCTCTCCATCCTCACGTCACTCACTCCCCCTCTCTCTCTCCATCCTCACGTCACTCACTCCCCCTCTCTCTCTCCATCCTCACGTCACTCACTCCCCCCCCCCACTCTCTCTCCATCCTCACGTCACTCACTCCCCCCCCCCCCTCTCTCTCTCCATCCTCACGTCACTCACTCCCCCCTCTCTCTTTTTCCCTCTCTCCATCCTCACGTCACTCACTCCCCCTCTCTCTCTCCATCCTCACGTCACTCACTCCCCCTCTCTCTCTCCATCCTCACGTCACTCACTCCCCCCCCCACTCTCTCTCCATCCTCACGTCACTCACTCCCCCCCCTCTCTCTCTCCATCCTCACGTCACTCACTCCCCCCTCTCTCTCTCCATCCTCACGTCACTCACTCCCCCTCTCTCTCTCCATCCTCACGTCACTCACTCCCCCCCCACTCTCTCTCCATCCTCACGTCACTCACTCCCCCCCCTCTCTCTCTCCATCCTCACGTCACTCACTCCCCCCCCTCTCTCTCTCTCCATCCTCACGTCACTCACTCCCCCCCCTCTCTCTTTTCTCTCTCCATCCTCACGTCACTCACTCCCCCTCTCTCTTTTCTCTCTCTCTTTATTTTTCTTACGATCAGAGGAAAACAGAAGATGCTCGGTGTCGTCGGCACTTTGCTTCGTTCATCATTTAGTTTTTTTTTTTACGCTTTGCTTCATGTAACCCCTTTTTAAATGAAATATTTAACAAAATATTTCTCGCTCTGCTCTCCTTACCCCTTCCCTCTCTCTCTCTACCCCCCTCTCTCTCTACCCCCCCTCTCTCTCTACCCCCTCTCTCTCTACCCCCCCTCTCTCTCTACCCCCCCCCTCTCTCTCTACCCCCTCTCTTCCTACTCCATGTCGCTCTTTTCTCTCTACCCCCTCACGTCACTCCCCCCTCTTTTCTCTCTCTCCACTCTCACCCCCCTTCTCTCTTCCCTCTCTCCACCAACCCCCTCTCTCTTTTCTCTCTCCCTCTCTCTATTGAACACCACCCCAGGTCTCTCCCCTCCCCCCCTTCTCTCAGACACCAGCACCACTATTGACTCTCCCCTCGCCCCGCTATCGACTTCCACCGTCTCTCACGGATGGCTGCTGTCTCTCTCTCTCTTCCTAACACCACCACACCCCCATGTCTCTCTCTCTCTCTCTCTGTCTGTGTCTCTGTGCGTGCATCTGTGCACCCGCACCAGTGACGATTATCTGAACCGGTCTTGGGCCTCCCCTAGGTCGACTCAGCCTCGAATGAGTGTAAAAATGCCGCCACGAGGGAGACAAAGGCGGCCGGGCGTGGTGCTTGCCACCCACCCCCCGTAGCGTGTCGTGCCGGCCTTCACGGGTGCTACTCGCTCACGGCACTTGCCCCTGCAGTCTGCTACAGGCTACACGGGGGATCTTTGTCGTTGCATCTGTGTACTCGTGCCCGTGTGTCCGTGTGCGCGTCCACGACTACCTGTGCCTGGTGTGGTGCGTGTAAACATCGCTACTCGGGGAGACAAAGGCGGCCGGGCGCTGTTTATTCTTCCCATTCACCACCTCGTGCGCCGACGATGCCAGCCATGATAGGTGCTGCTGCTGCTGCTGCTCGCGAACGGCACTTGCGACCCCAACACTCTGTTAAATGACTATAGGGGGGGAGGGGTAAGTGGGGGGGGGGACAGTATTTGCATCTGTAAGTTTTCCGCATGCAAATGGAACTGAAACATTGACAAGGAGCCGTGGAACAATGGCATCGCGTGTTTGACAAATGGCAGGCAGGGATGGGGTGGTGGTGGTGGTGGTAATAAGGGAGGGGATGGTCAACCAACTTCGTCAATTCAAACAGAGGGCAGCTGCCCCTGCCCCCGCCCCTGCCCCCAATCCGCTTTTCCTCTTTGTTCGCGATGTTAATCCAGCGAGCCGATCAAATCATTTCCCCGTTTTGCAACTCGCCGCTCTCCTTCCAAAATGACCCGGCCGGCGCCCGCTCGCGGTCTGTCAGCGTGGTGCACGAAGGGCGGTGAATGAATGAGGACGACGGCGATAAGGAGTGAGATGACGGGACATTGTTTTGTTTAACAGCGTCAAATTTTGAGAAATCAGGCATGGGTGTTACCCTTTCTGGCAATAAAGCAGCAGCGGCAGTGTTACTGGTAGGAACCTCCTGGTTACTACACCAACAGCCCACAGGGGATTATTGTGTCCGTCCGTCCGTCGTGCATCCAAAAATGGGAGGGGTGGGGCTGGGTGGAGAGGGGAGGGTGTGGAGGGGCTGGGTGGGGAGGGGGAGGGTGGGGAGGGTGGGGAGGGGCTGAGTGGGGAGGGTGGGGAGGGGCTGAGTGGGGAGGGGCTGGGTGGGGAGGGTGGGGAGGGGCTGAGTGGGGAGGGTGGGGCTGGGTGGGGACGGTAGGGTGGGGTTGAGTGGGGAGGGTGGGGCTGGGTTGGGGGTGAGAGGGGTGGGGCTGGGTGGGGAGGGACTAGTCACCCCGTGGTGCCCTTATAAAACTCAACGTTTAACCTACTCACACCGGCTTGTGCCCGCCCTCACAGTCGGGCATATTTGCTGAATACACCACGTGGTGCAGCCGTTGACCCTGGCCATTGACCGAGCAACTCAACGTTCCTACCAGCTCCTCCCTCTGCAGGAGAATGTGTTAAAGATGTTCAAACGCCAAATAAGATGCCTCTGTGAACTCAAGCACGTACACCAGGCTCTCAGGGCTAATGGTTACTCCGACTACACAATCCGCAAAGCCATCACTCCAGTCATGAAGAAGGATCCTCTTGTGGAGCCACACAAAACCATCACCTTACCCTACATTGCAGGGGTCACTAAAAAGATCTCCAAAATCCTGAATAAACACAAGATCCAGGTCCGATTCAACACAGTACATAAAATCCGTGATCTGGTTCCATCTGTAAAAGATGCTGTTCCAGACATACAGTACCCGGGCGTTTACAAACTAAAGTGCCTCTGTGGTAGCAGCTACATTGGAGAAACCAACGACATATCTCTGACCGCATCCGCGAACATAAAGAAGACTTGAAACACGGTAGAACGAACTCCTCTGTCGTGGCAGATCACTGTTATTATTCAGTGGGCTCACATGACATTGACTTCTCCAAGACGGAGGTTCTTTGCAAACCAACCGGCTACCATGAGAGATTCGTTCATGAGGCCATTCACATACACAAGCACAGAGACAATTTCAACCGAGAAGATGGATTCTGGCTTAGTAACCATTGGAAAGATGTTTTAAACCATTTCGGTTCTTAATTAATTGTATTTTACGATGACCTTCAGACCGCAGCTCTTTCGCTGGCATTGACTCTTAATACCTCTCACACCACGGTTAATGGTATGGTTTACAACATGGAGTATAACAGCGCCTCGCAGCTGTCTCTCTCCCCTTCCTCTGTTCCGACCATGGATGAACTCGTCCGTCTGAACGGGGCTCGTAGCTATCCGTGGTGCTAAAGTTGAGGGTAAGAATCCACCCATTTGTTCGCCATATAGCATTGTGATATATAACAACTTATTGTTGGTAGCTTAGCTGATTGGAGAATATATAGAGTTTATGGATAAGATTGAGGTAGTTTATATTTTAGTTTTTTATTGGTTTACTATATAGTATTCATTATATAGTGTAGTGTATACCCAGTTACTGTTAATAGTTCAGCTTATTGAAGAATATATTGAGTACATTTATTATATTAATGTAATTTAGACTTAGGTTTTTTTCACATCAGTTTACTATATGATAGTCTAGTTGTTGCAGCCCCTTTGGCGTCCATGTACTAGGTGCCTCTGTAGATGTGTAGGCTTTGACTTTAACATAGCCATTTCTATGACCAGTCACAAGCTAATCACTCAGCTATTTCAATGCTAAATTCTCCTGTTTGATTTGTACTAGGTGCCTCTGTAGATGTGTAGGCTTTGACTTTAACATAACTATTTCTATGACCAGTCACAAGCTAATCCCTCAGTTATTTCCATGCTAAATTCTCCTGTTTGATTTGTACTAGGTGCCTCTGTGGATGTGTAGGCCTTGACTTTAACATAGCCATTTCTGTGATCAGTCACAAGCTAACCACTCAGCTATTTCAATGCTAAATTATCCTGTTTGATTTGTACTAGGTGCCTCTGAGGATGTGTAGGCTTTGACTTTAACACAACTATTTCTATGTCCAGTCACAAGCTAATCCCTCAGTTATTTCAATGCTAAATTATCCTGTTTGATTTATACTGGGTGCCTCTGTGGATGTGTAGACTTTAACATAGCCATTTCTGTGACCAGTAACAAGCTAATCACTCAGCTATTTCAATGCTAAATTCTATGCTAATTCCTTTGTCAAGGCGCTCTGTTTCTTCTCACACAGCTTAAAGGTCGCGGTCTGGGCTTGGCTGTGTTCGCTCCAGCGCTGTCCTCCAGACAGTCTCGTCCCTTCACCTGATGAAGGCCGCTTGTGTTGTGGCCGAAACGTCGTGAGAATTTTATTGTGTTATTTTATTTTATCAATTTATTATTTTATTCTCATTCTACGTGACTTTACCGAAAGAACCAAAGAAGAAGATGCCTCTTGCAAGGAGGAATCAAGTACTACACTGACCACACCACTGGTACTTGTGGTGAACATGCAAGCAAGCATGGCTCTGATAATATTTGCATTGTCTTTGAAGCTGATTGGCCTGCACCAGAGACGTCATCCTTCTTCATAGCCTAGTCTCATCACCAGTGTCAGAACAGAGACTAACGCCTAAAGGTGGAAAGTACAATGACAATGCCACGCGTAGCATAGCTTTTATAGCTCGGGGTGAGCAGCAACTATCATGTGATACTTTTTTGTCAGTTTCAAAGTATGAAAAATAAGAATGGATTTTACCCCTTTCTGGCAATGAAACAGTTGCGTCTTGATGTTCAGACACCAAATAAGATATCTTTTGCAAGGGATATCAACTGCTGCATTACCTACAAGAAGCCAACTCAGCGGATTCATCAACAACAACGTGTGACCTTACAAGGGAGGAACGACAAAAAAAAACATAAAGCGACGTTTCGGGCAATAGCCCTTCTTCAGAGCAAAGGGATGGTCTCAAATTATAACATGACCTTACTTGCCCTGATTTAAAAAAAAGCGCCTGCTTCTTTCCCCATCTATGTATTTCCACATTGAATAACGGTAAATATATATTTTTTTATATATATATAACAAAAACATTCTCACACATTACTACATCAGCGCTACGGATTTCTGGTGAGCGCACTCTCAATCGGCAGCATTGGGTTTCGACATTCAAGGGTCTCATCAGCAGTCTGGCCGGCCGATCAGCTGGCTGGCTGGCACCTTTGGTCCATAATAGAGGGGGCTTTGTTTGGGTTAGATCGCGAAAATATTAAATGTGTCGTTAAACCCGTCGCCACCCGACACAGCCCATTAGCGAGGTTTGTCACGTATAAAAGAACGTGGCCAATTCGTTACTAGTACGAGTTAAATATAAATGTGTCGTTGAACCCGCCACCACCCGACACAGCCCATTAGCGAGGCTTGCCACGTAAACAGAACGTGGCCAATTCGTTACTAGTACGAGTTAAATATAAATGTGTCGTTGAACCCGCCACCACCCGACACAGCCCATTAGCGAGGCTTGCCACGTGAACAGAACGTGGCCAAATCACGGGGTTTAACGACGCAATTATAAGCACGCGATCTAACCCCGCAAAAAAATATAACGCAACCTAAATAACGGATTACATTGGTCGCGTAACCCCCTACCCCCACTGCCACTACGACGCGTTGCAGCGTCGTTCGATTGTCGCCCTCTTGCGCCCTGGAACGGATCTCAGAATAAAGTTCCGCGAGAGGAGTCACCCCCGGGTCTCAGGGATCGTCGGCGAGCGCGCTCATTACACACTCCGCGTGCCAAGGCGCGGTTCGGTTCTCACTCTGCGATGATCATTCCGTTTGGCTGGCAGGATGCGCGCATCGCAGCGAACCAAATATATCGTTGCTGTTACAACCCTTGACTGGAAACCGGGCCACGCGGTTCGCCTGGGGCGCCTTTGCCTTTGGGGCCGTCCATAAATGACGTCACGTAGCTAGTCGGGGGGGGGGGGGGTGGGGTTAGACATTTGTGACGATGTGTGACGAGGGGGGGGGGAGGGTGTTTGAGAAATGTGACGTCACATCAAAATGCGCAACTTTAAATTAATGTATAATTTTGATTTAAAGCTTTTGTGACTGCAGGGATTCATATTCTTGGTTCTTTCGGTAAAGTCACGTAGAAGGGAAATAATAATACAAAACATAATAAAATAATAAAGATATGAAACGATTTTATTTTTTCTAATAAAAATAATAAAAAATGTTTTATTGTTTTATATTTTTTTTATTTTATTGTTTCCCTTCTACGTGACTTTACCGAAAGAACCAAGAATATGAATGTATGATTGTTATAACACTCCTACAACATCAGAGTGCAGCGCCACATTAAATACGCACTACAATGACAATAGTTTAAAGCGATTTGAAGAATGTTTTATTTTCAAAATGAAAATATTTTTTTTGGGGGGGGGGCAGAGCTTTGTGACGTCACATTTGAGGGGGCGGGTCTGACTTTTTGTGACGCCGTGTGACGATGGGGGGGGGGGGAGGTCAAAAATCGAACAAAAACGCGTGACGTCATTTATGGACGACCCCAAAGGCGGCCGGGCGTGGTGCCTGGACCGCACCAAACCCCCCTTGTGCGCAGTGCCCGACCTTGATGGGGGTCACTCTCTGAGAGGCAACTTGCCCCAGCGGCCTGTGGAGGCTACGCGTGGGAGCTTTGCCTGTGCGTGGCGGTTGAGTGTTGACACAGCTGTCACGTGTCCAACAAAGCCCGGGCACACACAGGTGTCGGCTACCCCTCCTCCACCTCATCATTCACCTCGTCACACACCGCATCATACACCTCATCATTCACCTCATCATTCACCTCATCATACATATCATCATTCACCTCATCATACACCTCATCATTCACCTCATCATTCACCTCAACATACAACTCATCATTCACCTCATCATTCACCACATCATTCACCTCATCATACATATCATCATTCACCTCATCATACACCTCATCATTCACCGCATCATACACCTCATCATTCACCTCATCATTCACCTCATCATACACCTCATCATTTACTTCATCATTCACCTCACCATTCACCACATCATACACCTCATCATTTACCTCAACATACACCTCATCATTCACCTCATCATTCACCTAATCATGCACCTCATCATACACCTCATCATTCACCTCATCATACACCTCATCATACACCTCATCATTTACCTCAACATACACCTGATCATTCACCTCATCATACACCTCATCATTCACGTTATCATTCACCTCATCATACACCTCATCATACACCTCATCATTCACCTAATCATTCACCTCATCATACACCTCATCATACACCTCATCATACACCTCATCATTCACGTTATCATTCACCTCATCATACACCTCATCATTCACCTCATCATTCGCCTAATCATTCACGTTATCATTCACCTCATCATACACCTTATCATTCACGTTATCTTTCACATCATCATTCACGTTATCATTCACCTCATCATTCACCTCATCAGACACCTCATCATTCACCTGATCATTCAGCTCATCATACACCTCATCATTCATCTCATCATACACCTCATCATACACCTCATCATTTACCTCAACATACACCTCATCATTCACCTCATCATACACCTCATCATACACCTCATCATACACCGCATCATACACCTCATCATTCACCTCATCATTCATCTCATCATACACCTCACCATTCACCTCATCATTCACCTCATCATACACCTCATCATACGCCTCATCATTTACCTCAACATACACCTCATCATTCACCTCATCATTCACCTAATCATACACCTCATCATACACCTCATCATTTACCTCAACATACACCTCATCATACACCTCATCATACGCCTCATCATTTACCTCAACATACACCTCATCATACACCTCATCATTCACCTCATCATACACCTCATCATACACCTCATCATTTACCTCAACATACACCTCATCATTCACCTCATCATACACCTAATCATTCACGTTATCATTCACCTCATCATACACCTCATCATTCACCTCATCAGACACCTGATCATTCACCTCATCGTTCACCTCATCGTACACCTCATCATTCATCTCATCATACACCTCACCATTCACCTCATCATACACCTCATCATACACCTCATCATTTACCTCAACAAACACCTCATCATTCACCTCATCATACACCTCATAATACACCTCATCATACACCGCATCATACACCTCATCATTCACCTCATCATTCACCTCATCATACACCTCATCATACACCTCATCATTCATCTCATCATACACCTCACCATTCACCTCATCATTCACCTCATCATACACCTCATCATACGCCTCATCATTCACCTCAACATACACCTCATCATTCACCTCATCATTTACCTAATCATTCACCTCATCATACACCTCATCATTCACCTCATCATACACCTCATCATACACCTCATCATTTACCTCAACATACACCTCATCATTCACCTCATCATACACCTCATCATTCCCGTTATCATTTACCTCATCATACACCTCATCATTCACCTATTCATTCACCTCATTATACACCTCATCATTCACCTCATCATACACCTCATCATACACCTCATCATGCACCGCATCATACACCTCATCATACACCTCATCATTCACCTCATCAAACACCTCATCATTCACCTCATCGTTCACCTCAGCATACACCTTATCATACACCTCATCATACACCTCATCATACATCTCCTCATTCACATCATCATACACCTCATCATTCACCTCATCATACACCTCATCATACACCTCATCATTTACCTCAACATACACCTCATCATTTACCTCATCATTCACCTCATCATACACCTCATCATTCACCTCACCATTCACCTCATCATACACCTCATCATACACCTCATCATACACTTCATCATACACCTCATCTTACACCTCATCATTCACCTCATCATACACCTCATCATTCACCTCATCATACACCTCATCATACATATCATCATTCACCTGAACATACACCTCATCATTCACCTCATCATACACCTCATCATTCACCTCATCATTCACCTCATCATACACTTCATCATTCACCTCATCATACACCTCATCATTCACCTCATCATTCACCTCATCGCACACTTACTTGTCATACACCTCATCGTACTACACCCCTCGTCATTATGCACCTACACCTCATCACAAACTTCTTTATCATACACCTCATCATACACTTCCCTATGCACCTCATCATACTCTTATTTATCATACACCTCATCATACACCTCATCATACACCTCATCCTTTCTAGATTTAAAGCTTTCGTGACTGCAAGGATCCATACTCTTTGGTTCTATTCGGTAAAGTCACGTAGGTAAAAAATAAAATAACAAAAATCACGACGTTTCGGCCACAACACAATCGGCCTTCACCAGGTGAAGGGATCAGGCTGTCTCGAGGACAGCGCTGGAGTGAAACACAGCTAAGCTCAGACCGTGGACCTTTAAGCTGTGTGCGAGCAAACAAGGTGTCCTGACAAAGAAATTAGCATAAAAATTTGCATTTGATTGGCCGATTTACGTGCAGGTGGACTTGCCGTTTGGCGCAGGGGGGGGGGGGGGGGGGGAGTTTACATATTGATGGTGTGAAAAGGGAATTTATAAGAGCTGCGAAAGTTTGGGGTACCACTACTTGAAAAATATACTGTACCATTGAAATTAGTTTAATGTTTAGTTCGATTTAGAACATTAAACTAATTTCAATGGTACAGTATATTTTTCAAGTAGTGGTACCCCAAACTTTCGCAGCTTCTTAAAATTCCCTTTTCACACCATCAATATGTAAACTCCCCCCCCCCCCCCCCCGCGCCAAACGGCAAGTCCACCGGCACGTACACCACCTCTTTTCTAAAATCGGCCAATCAAATGCTAATTTTTACGCTAATTTCTTTGTCAGGACACCTTGTTTGCTCGCACACAGCTTAAAGGTCCGCGGTCTGAGCGTGGCTGTGTTTCACTCCAGCGCTGTCCTCGAGACAGCCTGATCCCTTCACCTGGTGAAGGCCGCTTGTGTTGTGGCCGAAACGTCGTGATTTTTGTTATTTTATTTTTTACCTACGTGACTTTACCCAATAGAACCAAAGAGTACACCTCATCCTTCTCAGCATGCCATTCTTTATCATACACCTCATTATACACCACCACATCATCATACACTTCCTCATAACCTCGTCATATACCTCCTCCTGCTCATCATACACCACCACCTCATCATACACTTCCTTATCATACATCTCAGCAAACACCTGCTCATCATACACCTCATCACACACCACCTTATCACACACTTCCTTATAATAACCTCATCATACACTTCATCCTGCTCAGCATACCATTCCTTATCATACGCGTCATTATGCACCACCACCTCATCACGCAATTCCTTATCATAACCTCATCATAACACTACCTCATCATACACCTCCTTATCATAACCTCATCATACACTTCATCCTGCTCATCATACATCTCCTCATTATACGCCTCAACATCGAGTGCAATAATTGTTTGCATGAAACGCCTGGGGAGACAAAGGCGGCCGGGCGTGCTGTTGGCCACCGACCTCATCATGCGCCCTACCGGCCTTAATAGGCGCTCGTTAGGGGCCGTCCATAAATGACGTCACGCGATTTTTGACGGTTTTTGGCCCCTCCCTCCTCGTCACACGGCGTCACAAAAAGTCAGACCCCCCTCAAATATGACGTCACAAAGCTCTGCCCCCCCCCCCCCCAAAAAAAAAAAAAAACATGCTTCAAATCGCTTTAAATTATTGTCATTGTAGTGCGAATTTAATGTGGCGCTGCACTCTGATGTTGTAGGAGAAAACATTTATTAAAAAGTCTATTCAATTAAGTGGAACGTGTTGTCTATATTTATTTAAAGTTGCGCATTTTGATGTGACGTCACATCTCTCAACCCCCCCCCCTCTCGTCACACATCGTCACAAATATCTGACAACCCCTCCCCCACCCCAGGTGCGTGACGTCATTTATGGACGGCCCCTTAACAGCACTTTCCCCAATAGTCCGCCGAAGGCTATACAGTGGAGTGGATCTTTGCCCTTGTTCCACGTGGCATAGGGGGCTGAAACGTCACGTAGAAGCGTGTGTGGTAACACCGTGTAACACATTTTTATTGATTTATTTTTTTGTTCCTGGGCAGTAAGTGTTATTTCCTAGTTGCTTATGCCTTAAAAGTACAGACGATGGCTATTATTCCCCCACAAACTTTGCTTTTGTGACCAGGACATTGATATTTTGAAATGTACCTATTTTGAATGAGAAAACGGGTGCATTCGTGTCTTTTCGTTCACATAAAGTCAGAAAAAAGCAACAACATATGACTCAAAATTAACATGTATTTATACTAAAGTAATACGAAAATTACTACGAAAGATTTCGACACCAAGGCGCACTACCACAGGCGGGACTGGCCACAGCGGACCGAGTTCTCTGTGGGGAGGAACAACGTCAAGTGGGAGCCACTGGTGGACCCCCGGAAGGTGCTGATGCCACCACTGAACATCAACTTGGGCCTCGTGAAACAATTTGTCAGAGCTGTAGATAAGGAGTCGGCAGCCTTCAAGTACCTTCAAGACTTCTTCCCTAAGCTGTCTGAGGCAAAGGTCAAAGCCGGTGTCTTCGTCGGACCACAGATAAAGAAGATCCTGGAGTGGAATGAATTCCCCAAGCAGCTCACTAGGAAGCAGAAAGCGGCTTGGGACAGCTTTGTCGTAATGGTTCGTGGCTTCCTGGGCAATCGCAAGGTCTAAAACTATGTGGAGCTGGTTGAGACTCTGGTGAAGAACTACGGCACAATGGGCTGTAGGATGTCCCTCAAAGTCCATATCCTTGATGCTCATCTTGATAGATTCAAGAAGAACATGGGAGCGTAATCGGAGGAGCGAGGCGATCGCTTCCACCAGGATATACTGGACTTTGAACGCCGCTACCAAGGACAGTATAACGAGAACATGATGGGAGACGACATTTGGGGGCTGATTCCTGAAAGTGATTTACAGTACAATCGTAAATCTCGAAAAACGACTCACTTCTAAATCTTTTGTAGTAATTTTTGTATTACTCTAGTATAAATCCATGTTAATTTTGATTCATGTTGGTTTTCTCTGACTTTATGTGAACGAAAATAGTAAAAAAAATCGCTCGTATTCTCATTCAAAATAGGTACATTTCAAAATATCACTCTCCTGGTCACAAAAGCAAAGTTTGTGGGGAATTATAGCCATCGTCTGTACTTTTGAGGCATAAGCAATTACGAAATAACACTTGCTACCCAGGAACAAAAATTGTGCTACATTGTGTAATCACTGGGCGCATGCTGCGTGCGATGACAAACGCGTGCCATGCTGGGTCACGAGTGGTGCGGTTCCGGAAAATCCCCCAGGGTCAGAGTTCAGGGCAAGCCTCGGTCATGTGGGTTAGGGTCAGGGGTTAGGGTTTGGGGTTAGGGTTAAGTATTAGGATCAATGCTTAGGATGAGGGCTTAGGGAATAGGGTCAGGGACTATGGTTAAGGGTTATGGGTCAAGGTTTGGGAGTTAGGGTTAAGGTTAAATGTTAGTGCTTAGGGTTAGGTTATGATTAGGTTGTAAGGGTCCAGGGGTTAGGGAACAGGGCTTCTGGATAGTGCTCAAGATTAAGCGTTCGATATTAGGGTCAATGAATTGAGCGACGAGGTGATGATTATGTTTGAGATGTTTTGGATTCGGGTTCAGGATTACGGCTGAAGGTTTTAGTGGTTCGGGTTAAGGGTTTCGGGATCGAGGTCCGATTCAAGCGGGCTAGGCTTAGGCTCTTAGTCGTTTGGGGTCACGCCATCCGAGGTGAGTGCAGAAGGGTCCGGGCAGTCGCGGGGCGGGGGGTGACTGTGTGGAGTCGCCGTGGGGGAGTTTCGCTCACACGGGGTTAGTGAAGCGAGTGTCAACGCCTTCACCCGCCACCAGGTCTGGATTATTAGTTTTGCCTCTAGCAATTGGCCACGTTGGTGAGACACTTTTGTTGAGCTGTCACTTGTGGTGGACAGTTCGCTTAGAAAGAAAAATAAGCTAACAGCTCTCGAGTGGGCTTTACCTGGGTAAGTTAAAAATATATATAACAGTTTAGTTGTATTTGTTTTCGAGTTCATAAAGCCTGTCTTTTGCAGCCAAAAGTTTTCAATAAATCTCATGATTAACGTGATAGGATTTTTATTTTACGATTTGTAACTACAATCAGACACTAACAACTCCACAAAAAATAATATTTTTCCGCAGAAAAAAGTATAGTTGACAACTTGATTCAACTTATATTTAAAGACATACCCATCCGAAACAAAACATTATTAACGTAAGTTTATGAGGGGAAGCTCCTATCTTTGACCGTTTTCGAATTATTCAGATTTGAACATCATAAAATACGGATTTTTTTTTCGTTAAAAACTGCTTGAATCCGAAATATCTCAAAAACAATTCAAGATAGAACAATGGTTCTAGCTGAAGTTTCATTTTATGTTTAACGCTCTATCAAAGGCAAAAAACCCCGCAATCTTATATTTTGAACGGTTTATGAATGACACGATGCACGCACGTGTTTATGGGGCACTTAAAAATCGAGATTTGGGTGCCTTAAAATAAAAAAAATATCGGATTTTCAGATGTTTCTGTTGTTTGTGTCATAAAAGCGACTTACGTACCACATTTCAGCTTTCTACATTGTCGGGAAGTACCCTCGAAGTTTCGAGACTATACAGATTAAGCTTTTTATTTATATAGATATACATTTTGAAGTGGGATGTTTACCTTTCTTGTACTTTGCACTCCTACCGTGTTTTTAGAACAGTTTGTTATTGTAACGTTCTTACCCCGTGCCCATTCTGGACATCTGTGACAAAAGAGCTTAACGGCTATACTCTTTGGTTCTATTCGGTAAAGTCACGTAGGTAAAAAAATAAAACAACAAAAATCACGACGTTTCGGCCACAACACAAGCGGCCTTCATCAGGTGAAGGGACCAGGCTGTCTCGAAGACTGCGCTGGAGTGAAACAGAGCCAAGCTCAGACTGCGACCTTTAAGCTGTGTGAGAGGGATTAAGGTGCCTTGACAAAGGAATTAGCATAAAAAATTAGCATTTGATTGGCGGACTTAGCATGATGAAAGGTGTAGCACGCGGCAGTGCACCTTTAAGCTGTGTGAGAGGGATTAAGGTGCCTTGACAAAGGAATTAGCGTAAAAATTAGCATTTGATTGGCGGACTTAGCATGATGAAAGGTGTAGCACGCGGCAGTGCACCTTTAAGCTGTGTGAGAGGGATTAAGGTGCCTTGACAAAGGAATTAGCGTAAAAAATAGCATTTGATTGGCGGACTTAGCATGATGAAAGGTGTAGCACGCGGCAGTGCACCTTAACAGCTCATCGGATTCTTCGTGCAGTATAAAAACTGGTTCTAATTCTCCTCTGTGGAGGAGGCTCGTGAAGGACGCGACTGGGCAGTTGGAGGCAGTGGCCCTCCAGCAACAACGGAGGACGGAGGAGCGACGTTCACAACAACGAGCGGAGCGCCGGGTGGCTAAAGCACAGCAGGTTGGCACAGTAGGGGGCACAGGTGGTGCATCAGCCAGTCATCTCAGTCGTCTCAGTCAGTCGGCCCGTGGCACCTGGGTCTGCCCCGTGACCTCCTGCCAGCGGGCGTTCGACACTTCACGTGGCCTCAACGTGCACATAGCCTGGCACAAACATAGTGGTGACATCACCGCCACTTAGTGGCGAATGGCGGTTGTTGTTGTTGTTGGTGTGTGTGTCAAGATCGGCCTCTGTGGAGGAGGCTCGTGAAGGACGCTGCTGCTACTGGGCAGTTGGAGGCAGTCGCCCTCCAGCAACAACGGAGGGCAGAGGAGCGACGCTCACAACAACGAGCGGAGCACCGGGCGGATAAAACGCAGAACGTTGATACAGCGGGGAGCACAGGTGGTGCATCTGCCAGTCATCTCAGTCATCTCAGTCAGTCGACCCATGAGCACCTGGGTGGCTCCCGTGACCTCCTGCCAGCAGGTGTTCGACACTTCACGTGGCCTAAAAGTGCACATAGCCTGGCACAAGCGCCGTGGGTGACGTCACCGCCACTTAGCGGTGAACGGCCGTCGCTGTTGTGTGCGGCAGAGTGGTGGCGCAGTGGTTAGCGCACTGCGCCAATGAACCCCGTCGGCCGGAGCGAGTTCGATTCCTGGCAAACGGATGAAGTTCGTGGCGATTATCCGAACCGTTCATGTGCACTCCCCTAGGTCGACGCAGCCTTAAAATGAGTACCTTGGTTCGTTGCTTAATTGTTAGTACTATTGGGGAGACAGAGGCGGTTGGGCGTTGTTCTGGCCACCACCAGCCCCTCGTGTGCCGTTGCTGGCCTTAATTAAACTAAACTATATTTTCCATAATGCAGGTTTTTTTTTGGGTTAGATCGCGTAAATATATGAATGTGTCATTAAACCCACCAACACCCGACACAGCCAATTAGTGAGGTTTGTCACGTGAACACAGCATGCCAATTCGTCACTGGTGTAATGACAGGGTGCCACCTGTCGGCTTGAAGGGGTTATCGCGGTTATGGGCATGCTACGTAATGCCTAATTATGAGGGGGGCGTGTCTGAGGTAAAGGTGAAAGGTCGGAGTCAGTCGGGAAGCTCCGGGAACCTGCTCGAAGGTTCTGGAAGGGGGCGTGGCCACAGGCGGGGCTTAGCCACGCCCCTGTGTATACAGTTAGTCCCCGACTTACGATATCTCGATCTTACGATGGCGATAGCGATATGACAAAATTGTAAAATATGTTTTATTTCGCGCGGCAGGCAAACGCAGTAGCGTACGAGATACGATACTGTAACTTTATCATTGCCATCCCTCCCCTTCCGACAACTAAGTTAATGTAGCCATCAACAACCTAAACATCGTTCAAGTATGCAGACGACGGACAGAATCTTGGTGAGTACAGTAGAATATGATACGTTACGATACGTTCAATGCATGTTTGATAACATACCTTTAGCGATTTCATTTTAGGGTTACCACGATACGGTACATACGTTCAATGCAAGTTAAAAGTTTTTTTTTATAGCGGATAGGATTGTTTCCTGAAAAAACTTTACATGAAATTGCAGTTCATATAGGTAGGCTAAGAATTTACCTTGTTTTCTACTTTAAATTTTACTGTGCAATACAGTATTGTAATTAATAAATACATGCATTATATAGTTTATACAGTACGGTACTGTAAATTGCTCTTGTTTTGCTCAATTATCACCATTCTTTAAGACTCCTGGGTAGGCTAAGGCCATCTTCGACTTACGATATTTTCGACTTACGACGGGGGTCGTCGTAACACATCTCCATCGTAAGTCGGGGAACTACCTGTATAAGGAGGAACCGAACCAGCGGTTTAGTGCTGTTGCGGGTCCTGGGTCCTGGCTGCGTCGCCGCTCACCGTCATCTGTCTTCGTCGTCCGGCCGCGTGGCCGATCTTCTGCAAGGCTTTGACCGTGCGAGTCAGACAGCTGTGTAGTTGGACACATGACGATGGTGTTGTGTGGAAGGGTCTGCTCTGTGTGGCTCCGTAGAACGCCACGTAGATGTATCGCCCGGTGTCGTGCGTAAAGTGTGAGAATAAATATTAGGTCTTCTACACGACGTGTCTTGGAAGTAGCTCACTACA
Source organism: Petromyzon marinus (assembly GCF_010993605.1). Taxonomy (NCBI): domain Eukaryota; kingdom Metazoa; phylum Chordata; class Hyperoartia; order Petromyzontiformes; family Petromyzontidae; genus Petromyzon; species Petromyzon marinus. The sequence goes on along the minus strand of NC_046124.1, from coordinate 5,250,136 downwards.
CTGCCTGATGATGATTGCTTGTGTTGCAGTCGAGACGTCGTGAAAATTTTTATCGTTTTATTATTTTATTATTTTATTGTTTGCCTTCTACGTGGTGACTTTACCGAAAGAACCAAGAATATGAATCCCTGCAGTCACGAAAGCTTAAAATCAAAATATATTTATTCTACCAGGTAAGGCCAACTGAGCTATGTAGCGCTATTTCAGAAGCGACCGGGCCACAAATGTTAGCTCAACGAAGTGGCTGATCACGTCCAAATGTATAGCAGCCAAATTCTCCAAACGCACGTTGCTTCTAAATGTGGAGGGGGAAAAAAAATCCGTAGGACCCGGAGGATCATCCACGCGACTATAGGGAGAACTTTCAAACTTCAAATATACAGCAGGCCTCAGAGACCATGAATTTGAACCCACGACCTCCTGTCTACCATGCAAGGGAGATAACATCTCGCCACCGTGGCACCCAAATAATGATGATGGCGATTCACTTCATGTCTATGATGCTGGCTGAAATCAACATTTAAACTGATCACATTCATCCGCAGGAGATGGAACCAAGCCATTGCAAGAATGTGTGGTATGGTGATGACGTGACGCCTTCATCAAGCAGTGGATAGATCACGGTCGATGCTGCTGCTGATAATGATGATGATGCTCAATGCATTCCGTGCCCCGGTCACATCTGATAACGCGAGGTGTGGCGAAGCCTCGTAATCACACGGGATCATCAGCAGCTCACTCCCTGCAAATAGACTTAATGCGCCATCCGATATCATCAAGGCCGTTGTGAAGTGAATGTAATCTACCCCCAAGCATCATCAAAACGAGGTAGCTAGACCGTGACATACCACGATCGCTCCCCTCTCATCTCACTCCTCTACCCACTCTCCTACCTCTCCCCTCTCATCTCACTCTACTCCCCTCCACGCAGTCTCCTACCTCTCCCCTCTCATCTCACTCTACCTCCCTCCACGCAGACTCCTACCTCTCCCCTCTCATCTCACTCCTCTATCCTCCACGCACTCTCCTACCTCTCCCCTCTCATCTCACTCCGCTCCCCTAGATGCACTCTCCTACCTCTCCCCTCTCATCTCACGCTACTCTCCTCCACGCACTCTCCTACCTCTCATCTCATCTCGCTCTACTCCCCTATCATGCTATTGTATGTCTCTGGATCTTGTATTTGTAGTGGGTCCAACTGAGTCGCAGACGTTGTACCTTTTAGAGGCAACACTTTTATTTGTAACACCGTAACACAAAGGGGTAACTGCCCCTTTGCCAGACTACAGCGAGTTACTGCTACGAAGGGTCGACCCCTCACTCGGGTCTCCGACCACGTGGTTGCCTCGTAGGACGGAGAGCTTCCAGCTTGTAGATGTTGAGCTTCCAGCTTGTAGATGTTGAGCTATCCCGCTTGTAGGTGTTGAGCTTCCAGCTTGTAGATGTTGAGCTTCCAGCTTGTAGATGTTGAGCTTCCAGCTTGTAGTTGTTGAGCTTCCAGCTTGTAGATGTTTAGCTTCCAGCTTGTAGGTGTTGAGCTTCCAGCTTGTAGACGTTGAGCTTCCAGCTTGTAGTTGTTGAGCTTCCAGCTTGTAGTTGTTGAGCTTCCAGCTTGTAGTTGTTGAGCTTCCAGCTTGTAGACGTTGAGCTTCCAGCTTGTAGTTGTTGAGCTTCCAGCTTGTAGATGTTGAGCTTCCAGCTTGTAGTTGTTGAGCTTCCAGCTTGTAGATGTTTAGCTTCCAGCTTGTAGATGTTGAGCTTCCAGCTTGTAGATGTTGAGCTTCCAGATTGTAGATGTTGAGCTTCCAGCTTGTAGATGTTGAGCTACCAGCTTGTAGATGTTGAGCTTCCAGCTTGTAGGTGTTGAGCTTCCCGTTTGTAGATGTTGAGCTTCCAGCTTGTAGGTGTTGAGCTTCCAGCTGGTAGATGTTGAGCTTCCAGCTTGTAGATGTTGAGCTTCCAGCTGGTAATACACACAGCCACCCACACGGTGCTGTCCACGCTGGGGCTGGTGTTACAAACAGCCACCCACACGGTGCTGTCCACGGTAGGGCTGGTGTCACACACAGCCACCCACACGGTGCTGTCCACGCTAGGGCTGGTACTACACACAGCCACCCTCACGGTGCTGTCCACGCTAGGGCTGGTACTACACACAGCCACCCACACGGTGCTGTCCACGGTAGGGCTGGTGTCACACACAGCCACCCACACGGTGCTGTCCACGATGTAGGAACATCGAACGGCACGGCCCTTGCGGGCCGGCACCATACAGTAACATTCCCGGTGTCACTACATATGTAACACACCGTAAGAAATTAGAATAGCAGATGTATGTGTGTGCGGTGTACGTACAGACAACCGATACGTCTAGCCTGCATAAGCTGTTGGCGGCAAAGTGCCGTTAGCGGCCACCTCTGGAGGTTCGTACAACACACCACGCCCGGCCGCCTTTGTATCCCCCGGTGCCGATGTTGATTGCTCACCCCATCAGGTACTCATTAATGGCTGAGTCGAACTCGGGCAAAGAGGGCAGGGCCATTGCCGGTTCGAATCTTTCATCGCTGCTTTTTTTTTTGGCCACGAGCAGAGGTCAAAGACTCGGGCTCATCGAGGTCCCTAGCGCAGCGCGTTCACCACAACGCCACCGCTCCCCACACAACAACAACAACCGCCATTCGCCGTCACCACGGCACTTATGCCAGGCTAGCTGCACTTTAAGGCCGCGTGAAATGTCGAACGCCCGCTGGCAGGAGTCACGGGACAGACTCGGGTGACATGGTTTACGCTGGTGATGAGTAACTGTTTGTTGTTGATGATGATGGCTCAGGTTATCAATAAACCAGCGGTTCTTAACCTTTACTGTCGCCTGGTTCTCAGAAAGGGGCATCTCTAGCACCCATAGGTGAAGAGCCACTCATGTAAACTGATAAAAAAATTCAAACGTATGATGATGATGATCAGGCCGGCAAACGCGGAGATGGAGCGATTTGATGAGCTCATCAACACACACACACACACGCTCGCTCGCTCGCTATCCATGCGCGCAGGGAAAGCCAAGGCGCAAACTCACGGCGGAAAGAGATGGGGAAGAGGGGGGGAGGGGGTAGAGAGGGTGCGTTGAAAGTTTACAAACACCCACCACGTCTCGTTTCGTGTCCAACGCCGGCACACGATTCTATCGTCGGCACGGCTGGCTTCTCAAGAACCCCCCCCCCCCACCCCGGGGACACGGGCGCACGCACGGGCAACGGTCACGTGAGCCGAGGCACCCTGCAGCCAACTCCTCGCTTGACGCATTGCGGAGACAGCGGCGAGGGTTGGTGGCTCACCGCCGCAAATGAAACTCCCTTCCCCGTGGGCGTCTGGGAGGTGCCATCATACCCCCCCTCCGGGGGGGGGGGGATATGATGTGCGGCGGGGGATAGAGCGTTGCCCCCTCGCTCGCGCGAGGCTTGGGGTTGTCTCCGGGTGCTCCGCTTTCCTCCCCCCCGCGTGGCGTAACTGAACACGACTCGTCATTTGCTGGGGATGTAAACGTCTCACGAATGAAACCCCAACGCAAGTGGTAGGAACCCTCCTGACAAAAAAAGAATCCGAATCTTTATTTATATTGAAGGGAAATCCGATGAGCTATGAGGCTCTTTTTCACAGATATGTCAGTATAAAAGAGTCCAACGACTAGTGTGACTTTAATGGATAAATAAGTGTATTATTATTATTGTGTGCTGATTCTGTCCCCTATATTCCTATACGTATGCCCATACACAGGATTGGAGGAACATTGGATGCAAAAGCCAGCTAATATCTTGACTCAAAGCTTTCGTGACTGCAGGAATTCATATTCTTTGGGTCTTTCGGTAAAGTCGCGTAAATAGGTTCAAAGAAAATAACAAAAATAACAAACAAAAAAACTACGACGTTTCGATCGCAACACAAGAGGTCGCCATCAGGGAAAGTGGGGCTAGCTTCCAAGGCAAACAGTTTGTAAACATTTTGCCTTGGAAGGTAAAGGTCGTAGTTTTGTGTTTTGTTATTTTCTTTGAACCTCTATACGTGACTTTACCGAAAGACCCAAGAATATAGTCAGGTAATAGTCAAGAGATGTTCGTTCTTTGCTGCTCCTGTTCGATTTACAGCCCAGAGCCAGCTATGGAAATTCCAAATTGCCATGGCGGGGATGAGTTTATCCACAGGACAACCACTGTGGACCTCCTTACAAAGCGAAAATCGTTATTGTTTTATTGACCCCATCGATATCATTAATATAGGCGTATTGTTCAACCTGAATAAGGTTACTTTGGGACTCTAGTGCTAGTGCCTTATGCCGATCATCCCGACATCAAGCCGGCATACATCAGCTGGGAAAAAAAAAACCCCAGCAGCGGTTAAAGGGAAGATTCTCTCCGGGACGTAGATCAGTGCTGCCAACTAAGATGGGTTGCAAGTCAGCGTTGGCTTGGCTTGGGTAGACGCACTTGACTTTGACTTGACCTCTGTCTGCGCGGCGTGCGCGTTGGCTGTCAAGCAAATTGGCCATTGGCAGGGAGGTTCCATGTCGAATCTGATATCTGATATCAATAGGTAATGGTGGGAGCGGTGCGCGCGTGCGCCAGCGAGCGAGTGAAGTCGCCCTCCAGCAACAGCGGAGGGCAGAGGAGCGACGCTCACAACAACGAGCGGAGCGCCGGGTTGGATAAAACACAGCAACTTGGCACAGTAGAGGGCACAGGTGGTGGGTGCATCTGCCGGTCATCTGAGTCATGCGTGAGGTCGTGGGTTCGATCCCGACCTTGACGCCTGCTGTATAGTTAGAGTTTGCGTGTCTCTCTTTCATCATCGTCATCATCATCACCACGGTGGTGAGATGTTAACTACCTCGCCTGGTGTAGAGGAGGTCGTGAGTTCGATCCCGACATTGACGCCTGCTGTATAGTTGGAGTTTGCGTGTCTCTCAGCATCATCATCATCACGGTGGCTAGGAGATGTTAACTACCTCACCTGGTATACAGGAGGTCGTGGGTTAGATCCCGACCATGACGCCTGCTGCTGTATATTTGGAATTTGCGTGTCTCTCTCCCCGCGGTCACGTGGACATCGCGCTTTTCGAGACTTATTCGGCTGCCGCTGTAGATTTCCACGCGGCGATGGGGCCGCTTCGTTGAGCCGTCATTTGTGATGGTGAGGTCGCTGGCGCTCTGCGTGAGGCTTCTGGTGCCCGGGGTAGTGGTGGCTCGGCTTGTTTACGACAGCGAGCGAGGGCGCTGCTTCAGTAATTATTAATTGCCAGGGGCTGTCTGCAGGCTGCACATTTCTCGAATGAATATTTGATTCCTTTGCTTCGGTTTATTTTTTTTTTAAACATGTCAGTAAAACGTAGCGTCCTAGGGATTATTATCATGATTATAAACCCTTACGGGGCACCCAGCTTATGACAAAAAAATATTATCGAAAAACTGAAGGGACGAAACTAAACTATGAACTATTTTTATTTTATTTCACCAGGTAAGTCCCACTGAGCTATGTAGCTCTTTTTTCAGAAGAAACCTGGACACAAATGATAGCTCAACGAAGTGGCTTATCATCATTTGGAAATTAACAGCAGCACCCAAATACTGTAAACGCGTGACGTTCATTCTGAACGTGGAGGCAGAAACTGGAGGACCCGGACAAATATTCACGCCACCACGGGGAGAGAGACACGCAAACTCCAAATATACAGCAGGCGTCAGGTTTGGGATCGAACTCACGACCTCCTGTATACCAGGCGAGGTAGTTAACATCGCATAGCCACCGTGATGATGAGAGAGAGACACGCAAACTCCGAATATACAGCAGCAGGCGTCAGGGTTGGGATCAAACCCACGACCTCCTGTATACCAGGCGAGGTAGTTAACATCTCATAGCCACCGTGATGATGATGATGAGAGAGAGAGACACGCAAACTTCAAATATACAGCAGGCGTCGGGGTTGGGATCGAACCCACGACCTCCTGTAGACCAGGCGAGCTGGTTAACATCTCATCACTCCGGCGAGCGGGCCGGGGAGGGTCGAAACCACGGGCGGAGTGACCATTATGAATCACCGGTGCCCCCAGCGACTTGTAGCAGGAGGTAGGGAAGGAGGAGGAGGGAGGAGAAGTAGATGGAGGAGGAGAGGTCAGTGGCACCACGGAGCTATGAAGACAGTGTCCCACCCGCAGGCAAAACCAAGTCATGCTTGTGTAAGGCAAAGTACAGCAAGTAGGTTGTTGACCTGCTATCTGTATTCTTTCAAGAGCGGCGTTCTTCTGGTGTGCTTTGTTGGGGTTTCCCATGGACGCTCTGGAACTCATTGCATCGGGGGATCACGAGAGACAAGGGCCCTCAGCCAGCAGTGGATTGACCATGGCTGACGGTGGTGGCGATGGTGGTGGTGATGATGATGATGATAACGACTGTGGAATTGGGGCGATGCTTCGACAGCACTGCCGGGGTGATGCAGCCCACAAGGGACAGTGGGAGCTCAGGGGCATCGACGCGTGAATGTCGGCACGAAGGCTGAGGTCGTAGATCTCTCTTCGGGCTGGGATCATGACCTTTGGGGGATGTTGGGGGAAAAGGAGTGGGGGGGGGGGGAGAAGGAATGGTGGGGGGAAATGAGTTGGGCAATCATAAATAAGGTTCCATCAATCAATAAGTCGCCGCGTTGGCGAGATATTATCTCCCACGCCTGGCATGCGTTCGATCCCGACCCTGACACCTGCTGCTTTCTATTTGGAGTTTGCGGTATCTCTCATCATCATCATCATCACGGTGGCTAGGAGATGTTAACTACCTCGCCTGGTCTACAGGATGTCGTGGGTTCGATACCGACCCTGATGCCTGCTGCTGCTGCTGTATATTTGGAGTTTGCGATGTCTCTCTCCCCGTGGTCGTGTGGATTTTTTTTTCTCTGGGTCCTCGGGTTCTTTCCCTCCACACTTAGAATCAACATCACGCGTCTAGAGCATTTGGCTGCTGTAAATGTCCACGTGATAAGCCACTTCGTCGAGCACCTCCGATTAGCATGGTTGGCTACGTACGTCGCGAAAGCAGTTCAACATACATCGTTTTTGGCCAGGTCACTTCTTAAAAAGAGCTAGAGAGTGTAGCTGAGCGGGATCTTACCTGGTAAAGAAAAAAGATATAGTACAAGAATAGTAGAAGGCGGACGATATCTAGACAAGAGAGAGAGAGAGCGGGGGCAATGTCGCGAGATGGTACGGAGATGGAGCGATGCTGACATCATCATCATCATCTCGTGGTGCGGAGCGCCGCAAGGAGCTGGGTGGGAATTGCTGCATCGCAGCATCGCGACGAGAGGTGGCGGCGGATTGGCGAGGCCTTCATCCAGCAGTGGATTGACCACGGCTGACGACAATGATAATCTCTGCACACATTTATGTGGCGCATCGAGCAAAGCGGTGTACAGGGAACCAACTTTGGTCCAAGATGGTTTGTCGAGATGAAACGAGTGGATGGGGGACGTGTGCGCGTGCAATACGAGGTGGTTGGTGACGATGCGTGGAATAAAGAAAGATAGAAACGAGACGAGTGGATTGATGGTGGGTGACCACGGGGACAGGGAAGGGCGGCGTCAGTGCGAGCGGGGAGGGCAACAAGGGGAGAAGGAAGGGTGGGGCAAGAGAGACTTATAAACCACTTTCATTGCTGCCAGCGGCAACAGCCCCTGGAGGCGATCACGATACGAAACACAAAGTCACCAGCAACAAATGAAGCAATTGGCGGGACCCCGGGGTCCCATCACTGCCCCGGGGTGGGAAAACCCGTGTAGCGACACGAGTCTTGTTGCCTTACCGACAACAACAAAACTAGAGGTCAATCGATTGACCTCGTCGAGAGCTACTCGGGGCACTAAGTTTCGTAAAAAGTTGAAAAATTACACAAACACGTTAAATTCACTGCCTGGGGGGCGGTGGGGCTCGCCTTGGCAAAGAAGCTGAGGATCGACGGCTGACCAGGAGGGCGTCGTCGTCGTCGTCGCCGCGCGCGACTGCGGCGGACACCCCCCGGAGGCTCGCGTTTGGCCGGTGGGGTGGCGCCCATCGTGTCGATCGGCGCCTGCTGCTGGCGCTTGTTGGCGCGAGTCTGGGCGGGCGGCGCGTTGCTGTCGGGATCACGAGTGGGCGGACTGAAAAATAATAATAATTATTGACCTGATTTTTGCGGGACCCCGGGGTCCCGCCAAATGATTCAAATAACCAAACACAAATAAATAAATAAAGCTACGCGCTGCGGCACACGTGGCCATTGACGCGCCACGCACGACACAAAAAAAACCGTCACGTGGCGGTGGTCGTCATCGCGCACGCCACGCCCAACGGCCGATCACGTGGGAAGGTGACAAGGAGCAGGGTGCCATTGACGCCGGCGCGGAGGCCGTTTTCGGTCCCCAAGAGAGAACGATGAGTGGGGGTTTAAGTGAAGAGCCGAAGGGTAGTGAGGATGCGAGGGCAGTTTATTCCAGTGAAGAGGGGCTAGGAGAGGTGAATGAGTGAAGCCGAGGCAGTGCACGTGGTGGAGGAGGAGGAGGAGGAGCAGAAAGAGACAGCAAAGGAAATATATTAAATAATAGAATACGACGTTTCGATTGCAACACAAGCAACCGTCATCAGGTATGAATGAATGAGAAAACATAGTCAACTTAGAAATGTAATGCAATGCAACACAGAGAGTCGGCTAACACAACAGTTAACACTTTACCTGGTTCATTACGTTCTTCCAAAGATTGCTAAATTTGAAGTTTAGTGTGAGAGAGAGAGACAAACACAGACACGGAAAGAGACACATACACAGAGAGAGAGACACAGAGAGAGAGAGAGACAAATACACAGAGACACACACAGAGACACACAGAAATGTAATGCAATGCAACACAGAGTCTCTCTGTGTGTCTCTCTCTGCTTGTGTGTCTCTCTATGTGTCTCCCCCCCATGTGTCTCTGTGTGTGTCTCTCTCTGTGTTTGTCTCTCTCTGTAGGAGGATGGTCGGCCGATCGTGAGAGAATTGCAATCGTCGAGTCGAGCGAAGATGAGGGAGTGAATTGGGAGTTCGGTGGCAGTGATTGCGTCGAAGCGGCGGACTTTTACGAACGCTGCGACGGTGAAAAACGGATTTAGTTGTGGCGGTTATGTAGTGAAATAGGGAAAGTGTTGAGTCGAAGATCACACCGAGATTGTGGACAGACTCTACGGGAGTCAGAGACAATGGGCGGTGGAAAGGAGATAGTGGGACAGGGAGGTGGTAGAAAAGGATTTGTGTTTTTTGAAGGGTTGACGGAGAGAAAGTGTTGGTGGGTCATGCAAGACTTGAGGACGATCGGACATGAGGAACTGTGCACAGCAAGATCTGGAGTGGAGGTGGAAAGAGAGATTTACATTTGGGTGTTGTCAGCAAGCAAATGACGTGGGTTGCGTATGTTTTGTCTTTGCTTTCCACGCGTTCCCATTCGTTGTGTCGCACGTGACCGCGCGGTATGGGTGCGCAGGTGTTTGTGCACATGGACGGGGCTGATAGGACGATGCCGCGTAGCTGGCCATGCTCGTTCGCCCGCGCGTACCCTCGGTGCTCGCGTGTCCAATGTCCGCGTCGTCGCTGATCCTTTCCTCGCTGCCCGCATCGACGGCGCGAGTTTGGGTTCGTCCCACGATCCTGCGGTCGCACGTGCGAGCCAACACGTCGCGGCATCCGTGTTTCCGCCGTGTAAATGCCCCGCATCCGCACTCGCCTTTCGCACCCTCGACTCACCGCGTGTCTCTCTCGAGCGCTGCTTCCTCCATCCCCATCACCGGGCGCCATGCTCATTGCCGTCGAGCTCGCAAGTCTCCGATTGGTCGGGAGTCCACGCACGCCCAGGGCCTCGCTTCCGTCACTGCGCTCTCACCAACTCACACGAGGGGCTGCTTCTTCTCCATCAACTTGGTCTCCTCCTCCGAGGCTCACGTACCACCCTGATCTGCAATCTCCGTCAGCTCGCTCTCCTCCAGAAATCTCGCATCGGAGCTCGTCGCTGTGGATGCAGGGGCGGTCGCAGTGACTGTCCCCCGCATGCCGGCCCACACCGGTGTCACCACCTCCATACATTTCCAATCTCCCATCTACTCGGCTATTCGCTACTTCCCGCTTCGCCCCCTCCATTCCCTCAGCTATGTTGTCCATCCCCTCCCTCAACTCCCCATTTCTCCGCTCTCAAACTGTAAAACACCCACAGCGTAACCCTGCTAACCTTATCGACACCCCCCTCAACACGAACCATATTTCAACTGATCCTCCAATCTCCCCTCCACGCTGTCGCGATTGTAACCTCGAAAGCGGGGCTTCGGAATGGCCGTTCCCCGCGCGACAAGACTGCCTTGATGCTCCACGCCTTCTTGGCCCTTCACCTCCACGCGCTTGCTCTCACCGAAACCCGGCCATCTCCAAGTCGACACCGTCACGTGACTGCCACTCCGTCGTCGTTCCTTTCTTCCACTCCACCTGTCCCCAACTCCCCATAGTCACCCACCATCAATCCACTCGTCTCATTTCAGCTTTCCTTTCTTCCACGCCTCGTCACCAACGGCCCCGTTATGCGCGCAGCGCGCGCACGTCCCCCCGATCCGCTCATCTCGTTTTCATCTCGACCAAACCATCTTGCACCAAAGTTGGTTCCCTGGACAGCGCCTTGATCGAGCCGCGGGCTGCTCGGCACAGGGCGGCGGAATCGGCCTCCTCGTCAGCCCCCTCCTGGGCGCTTGATCGCTCCCTCTCTTCCTTCTCTTAGTTCGAGTCAGAATTCTCCTCCCCGTGCCCGGTCTCTTTCCTCATTGTTCATCGTCCACTCAGCCCCCCACCCCCCTTCTCTCTCCTTCGATCGACTTGAATATTTCAGTTCCACTTTCCTCCCTCTTTCCCACCCAATGCCTCCTCCTGGTTTCACTTGAATCTCAACCTCAGCGCTCCCTCTATTGCCTCTATTCCTCTTGTTCATCTCGTTAAATCATCTCCACCTTTCAACCTCTCCTCTCCTGCCACTCTTCTGGTCTTACTCTCGACCTTCATTTCCAGTTGTCAAGCATCCCCAGTCGTGGCGGCCCCTCGCGCCCCCCTTCTGAACGTCTCCTCCTCTCCCTCGCCATTCCAAGTTCCTTCACCCTCATCCCCTTCCCGCGTGTCCGCTCCCCTAATCCCCCACCCGGAATCTCCGCTCCCTTTCAATCTGCTCCCTGATCGCCAGCACCTCGTCTATTCTACCCCGTATACCTGATTTCAGCCCCCCCCCCCCCCCACCCCTTGATGCAGCATCTACCCCCCTTTCAAACGTGATTTCTCTCCGTCTCTCTCAATTCACATTCACAACCTCCCCTCTGCCCTTGGCTCCCCGCTACTAATCCCTCCCCCTACAATCAGAACGACGTCGTTTGTGCAAAACTGAAAGGCTTCTAAAATAATTTCCCTAATCTGAAAATCGGGCTTCCTATCTGTCGTGGTTATCACACTTTTCTATCCGCCCTTGAGTTAGCAAGACGAGACTGCTTTTTGGCTATCATCTCTTCCCTCGAACCTCGCCAATTATTCTCAACTCTAAATAGTCTTACCCACCCTGTTCCTCCTCCCACGAAATCCCCTTCTTCTGCCCCGACTGCAACTGCATTTGCAACTTATTTCACCACTGAAATCGATCACATTCGTTCGTCCTTCACTTCTCCTTTCCCATCTTTACCGTGCCACGCTTGCCTGGCCCATTTCTTCCGATTCCACTCATTTCATCCTTCACTTCACCGAAGTCATCTCCACTGTCTTCAAATCCCACCCCACCACGTGTCCTCTCGATCCAATTCCCTCTTCCCCAATACCCCATCTCTTCCCTCTGAATCTCCCTTATCTTGTCTCCCTCTTCAATTATTCCCTTTCCTCTGGTGCCTTTCCTTCTGAATTCAAATCTGCCACCATTATTCCCCTCCTTACAAACAAACAAAAGGCCAACTCTTGACACTCCCCTTCTTTTCTAAACTTCTGGAACGACCGGTCCACGCCCGCCTCGCCCAGTTCATTACTTCCCATCGCAAATACCCACAATTCCAATTCCCATCGCAAATACCCACAATTCCAATCCGGTCTCCGTCCCCTTCACGCCACTGACAACGGCCCGACTTGCTGTCCAGAATTACCCAACTCTAAGCATGCCGGGTCTTTATTCCATTCTAATTTTTTTATTGACCTTCACTGCAGCCTTTGACACAATTGATCGTCCCTCTCTCTCTCATCTCTACCCCCTTTCTTCCCTTGGCATCTCGCGCACCGCTCTTTCTTGGGTCCAGTCCGATCTTTCTTCGCAACAACAAAAAACTAATTTAAACAAATAATGAGATATTTAAAGTACCTTAGAGCAAGCAACACAAACAACACAAACGCAACACATTCGTCAATAATAACACGGCGTGTATATATAATAGGCGACGTTTCGGGCACTGGCCCTTGTTCATGGAACATGATTACGGGTGGACATGAACGTGCCATGAAGGACCAATGCCTGAAACGTCTCCTATTATTTCCTTTGAAGGCCACACACACGGTGTTGGAAATAACACGGAACGCTGATTGTGCCTGCTGCTTATTTGTGCTTCTGCACCGCTGCTGACGCAGCAGCAGCAACAGCAGCAACATCATCACCGGATAATGTTGCCCGAAGGCGTTCACGACACCAGTCTCGTGACTCACGGATCTCGTTACTCTTTGGGACAAATCGTCGCGTGGAGGAGTACAATGCCGTTGTTCTGCTGTACCCTCCTCTGCCACCCGACAAGAGCCAATGAAATAAAAAGCTCGGCGCGTCCTGGGCATGGATTTTGGTTGATCAGTAAGACGGGAGGAGGAACGATGAAAATGCCCCCCCTCGACTCGAACAAATTGTCAAACTTCGTGACAAACCTCGCGAGCGCCCTAGTCAATTTAAAACATTACGAGCGCCCAACCGAACGCCCGCTCGGGAAAATGACCGCGATTTAAAAGCAGTGCAGGAACGCCATCGATCTGAGAGTATGGAAGGTAACATAGCCCCCTTCAGCCGCCGCCTTACTCAAAGCTCGCGATGAGAATAGAGGCCCCTTTTAAAGGGCACTCTAAAGCCAAGGCGTGACATCATACGGTCCGATTGAATGACGGCTTAGTCGATGCAGCGTAAATGCGCTGCGTGACTCATTGTTAATGGGGTTTATATTGCTCGGCAAAAAAACTGACCCTCGGAACGACACGACCACAAAGGCACAGATGCCCCGTATGGCCTTTGACGGGCCGTCTGGGCAAGTGCTGTCTCGCGAGCAGCACCACCTATGGAGGCCGGAGCGGCGCACGAGGGCATCGGTGGCCAGCACCACGCCCCGCCACCTTTGTCTCCCCAGTGCTGATGTTCTGCACAGCTCATTTAAGGCCGAGTCGACCGAGGGCAGGAGGCAATGGGAACCGGTTTTAGATATTCGTCATCGGTGTTGGTGGCCGTGGGGAGGAATTGAACTCGGGAAGTAGCAATTTAAAACTAAACGATTTAATTTTACTAGGCAAGGCCCACTGAGCTCTACAGCTATTTTTCAGAAGCGACCTGGCCACAAATGATCGCTCAACGAAGTGGCTTATCACGTGCAAATGTAAAGCAGCCAAATACTCTCAACTCTCAACGATGTGGCTTATCACGTGGACATTTCTAGCAGCCAAATACTCTCAACGCTTAACGAAGTGGCTTATCACGTGGACAATTATAGCAGCCATATACTCTCAACGCTCAACGAAGTGGCTTAGCACGTGGAAATGTATAGCAGCCAAATACTCTCAACGCTCAACGAAGTGGCTTATCACGTGGACATTTATAGCAGCCAAATACTCTCAACGCTCAACGAAGTGGCTTATCACGTGGAAATGTAAAGCAGCCAAATGCGCTCAACGCACGTTGATTCTGAATGTGGACCAGCGTGGGGCCCTAGTCACCAGGGTTCGTAGCGCAGCAGCGTCCGCCGACCGCTGCGCCGCCGCTCCCAGCGGCACGCACGGATCGAGTCACAACCCCCATGTATTATTCACAGTCTGGCTGCTCGTATCGCTGCCGCAGGTCCGGAGCACTGTTCCTGGAATTTATTTTGGCACTCGGCCATCATCCCATCTCGCCTGATTGCGTCCTGACTCATTCACACGACGAGTTACGCAGCCAATAAATTCATCATCGATGTTTGGGTTAAGTCACGTCACGGTCTGGAATTTCTTTTTTTTTCCCTCTCTCTCTCTCTTCAAATTATCTGGGTGATGCCGCTTCTGCACTGGCAGTGACGCACAGATAAGCCACAGAAGTAGAGTGGCGAAATGTGCGTGTGTCGTTGACAACCTCCACCACCCGGCGCAGCCCGAACTACATTGGCTCCCGGTGTGCCATCAACAGCGCGTTTAGCGGCGTGCCGATGATTCCTTGTTCAGAGCTCGCTCCGCGGGTTCAGCTGAGCATCAACGCCGGCAAACGCAGCAGCAACTATTTGGTCCTCGTGATGCACTAATCCCGTTGACGACAAGGATGGCGATGGGGACGTATGCTCCAGTCGTTCACGTCGCACGGGGGAGGAGACACGACGGTTCTTCACTGGATCCCGGCCAATGCGAGCGGTGTCTCCCCACCCCGCTCTCTTTGCAGTGGCTGTCTGCTTCTGCCGTATGGATTAATAACAGCGGATTAAAGTGTGAGTTTAGATTGGTGAGTGTAACGCGTAGGATTTCGCGACCAAATAATCACCCATAACACAGGCGGCTTGTGTTGTCGATGGGGTTGGTTCGCAAAAAAATATATATAAATCTGTCGTTCAGCCCGGATCAGTTGTCTGCTCAGAAGCCAGAGTGGATCACGTCCGATCGATCCTCCCCCTTTAAGGGGGGCGAAGGCAGCAACAGCGACAGCGGCGGGGAGTTTCGCGATGACGTCGACGGTTCGGGGGCATCGTTGAGGCCGCGTCAGGCACGCGGCCCGCTCCTCATTGGCTGGACGGTTGGCGTCGTGTTGGGTGTTGAGACCGGCGAGGCACGACGGGGAGGGGGATCCCGAGCAACAATCGCCGGGCAGCGGAATCGCAGCGCGACAATTCTCGGTGCAATCTTGATTTGAAGCTTGTTAACCAGGTAGAGGCTTAAGGGGCCGTCCATAAATGACGTCACGCGATTTTGGACGATTTTGGACTCCCCCCCCCTCCTTCTTCTTCGTCACACGGCGTCACAAAAAGTCAGATCCCCCCCCCCTCAAATATGACGTCACAAAGCTCTGCCCACCCCCCCCCCAAAAAAAATATAAATCATGCTTCACATCGCTTTCAACTATTGTCATTGCAGTGCGTATTTAATGTGGCGCTGCACTCTGATGGTGTAGGAGAAAACATTTATTAAAAAGTATATTTAATTAAGTGGAACGTGTTGTCTATATTTATTTAAAGTTGCGCGTTTTGATGTGACGTCACATTTCTCACCCCAACCCCCATCGTCACAAATGTCTGACCCCGCCTAAGTGCGTGACGTCATTTATGGACGGCCCCTAACTGGTTGTGGTTGTTTCCATCATACCAGCCGGGTACTAGCAGATTTTTCCGAGTTACTTTCCCCCCGTGTCTCACACTCAGCACCCACTTCTAGCTCCGCCCACTTCACCCCCCCCCCCCCCAGCCTCAATTCTTCTCCCCCGAGCGCTCACGCAGCCCCCCCTCTCTCTCCCCCCTTGCCCCTCCCCCCTCTCTCACCTATATAACCTCTTGCCACGGCAGCTCTCTCGCCTACTTCAGCATTTTTTTCCTGCTGTGGTTGTTCCACCTGATGAAGATTGCTTGCGCTGCGATCGAAACGTCGTGATTTGTTTTTACTTCATTTCATTTCTACCTACGTGACTTTACCGAAAGAAACAAAGGGTATGGATTCTCGATGCCTTCAAGATCCGAGACGTCGCCGTGACGAACGCCGGTGACGCCAAACCACCACACATCCTCGTTGCCAGTGCGATCGACTTAGAACACCTCCGCCAGCTGCTGCTGCTGCACAACAGAAGAGACGCAGTGACCTCCAGCATCGGGGTCCTGGCAAGTCTCATCAGACCATCTCGTCTGCTCTCGGGTCTTCTCTTCCCCACGGTCGCCGGACTCGTGGAGACCCGCTCCCGGTGCCCGTGTCTCGGTAACGGACCCTGCCCCCATTACCCCCAACACGGCTCCCACCAAACACCACCCCAGCGCGTTTTGCTGTTGTTGTTGTCGTTGCCAAATCGCATCGGGGACACTCGCTTACGCCGCGTTCTCTTCCGGAACTTGTGCCATCGGCTTCTACCGGTGTTGCCGAGGAAATTCGCAGCGGGTCCATCTCAAGCCACACGTGCGCTCAAATGCCATAGGCCACGCTCAGTTAAGCGACCGGCTCTCCAAACCCACGCGCAGTAACGCGGACGGCGCTCGCGCCTCCAATACCCTCGTGCGAAAAAAAAGCATTAAGGAAACCTTTGCAACGGGTCCTGCCTGCAGCTGTGCGACCACTTCGCGTTGGATTACAGCCCCCATGGCAGCGGATATCTCACCGAAGTCCCCTCCGAGTGCCCAGCCTACTCTTTAGCTCCAGAGGGCAACAAATCTCCGCTCGATCTGCGTATGAGAGAGCCGGGGGCGGGTGGGGGTTCGTTACGTGACGGTCAAACGGACGTTTGAATTGTCAGAGGCTGGCCGCTAATGGCAGAGAAGAGACGCTCACGACGAGAGTCGGCATCGCTGAAACAAATTGAATGCGATGGGGTTTCCTTTTGTTGTTGTGTGCGCGCCATCACCGATGACTTGCCTGGGACCAGCAATGATGAATCGCTACGCTCGAGAAGCCGGGTTAACCACCTTGAATTGAACCCATGGAATCTCAGCGGTGCCGGGTCATCGCTATGACCTCTGAGCCAGTGTGTGTGTGTGAGGTCAATGGTGACCTGGCTCAGACCATCAACAACTCATCAACACATCGCTACACTCGAGAACCAGATTGAATCACTTGGATTTGAACCCATATCTCAGCGGTGCCGGGTCATCGCCATGACCTCTGCATGCACCAGTCGGTACACTCCTTAATTAGGCATCTTAACAGCTGAATCGTTTTAAGCCCAGTAAATACGTGCGCGCGTTCAGTTTCTCTTGCCTTTATTGAGTATTATTGTGGAAGGATCAATCATTATTTGCCGATAATTCCCAACAAATATTTTTTTTGAGGTTTTATATCAAAAAACCGGAGGAGAAAAAAAACGTCAATTGTGGTTGCTTAAACATCATTGCAAAAATGCTACATTCAATACATCCATGGCCAATTCGCGAGCAAACGTCACGCAGACAATAACTCGGACGTTGCCAACCAAAGCCGATTTGAATTTTTTTACGCTCGCGTCAAACTTTTCAACTGTACAATGATGGCCAATGTGACGAACTGCGTGCCAAGTTTTTCGTAGTGTAAATGCTATATTGTTTAGTACATGCCAAACCGTATTTGATATTGGGAATCTTACTCAAAATGATTTGGCGGACGGGGTGGTGGGGGGGGGGCGATGGGGGTGTTGTTCGCACACCGCACCACGACGAACTTGGCTCTCCAAGTTCGACTCCCGGCCACGGCCAACACCAGTTGCACCGAATGATATCTGAACCAGTCTCGCCCCCCCACCCCCCATCACCAAACCGCACTGACCAGCGTGGTGAAGTACGGTCAAACAACCCCCATGACTGACGGCGTGGGAAATGTCTTAACCCAGCAGTAAGATTAACAAATAACGGTGAATAATTACATTAATTGCTATTATAACGTACATAGTTGTGTCAATATTATAATCAGCATCTCAATGGCAAGCGGGTGGGGCACTGGCAGAGGGGTTCTGATCCCAGATGACTTTAGTCCTTATTAACAAAGCAGATTAACCTTTGTAATAATAATAACAGATGACTGCAAACTGAGGCTCGGAGAAGACATAAAGCACGCTTGTGAGCAGGAAAAAGCCCCAACGACGCGGCGCACAAAAAGCACGCGGCGGCAAGACACGTGGGTCACGTGACGCGCGCGTGGGCCACGCGACGCGCGCGTGGGTCACGTGCACGTGACGCACACGTGGACGCGAAACGTGGCCCACGTGCACGGCGGGAAACGGCCCGTGCCGGACCTTCCGTTGGTCCAGCGTGTAATATATTCCCTGGAGAAGTATGCAAAAGGATCGCTTTCAACGGAACGTTACTGTTAAAGTTGAGTTTTGTTTTTTTTAAAGGCAGGGCGCGCAAGGCCAGCAGTTTCGGTTTGTGTCGCAGTTTAAAAGCAGGAAACCGAACCGCTGGCCTCTCTACTCGCCTCTCTCAACTCCCCGTGAAACGACGAACACCATCCGATACGGAGAACAAAATAACTCTACGGAATTAGTGAATCCTGGCGCAGCAAATGCATTGTGCCATTCATCCATCCCCGTGACGGCACTGGCGTTCACGGGAGAGTCTCGCACGAGGGTCCTGCCCAGGGCTGGAAATGGAATGACCGGGGGGACTCGTACATGACCCCCGACCCCACCCCCACTAAATCTGGAGTGTACCCGAGATGTGAAGAGCTTCGCTCCGTGTGCGGGTCTCTGTGCGTGTCTGTCGGTCTCTGCGTATGTCCGTGGGTATTTATGCGTGTCTGTGGGTCTCTTGTGGGTCTCTCTTGTTAGTTTGAGGGGGGAGGGGGGGGGGGATCTATCTGCGAGTCAAATAATTAATCCTCGATTCCTTCCGGAACGCAGTCACGGGGTTCAGATTTTCACTGCTACCATGGCGTTCTGGCCCATTTCCACCACTGGTCCCCTGCCACGTTGAAAAGTTTGTGCCGTCAATTAGCGCCGTTGCGTACGGGAGGAAACTCCACTGGCCCAGTTGGACGGGGGGGGGGGTGTAACATTTCTATTCAACTACGCCCCCCCAGCCCCCGTGATTGGATTCCAGAATCGACTTTTTTGTAACATTGCGGCGAATGGAGTGGCCCACGAGTGGCTGCAGAGGTGACGAGGACATATCGCGTGTTAACTCGTACAAATAAAAACAAACCGCGTTGGTACTCTAACGCGTCGGGGTCATTGGATGCATGTATCACGCGCTGACAGAAAAAAAGGTCTGTAATGATGGATCAACAAATTGCTACAGCTCCTAGTTCACGGAGAAAATCCCCATAAACACGAGGGGACATGCACTGCAAAGCCGTCAGCCGCACGTAGCCCTGTGGGCGAGCGTCTCCCTACACACAATTATCTCCGTGCGATCCACCAACCCTGCCTCCGAAGACAAGCGTGCACCAACATGACCATTCATCATCATCATCATCGCCAAGACAAGGTCTATCCACTGCTTGTTGAAGGCCTCCCAAACGTCATCCCTCCCGGTACAGTGCTGCCACCATCCATCTTCACGCCGGCGCACGGAACCAATCCCGTCGCTCCATCTCCGCTGATGGGCGTCCTCTCCTTCGCCTGCCACTCCGTGTCATCTCATCCATCGGTCGCCGTCCCGAGCTGTGGTGTCTCGCCAACACCCATCCGCGAGCTTTTCTTAAATCGTGGCTGCCACGTCTCTTGATTCGGCGCTTGTTCCCGCGATCCACGCGTTTGCTCCGCCACCGAGTTTGACGTCGAGCGTGCGGTCTCGCAAACGATTGAAAACTCACTCCCTCCATGGAAAACTCATTCCTTTCGTTCTGCCGTTTTGTGTTTCTTTTGTCGTCCTTGGCCCCCCACACCTCCGATCAGTGCAGTCGGCTACGTACGGTGTGAAAGAAGTTAAACGTACACACACACACACATCCCGACCAGCACCACACGCGCATACGGAACTCTCAACACCGTTCTTACTGGAAACTCTTTTTTTAACCAACCCGGTCGAGCATTTCTGACGATTCGTAATTCAAGCAAAGGCGGATGATGCCTTAATACCAGTTGTCTTCATGCGTCGCAATGACTGAAAATGACTTACGGACACACAAGCGCTAAGTTGTAGGATTTGTATCTGCATTTGCTGCGGGTGGTTTACATGCATATGTTAGGAGCACCTGTAGGCCTGGCTTGCTAGGTTTGTTTTGTTGAGGTTTTAATTTGAAGTTTTAAAGACGGTAATAAAAAAGCTACGGTGTATTTTATAGACACACCACTTATCCACGACACTTCACAAAGGGCCGCTTTTGCAAACCCATCTTTTCCTATTAATTCCATCATGCATTATTTCTGATAATCCATCGATAAACCTAGTTACGATACATCAGCTGTGCGTGCGTGTGTGGACGGGTGCGTCACATTAAAACCTGCCCTGTGGAAGCTTGCAAAGGACCCAGTTAAGAGAGTTCATTACACAACAACTGAGATCCCTACCTCCTGTATTTTTGCTGGTGTCCAGATGCTTCATTGCGATCCAGCCCCCGACCTTGCATTGGGAGGGGGGGGGGGGGGTTCAGCTCCGGCGACCTCCGTCCACCCAGCCAATCGCAAGCCGTCCCACGTGCCGACCATAGCGGCGAGGGCGCCCCATTGGTTCGGCTGGCTGGCTGGGGTCCCGGGGGTTGCTACTGGAGGGTTAGGGAGATTCGTGGCGTGCGCGTCAGGCCGAGCGGCCATCGCCACCACGTCGGCAAGCCGAATGTTTTACAAGGCTTCACACGTGTAGCCACAGAAGGACCGACGGACCGACGCTGGTTCCTCTCGTCTGTGACGACGCGGAGGGAATGGTGGGGCGGTGAGTTTTAGCGGGGGCTAAGAGGAACGAACCGCCCTCGGCAGCGAAGCCTAAAACGACCGCGATGGCCGCGCGTCGCACGTAGCAACCCCGCCCCCCCCCCCGCCACCATCCGCCACCTCACCCCATCGTCGCCCGGCTCCATGCGTGGGGGGGGCGAGGTGTCCCACCCACGTCCGTCACCGGAGCCACTCCGTGAATCCTCGGGGGGGGGGGGGGGGGGGGCTCCCCAACCCCCCCCCCCCGATGGCCTGCTGCGCAATATCGTCACCCTTGCTCGATTTTTTTTTTATATATAAATACGTTTGAAAGTAAAAATTCCTGACACCAAATGTTTTATAAAATACCAATAATTGATGACAACGGCAATTAAAGGTCTAAACAAAGAGCTGTTGCCCACAAGACCGGTGCACTGTAAAATGTTTGCTGGATACACTTGGGGCATTTTCTGACAGCGCATGCAACGCATGTTGTACAGCTGCAGCGACGAGACGGCTTCGGTTGAGCGAACCGTCGAGGAATAACCCTTTAAGTGCTCTGTAATCGTCGGAGGGGTAACAAAGTTGCGACGTAAGCAAAGGCGGTTCAGTCGCAAGCGTTGAGGGAACAAGCGTCATGAAATTCAACAGCCGCACCGCATCGGCAAAGGGATCCTATCGCAGCAACCCCCCCGCTTGGAGCGGATAGGACGGAGAGGCTGACCCCTTCTTCCGTGACCCCGGCAGACACAGCGGGCAGTCTAGCTGGAACTCCGTTCGAATCGCACGCGGTTTCGCTGGTGGTGGTGTGGCGGATGGTTCTGCGACAGATATGGTGGGGGTTGTTTAACCCCGACCCCAACCCTTCGCCCCAAACCCACCCTCTAACTACAACACCAAACTTAACCGTGAACCTAACTGCAAACTTAACCCGCGCGAGACTCTAACCCCCCCCCAATCCTCTATTCCCAGTAGACGCAAAGCGACAACAATGCCTGCGTGCAATTCTTTGCTTTTTGGCCACCGTCGGTTAAGCGCATCGGGGTCTGCTTGCTCACATCGGCCTATTGCGGCATCGCGTATAAAGCGGTCCTAAGACTCAGGGGTGCGTGCAGGAAGGGAAGACGGGAGTGGTGGGGTTGGGTGGGGTGGGTGGAGCGAAGAAGTGAGAGGAGTGATGGTGTGGGTAGGAGAGTGGTGGTCAGAGAAGGGAGTGAGATGTGGGTTGAGTGGCTGCGCGGGGAGGGGCGAGCCAACCGGCTCGTGATTAACGTTGCGCGGTGGGTTGGTGGCGAGACGAGTGGGGGGGGGGGGGGGGTGACGACGACGTGGTAGTGTAGTAGTAGTCGGCGAGTGGCGGGCGATGGTAGTCGCGGGGTAGATGAGCGTCGGGTGGGTCGAGGAGCCTAAGCGCTATGGGGCGCGGTTGAGCGCGGCGGCTCTCAGAGGGGGGCGGCCGTGAGCTTGGCGGCGGCCTCCTCCTCGGCGTCGGCGCGGTTCGCCTGCAGCTCCGTGAGCGTTTTGGCGAAGGACGTCCACTCGTCGGGCCGCGGCACAGCCACGTGCTGGGTCGCAGCGCACATGCACAAGGGACAAAAGGGGCCCCCCCCGCCCCCAGGCAACCCGTCAACACACGACGTCGTATTGTCTGGAGCGAGCGCCAACTCCCGCCACGGTCGCCGCCAACACCACCATGGAGAACGGCTCCCGGCAGCAAAGATGCCACACACGCGCAAGTGCAACGCGAGCACCGGAAATGGCGACGTCTAGATTGAGAACTCATTTTCTTGAGAACGTTCAGTTTGTTACCCATCCCCCACGCCTCCGACTTGGCGCGGTTGGCTACGTACGGTGCGAAAGAAGTTCAACGTGCACAACGTCAATGCAACACCGGCAATAGCGGAATCTGTCGCGATACCACCGGGCAGCATCACCACCTGCAACAGCACCACCAGCAACACAAGCAGCACCAGCATAACTAATGCAGGCAATAACAGCATCATCACCAGATTAAACTATAAACTATACAAACTATGAACTTCGATTCAAAGCTTTCGTGACTGCAAGGATTCATCTTCTTTGGTTCTTTCGGTAAAGTCACGTAGAATGAGAATAAAATAATAAAATAACACAGTAAAATTCTCACGACGTTTCGGCCACAACGCCGAAACGCCGGCCGCTTGCGTTGTGGCCCGAAACGTCGTGAGAATTTGATTGTGTTATTTTATTATTTTATTCTCATTCTACGTGACTTTACCGAAAGAACCAAAGAAGATGAAACTATAAACTGTTTTTTTATTATTACCAGGTAAGGCCCACTGAAATATACAGCTATTTTTCACAAGCGCCCTGGCCACAAACGATAGCGTAACAAAGTGGCTTATCATCATCATCATCACGTGGAAATTTATATCAGCCAAATACTCTGAACACACGTCGATTCTAATTGTGGAAGGAAAAGACGGAGAACCTGGAGAAAAATCCACGCGACCACGGGGAGAGAGACACGCAAACTCCAAATATACAGCAGCAGGCATCAGAGTCGGGAGCGAGCCCACGACCTCCGACATACAAGGCGAGGGATGTAACATCTCGTCACCGTGTCTAGATTTGATCGCAGCAAAGGGCACAAGGCTCACGCGTATGCATGTGTGTGTGTGCGTGCGTGCGTGTGTGCGCGCGCGTGTGTGTGCGTGCGTGCGGGGCAGCGAGGCCTCACCTCTCCCACGTCGTAGATCCACAAGCGCCCCTCTGCGTCACCGACGGCCACCTCGCGGCCCGACTGGGCCCAGCGCACGCGGTTCAGCGCCGGCGCCCCGTCAAGCACCACGCTCGCCGTGGGCACCTGCAGGAGGACAAAGACAATGATCCCCCGTGCATGCAGCCTTCTAACGGACTTGGGGCGAGCGCTGGCAGCGAGTGGCACCTATGCAGACCGGCACGGCACGAGAGGTTCTGGTGGCCAGCACCGCGCCCGGCTGCCTTTGTCTCCCGAGCAGGCGATGTTTACCACACACCGCTCCAGGAACTCATTTGTGGCCGAGTCAACCCACGGGAGGGCCCAGGACCGGATCACATAAATCGGCACCGGTGTTGGTGGCCATGGGCGGGAATCGAGCTCGGGCCGCCGGATTTTGGGGGTCGGCGTGCTAACCGCTGTCCCGCCGCTCCTCCATTGTGGGAGAACCGCAAGGCCAAGGTGTCACTGTCGCGGCCAAAGCCACCACCACTCAACTTCGCCAATGCTTTGTAGCCTGCAGCCGTTGCTACCGCTCCTGCTGCACGGGAGCCACGCGGCAACCTCCACCATCTCGTCAGCTCTCGGGTTTTCTCTTCCCCACGGTCGCCGGACTCGGGGGAGACCGCTCCGGTGCCCGCGTCTCGGTAACGGACCCAACATGCGTCCCCACCCACCAACCAACCAACCGAGCGCAGTGTTTTATTTTTTTTGTTACCAAATCGCATCTACGACACTCACTTCCGCCACGTTCTCTACCGGGCAGTCTATTTCATTATTAATTCAAACCTTCATTGGGCCACTTCCCGGATTATACCGATGATCACCCATAACTTGAAAGTGTCTGAAATGCACGGCCCAAAGTCGCAGACCCGTCGCACACACCACCGTCACCCAATCCCACACGGCTGGAGATCAGTCGTGCTCGGTGACGTACGACCACGAGAAGCAAACCTAACATAATCCTCAGTGCTAGACTAAACGGACCTGTGTGTTTTGTTTTTTTTACGTGGAGTCATTTGTGACTTTGGCCACGACCATCAACTGAACTACGGTTGAGAACCCGGTGTAGTCACCTGCTGCCGAAACCCGGATTCGAAGCCAGGTTCTCAGCGTTTGCCGACACAGTACCTTTGACACGACCATCATGAATAAACTATTAAAACTATTAACTATTTTTATTTTACCAGGTAAGGTCCCAGTGAGCAATATAGGTATTTCAGAAGCGACCTGGCCACAAATGATTGCTCAACGAAGTTGCTTATCATGTGGAGAAAAATCCACGCGACCACGGGGAGAGAGACACCACAAACTACAAACATACAGCAGGCATCAGGGTCGAGATCTAAGCCACGACCCCCTGTATACCAGGCGAGGTAGTTAACATCTCCTAGCCACCGTGATGATGATGATAAGAGAGAGACACCGCAAACTCCAAATATACAGCAGGCGTCAGGGTCGGGATGGAACCTACGACCTCCTGTAGACAGGGCGAGGTAGTTAACATCTCCTAGCCACCGTGATGATGATGAGACAGAGAGACACCGCAAACTCCAAATATACAGCAGGCGTCAGGGTTCGGGATTGAACCTACGACCTCCTGTATACCAGGCGAGGTAGTTAACATCTCCTAGCCACCGTGAAAATGATGATGAGAGAGACACCGCAAACTCCAAATATACAGCAGCAGGCGTCAGGGTTCGGGATTGAACCTACGACCTCCTGTATACCAGGCGAGGTAGTTAACATCTCCTAGCCACCGTGATGATGATGAGACAGAGAGACACGCAAACTCCAAATATACAGCAGCAGGCGTCAGGGTTCGGGATTGAACCTACGACCTCCTGTAGACCAGGCGAGGTAGTTAACATCTCCTAGCCACCACCGCGAATCCCCTGCCACCGAGCCTCCCCGGCCACCTCCTCCTCTGGAATCGCGCTCTAAACGCGGTTGGCACGAGCCGGTGGCGCGTGCCGGCTCGGCCGATATGACAGAGGCCTCCCGGGGGGGCGGGGGGCGGGGGGCACGCCGACCTCTGTGTCGTTGCTCAGGTTCCAGAGGTCCAGGCGGCCCATGCCGTCCACGCAGGCGAAGAGCGCGGGGTGCGTGGGTGACCACGCCACGTCGTACACGTAGTCCGAGTTGTCCTCAAACGAGTACAGCGGCTTGTTGCTCTGCGATCGCACGCACGGGGGGGTGGGGGGGGGGGGCGAAAAAAGGCGTCAAGCGAAAAACCGTTTGGGCACAAATAATGGTGTAATGATAAAGTTTGGCGAGATAATATGTACTGCTACTACGCACACGTGCGGTGAGACGGCCGGGACGAACAACCGAGGGTACTTCGCCGCGGTAATGTATCGCTCAGCTGCGCAGCTCAAGAAAGTAGTTTCTGTCGACCGCTTACAAACTGTGTTATAACGGCACGTGTGCCTTGTTATAATGGAGGGGGAGGGGGGGGGGGGCTTTCCGCAATTTAACGGAGCGCTTCCCCCGTCACAGCGGCGCGCTTTCCGCGTCACAGCGTCCCCCGTCACAGCGTCCCCCGTCACAGCGTCCCCCGTCACAGCGTCCCCCGCCACAGCGTCCCCCGTCACAGCGTCCCCCGCCACAGCGTCCCAGCGTCCCGCGTCACAGCATCCCCCGTCACAGCATCCCACACCACAGCGTCCCCCGCCACAGCGTCCCCCGTCACAGCGTCCCCCGTCACAGCTTCTCCCGTCACAGCGTCCCCCGTCACAGCGTCCCCCGTCACAGCGTCTCCCGTCACAGCGTCCCCCGTCACAGCGTCCCCCGTCACAGCGTCCCCCGTCACAGCGTCCCGCACCACAGCGTCCCCCGTCACAGCGTCCCCCGTCACAGCGTCCCCCGTCACAGCGTCCCCCGTCACAGCTTCTCCCGTCACAGCGTCCCACGTCACAGCGCCCCCCGTCACAGCGTCCCCCGTCACAGCGTCCCACGTCACAGCTTCTCCCGTCACAGCATCCCACGTCACAGCTTCTCCCGTCACAGCGTCCCCCGTCACAGCGTCCCACGTCACAGCGTCCCCCGTCACAGCGTCCCACGTCACAGCGTCCCCCGCCACAGCGTCCCGCGTCACAGCGTCCCACGTCACAGCTTCTCCCGTCACAGCGTCCCAGCGTCCCGCACCACAGCGTCACAGCGTCGCGCGAAAAGAGCGCCCTTACAGAAAAAACGCGTTCAAGCACGAACACCACTGCGCAATAAGCGAGGCCTTAGCGCATATGCACACAGGAGGCACACCCAGCGCCGATGTAGCCCGGGGACATTTCGAGGGGCCACGCTGTGCGACGCACTCTGGGAGGACGGCACTCACCTTGGTGCTCCACAACTTGACCGTCCAGTCGAAGGACGACGTCGCGAAGAGGTGGGAGAAGTCAACGGGCCCCACGGCGGCATGGCAGGCGATGCCCGTGATGGGGCCCTGGTGGCCCTCGAACATCTCGCAGATGCCGGCCTTGCTGCAATGACAGCGACGGGGCGGGGGAGGGGGTGAGGACGCCGTCCGTGGTTGCTACGCCGCCACGCGCGGCGGTCTCTAATCCATCGGCGAGGGTTGGGTTGGATCCCCGCACGCGGATGGCCGTGCGGTGACTCCCTTCCCGTCAGGCGTCGGGGGAGGAGCCGTACACCCTGGCTCGTCGGGAGAAGGCGGCACGGCAAAAATATACGTGGACTAAAATCCGTTCCGTCCCGTACGGGACAGAAGCGTCGCCCCCTCGCACGCGAGGGTTTTCTCCGGGTGCTCCGGGTTTCCTCCCACATGCATAAACACATTCATTGGCCAAAACACCTTCATATATAGAGGACTGCAGAGCTTTGGGGGGGGGGGTGGGTAGGGAATTTGCTGTTGGCTCATCGGCTGGCTGCATTTCCTGCTCATCTCTGGTTCCTTCTCGCGTCCACGGAGTCGGTGTTCTCACTCTCCGAGAGGTAGCGAATACCGTGCGGTGCCGTTTACAAGTTGAAATTATTATAATTATTATTTTACAGTATTTCCTCGTTATTCACGAACTTGCCATCCACAATTTTGGCTTGCCGCGAATCGCATCCGGAAGTCTACAAGACTGCGTTGAGAGAAAGTGATGAGAGGAAAAGTGATGAGATAAAGAGATCATAATTTTAATCGCCTATTTATGCACTTATTTAAGGCAATTCATTTCAAAAGATCGAGGTTTTCCGAGGCCAATATCGTTCTCCGTGAAATTGCTATTCACAATCATCTCCGCAATGTTATCCCTCGCGAATAACGAAAGAATCCCATGGACAATTATAATAACGAGGGAATCCCGCGTACAATTTTAGTGGCCGAATTCCACGCATGACCACTGCTCTCGAATCACTGCAGCCCAAACTCTCACAGCTCCCCCCCCCCCCCCCCTTGCTCATGCGCGCTCAAGTTGCTTGGCGCAACACTGAGCCAGCAGTAAAAAAAATATTCCACATTCCCATGGCAGGGGCCAGGTTTATCTTGAGGCCTCTCTCTTAATGGATGACCTGCTGGTGGAGCGTTGATCCACCTCCCCACTGATTCAACGGATTCGTCCAGATTCAGGGCTCCGATTCCACGCAAGCAAAAATCGATTCTGGTGAATGGGGCAGCCTCTACTGCTTTGCTTTTGGGAGGGGTCGCATGAAACTATTACCAACAACATATACAATGGCGAACAAATTTCCAACGGCAATCGGTGCACGGCGCGTAAGCTTCGAGAATCGATACTGTAACGACGAAGCAATGCATGGTTGCACTCCGTAACAACCACCTTTGACCTTCTACAAAGAGGTCCTTAAAATTGATCAACCCCAGAGGTGTGATGGGCCGAGTAGCCCCGAAGCAGCAATTGGAATCGGGGCCCTTCTGGTTGGAGACCTGGAGGCGTTCACCGTCACACGACTGGAGGATTGACGGCCGGGGAACCAGGAAACTCGGCTCGGTTCAGATATAACTCGCCACCGATATTAAGCCTTGGCCAGGAGTCAAACTCAGGTCGCTGGGGTCATAGTGCCGTGCGCGAGCCTCTGATCTCCCACCGTCATTGTGGGAAGTACATCAACTTAAATTAAATGGGGCCATTCGAACCCCTGGTCATTTGCCGATCAATTCCTAGTAAATTAAAATAATTAACAATATATTCTTAGGCACTACTAAGTAACTTTATTACCTATTTGCAGATTAAACATTCCCGCCTTCTTGCCAAGGAAACTCTTGGTAATGAGACGTGAACTCCAAGGGCTCTTCCTGATTAAACGTGAGATTAATTGACTGTATAAACACTGCTCTTACTTAATTGGAACAACCAACCTCACCACCCCCCCCGCACCCTCTAACAAATGCCCACTTGCCGAGTTCACCTTGTGCCACACACGGGGGGGGGCAAAAGATTACATTGGGAAGGGTTCCTGAGGTTAAACACAAAAGTCCGGTATCGTTACTAATCCTTCCCAGGTGTCACCGCACCGCGTTCAGATCGCTTGCCGCACCGCGTTCAGAACTCTTGACGCACCGCGTTTAGAACTCTTGGCACACCCTGTTCAGAACTCTTGCCGCACAGCGTTCAGAACCCTTGACGCACAGCGTTCAGAACCCTTGCTGCGCCGCTGCAAGTTTAAAAGCTCAAACTCTGTTCGTAGGGACTACTCAAGATTTCATAACCATCGCGCTCACACCAAGAGAGCACCACTTTTCACCAAGCTAATAGTACACAGTACTCACTGCCCCTGGGACTCATTGGCAAATTGGGGACGGCTCCCCCTGTGACCTACCCAGGGGACTCACTGGGCCCCGGTTGCTTCGTATGTATGTTGAACTTCTTTCGCACCGTACTTAGCTAACCGCGCTAATCGGAAGTGCGATTAGCAGTTCTAAAGAAATGAGTTTTCAATCGAGATTTCCGAGTGCATAGTGCCAGTGGCTTCTTAATACCGGAAAAGCGCGATGCGGGTGACCGTCTTTGTTCGATGGCCAACCAAAGGCCATGCACGCGAGGACGAACGGAGTTTGCGCGATGATGGTTTATGCTCCTCGACAAGACTGTCGCCCTGCACCAGGCCCAGTCGTGAATGTCACAACAACGATGCAAAAACACCGCCGGGCTCTGCGGAATTCCGAGGCGGTGGAGGTGTGGTAGGGGGGCTGCGGTGGGGAAGGGGGGGGGGGGGTGGCTCACCTGCCGTGCCGTGACGCCGTGTACACCGAGCCCTCCTCGCTCCCCACCACGAAGTTGTTGACGTCGCCGAGCGGGAAGGCCATGCACGTGACGGCCACCGCCTTGGACTGCTTGTGAGACAACTCCATGCTGTCCTGCATCGGACAACGATGACGATGCGCAAAGTGGGGAGCGGTAGTGCAGCGGTTAGCGCGCTGCGCTACTGCCCTGGCGACCCGAGTTCGATTCCCTCTCACGGCCACCAACACCGGTGACGATTATAATTATCTGAACCGATTATGGGCAGCCCCTAGGTCGACTCAGCCTCAAATGAGTACCTGGTGCAGTGTGCAGTAAACATCGCCACTGGGGAGATAAAGGAGGCCTGGCGTGGTGCTGGCTATCCACTCCCTCGTGTGCCATTCCGGTCTTCATAGATGCTAGCCGACAGCACTTGCCCCAACAGTCTGTTCAATCTCTCCGGGGGATCTTTGTCGTTGTGTGAAGATAAAGACAAAAGTGCTATAGTAACTAAGTTTAACTATTTTTGTTAAATTTTATTACAGGTAAGGCCCCAACTACTGAGCTATATTGCTCGTTTTCAGAAGCAACAACACCAGCAGCAGCACTACCAAAACCAGTGCAGGCAGCAACAGCACCATCACCAGATTTCAACGATACCAACAATTTTTATTTTGCCAGATAATGCCCACTGATCTAACCCCAAAAAAAACCTCTTATGGATGATATTGGTTGCGAAAACCTACGTGTTAAAAAGGCCCACTGAGCAATATTACTGTTTTTCAGAAGCAACCTGCCCACAAACGATAGCTGAACCAAGTGGCTTATCACGTGGAAATTTATAACAGGCAAATAATCTAAACGTGCGATGTTGATTGTAAATGTGGAGGGAAAAACCGGAGCCGGAGAAAAATCCACACGACCACGGGGAGAGAGACGACGTTGCATTTGAACCCACTACCTCCTGCATACCAAGCGAGGTAGGTAACATCTCGCCACCGCGGTGCCCATATAAGCCACGCCAACCCCACCCCCGTTATAGCCCTTTTTACAGACGGTTGGGGGCAAGTGCTATTCACGCTGACCAGCGCGGTCAAATATGGTCAAACAACTCCCACAAAGATAAAGACCCCCCCCCCCCCATCCCCCCACGTATAGCCTTTACAAGACGGTTGGGGGCAAGTGCCGTACGCGAGTAACAGCAGCCATGAAGGCCGGCGAGGTACGGGGGGGGGGGGGGGGGGGCGGTGGACGTGGGTGGGCGGCCAACACCGCGGCCGGCCACCTTCGTCGCCCCACTGCTAATTTGTTACTCATTTGAGGATGAATCGACCGAGGAGAGGCCCAGAACCGGTTCACATGTCCACCGCCGTTATTAGTCGTGAGCGGGAATCGAACTCTGGTTGCCGGGTTCGTGTGCCACCACCAAAGAACCGACCGACCGAAACTTGATTCCAAGTCACGGCTGGCATCAGCGGCGAGTGAGATCTAAACGAGTCCTGGGTCTCCCCTGCCCCCCCCCCCCTCCGGCCCTCCAAGGTCAACTCAGCCTTCAACGAGTACCTGGTGCAAGTGTGCAATACATCAGTGCTGGGGAGACGCAAAAAGGTGGCAAGGGCGTGGTACCGGCTACACCTCAATTTGGCGCAACTCTGTGATATATTTATGAACTAGCTGCACTACCCCGGCTTCGCCCGGAGCTTGGATCCACCACGCCCGGCCGCCTTTGTCTCCCCAGTGGCGATGTTCACACACCACACCAGTTACTCGTTTGAGGCTGAGTCGACCTAGGGGAGGCCCAGGACCGGTTCAAATAATCGTCACTAGGTGGTGGCCGTGAGCGGGAATCGAACTCGGGTCGCCGGGTTCGTAGCGCGGCGCGCTAACCACTACACTACAATGCGTTACGCTTCCACGTGCGCGGGTCACGTGACAGATTTGACGTCACAGCTCACTTGCCGTGCAAAAAAATCTATGCATTATTGAGCTCCCCCACACCGCCCGAAAAAAACAAAGTCTATTTTTAAATTTTTTGCATGGTGTACAGTCTGGAAAGTACCCACATGGCAAATTTCAAGTTTGTTGCATGTCGGGAAGTACGCTAAGCATTTTGAACAGACACAAATAATCACAACTTTGTCTTTTAGATATATATGGAGATTGATATGCGATACACCGCTGACGCACGTGGTGTACGGACTTGATACTTCAGCGTCGATGCGCATCACCTGCCAGCGTTACTTGAGTGCTGCATGACCTGAATGGTGTTTTTGCTCGAGCGCATTTGCTATTCGAGCCCCTGCAATGCGATGATTTATTCGCTGTAACAAGGTCCTCCGTGGGACGTTCTTGTAAAACATGCTGACGGCTGAACGTTTTGTTACCCCGCATCAGCAAATAAAAACTCGCAAACAAACGAGGATATTTGTATTCATATTCTTGGTTTTATATTTGTATTATTTTATTGTTTCCCTTCTACGTGATTTTACCGAAAGAACCAAGAATATGAATCCCTGCAGTCACGAAAGCTTTAAATCAAAAAGAGGATATTTGATATTTGTGTCTAGATTCTTTGGGTGGTGGCATCACAATGAATAACACGTTCCTACACTATACTCGTGTGTGTGTGTACTGTACAACAGCCACCGTTCACGACTAAGTGATGGTGACGTCACCACGGCGCTTGTGCCATGCCAGGTGCATTTGAGGCCACGTGAAGTGTCAAAGGCTCGCTGCTGACAGGCTGTCACGGAACAGACCCAGGTGCCACGGGTTGACTGACTTGTGTGTGGTGCTGACAGTCCATGAGTGGGGAAGGGGGGGGGGGGTCTCACCTGGGGCTGAGAGAGCATGTCAAGATTCCAGGAGCACATCTTGCCATCGGTGGAGACGCTGATGAGGTTGTGAGCATTTTGAGTTCCCAGGACGTTGACACAGTAAACCGGATGCTGTCCACACACACACAAAGACAAAGATCCCCCGTATAGCCATGACAGATTCTTGGGGCAAGTGCTGTTAGCGAGCACCTTTGAAGGCCGGCACAGGACACGAGGGGGGCGGTGGCTGCGGTTGGCGCGGTGACAGTGGCTGGGCTGCGGTTGCCGTGGCTGTGGTTGCCGTGGCGGGCGGTGGCTATGGTTGGCGTGGTAGCATTGGCTGTGGTTGCTCTGGTGGGCGGTGGCTGCGGTCGCCGTGGTGGGCGGTGGCTGCGGTCGCCGTGGTGGGCGGTGGCTGTGCTTGTCGTTGCTGTGGTGGTGCCGGCTGCAGCGGTGGCTCCGAATGCCATGGTGGGCGGTAGATGCGGTTGCCGTGACGGGCGGTGGCTGCGGTGCCGCGGTTTGCCTACCGTACCGTGTGTGCGGCGGCCGAGAGGGGCGTGCGCTGCACTGGCGTGCGCTTGTTGGAGCGGTTGTCCCACAGCACGATCTGTCCCGAGTAGGTGCCGCCCACCACCAGGTTCGGGTGGAAACGCGCGAAGCAGGCGGACATCACCGACGACTGCACGCACACACGCGCACAGTGGCGCACACGCAGGCATGCAACGGGTGGCAGCAAACACACATACACGCAAGGCGGCACACACACACACACACGGCGCGGTGGTACACGCACGCAGGCACACACGCACGCACGCACGCACGGCGGCACGCACGCGCACACACGCGCGCATTCACACGCGTTGGAACATACACACCCAGACGGCGGCACATACACAGACACACAAACAGCGGCACACACGTACGCATGCATGCACAGCGGAACACACACACACCCACACGGCTGCACACTACGACTAAAATGAGCCAAGAATGTCTGTGTGTAACGCGCGTGAAGTCACTCCACATGCCGCACTCCCCCCGTCATTAATATTCATGAGCGGGTGGATGTTTACACTCACGCAGAAGGTCGAGCGGAAATAAAAAAATTTTTCGCAAATTCGCTTTAAGTTTGACGTTTCTTTGTTGAAAGTGAATCCAATAAATAATTCTACGCAGCAACAAAGTGAATTTGGTGTCTTTATTTCTTCAGCACTTGAGAAAAAAGGTAAGTCCAATTTATGCTTCTACATTATGGTAAACTAGACATTTCTCGGTGATTTTCCAGATATTGTATCAAATTCCTATTTATTTCATCGCTGGAGAATAAAGTATCAGAGCAGTGATTTTGAACAAATTGAAGGTCAGTTATATACAGTGCTACAGTGACATGAAGTGAGGTGTTGTATGACTTCGTTTTGTGCAAGATTCACTGCCATCAATACAGTGCTACAGTGAAATGCAGTGAAGTGTTTGATGACATACTTTTCGTGCAAGATTCACTGCCATTAACATTTACACAAGATACTCTGCTCAATTTTTTCGTAAACATTACAGCTTCCATCCTAGGACAGGCAAACAAGCTGGTGCATAAGACACAGGCATTGTGGCGCGCACACACGGTCAGAAGAGACAAAGATCTCTCATTAAGCCTCCTAGACCTGTTGGGGAAAGTGCTGCTGGCAAGCACCAAACGAGGTCAACACTGCTAAAAACGTCGATTGTTTTAACCAGAAAAGCACCGCTGATTAAGCAAGAATCATTCTCAGGAGGGTCCCGCTAGATTGAGGTTTCAGCACAATTCCACTCGTGGGAGTGTGGTGCATTAGCGTGCGTGCAGACTGGAGGACCCAGACAAAAACTCGCCCACTCGACTCGGCCATTTCCTGGGCCACCCCACGGCATACACGCCTGGTGCACCTGATATCCGCCATGGTGGCAGAATGTTAACTACCTCAAACTTGATTTGGTGCTTTCGTGACTGCAGGAATTACTCTGGTTTTTCGGTAAAGTCACGTAGAAATAAGAAATAATAAAATTACATAATAGCATACTACATAATAGCATACGACATTTCGATTGCAACGCAAGCAATCATCACCAGGCACAGAAGAGCTAAATTTAAGAGAGGAAACACAGAACCGTAGACATATATAGACACCTAAGTAGAGGGAGTTAACACAGAGACACAAAGAGAGACACACGTATGGAGCACAGAGAGATAGGGTCTCTGTGCCGAGGCCTTAGCATGTAGGGGAGACAAAGAGAGATGGAGAAGCACACTAAATCGAACAAGATTTAGTAAAATTTGGAAACAATATAATGCAACACAGAGGGTCGGTCAAAACACAATTGACGCATGGTCTCGTTGATTAGGTTATTTCAAAGATTGCTAAATTATAAGTTAAGTGTGAATTTGAGAGAGAGATAAGACACATATACGGAGACACAAAACCAGACATACAAGTAGACAGAGAATAAGCAGAGACACAGAGAGGAATATAATACAATACAGCGTAGATAGCCGGCCAACATAACAGTCAACACTCTACCTGGCTGAATACGTTCCTCTAAGGATTGCTAAATTTAAGGGAGTGATAGAATACAGATCGCAGACACATATATAGACATCTAAGCAGAGAGAGTTAGCACAGAGACAAACAGAGAGAGACACACATATGGGACAGTGAAACAGTGTCTGTGTGCTGAAGCCTTAAATAGAGGGAGGGGGGGGCGGGGACTGAGAGATAAAGGGATACAAATTAGCATGTACAAAGGGACTGACTCGGAGTAGCGAGGGGGAAGGTACACATAGAAAAGGGGAAAAACCCTATTATTACATTTTGGTACTGGCAAAGGAGGTCTAATGATGTAGTATGCTATTATGTAATTTTATTATTGCTTATTTTTAACTACCTCGCCTGGTGTACAGGAGGCAGAGGCGGAGCCAGGATTTTGACTTTGGGGAGGCTGACTTCAATATTCTGAGATATCCAGTGTGTAATGTTTTCCAATGGGCGCCACAAATGTATAAAACAAATTTTATTGGATTTGAACGCGGAGTTTATTAAGAGGTCGGAGCCACTGATAAGTTCGATAAGTTCAAAAGGCTGCCGCTCAAGCAGCCTGCAGGGCAGCACAAGGTGGCAGCCTGCAGGGCAGCTCACAAGGTGGCAGCCTGCAGGGCAGCACAAGGTGGCAGCCTGCAGGGCAGCACACAAGGTGGCAGCCTGCAGGGCAGCACACAAGGTGGCAGCCTGCAGGGCAGCACAAGGTGGCAGCCTGCAGGGCAGCACAAGGTGGCAGCCTGCAGGGCAGCACAAGGTGGCAGCCTGCAGGGCAGCACAAGGTGGCAGCCTGCAGGGCAGCACACAAGGTAGCAGCCTGCAGGGCAGCACAAGGTGGCAGAACTGCAGCATTTTGCAGCAGCCGGATATCCGGTTATCCCGATTATCGACTTTCCCAAAATTTCAGGGGGGGCTGAGCCCCTCCCAGCCCCCCCTGTGGCTCCGCCCCTGACAGGAGGTCGTGGGTTCGATCCCGACCCTGACGCCTGTATTGTTGGAGTTTGCGCGTCTCTCTCCCGGTGGTGGTTTTTCGTTTGTTCCCTCCACATTGACAATCAACATGTGTAAAGAGCATTTGGCCGCTATAAATTTCTACGTCATGATAATCCACTTCGTTGGGCTATCAGTTGTGGCCAGGTCGCTTCTGAAAAAAAGGCTACACAGCTCAGTGGGACCTTACCTGGTCAAATAAAAATCGTCTCGTTTAAATAGTTTCGTTCATCCCCAGGCAGTGTGGCATTCCAAGCACTGCGACACCCTGGCGAGGGTCGCGCGCATTGGCACGGTGGTGGCACGCTGGCATGGTGGTGGGACGTTGGGACTGGTGGCACGGTGGTGGCACGCTGGCATGGTGGTGGGACGTTGGGACTGGTGGCACGCTGGCATGGTGGTGGCACGCTGGCATGGTGGTGGGACGTTGGGACTGGTGGCACGCTGGCATGGTGGTGGCACGCTGGCATGGTGGTGGGACGTTGGCATGGTGGTGGGACGTTGGCACTGGTGGCACGGTGGTGGCACGGTGGTGGCACGGTGGTGGCACGCTGGCATGGTGGTGGGACGTTGGCATGGTGGTGGGACGTTGGGACTGGTGGCACGGTGGTGGCACGCTGGCATGGTGGTGGGACGTTGGGACTGGTGGCATGGTGGTAGCACGGTGGTGGCACGCTGGCATGGTGGTGGGACGTTGGCATGGTGGTGGGACGTTGGCACTGGTGGCACGGTGGTGGCACGGTGGTAGCACGGTGGTGATACGATGGCACGGTGCGGCACGCTGGCATGGTGGTGGGACGTTGGGACTGGTGGCACGGTGGTGGCACGCTGGCATGGTGGTGGGACGTTGGGACTGGTGGCATGGTGGTAGCACGGTGGTGGCACGCTGGTGGCACGGTGGTGGCACGCTGGCATGGTGGTGGGACGTTGGGACTGGTGGCACGGTGGTAGCACGGTGGTGGCACGCTGGTGGCACGGTGCGGCACGCACCTGGCAGTGAAAGATGTACTCGGGCGTGGACTTCTTGAACTTCATGTTCCACACGAGCGCCACGCCGTCCGGCTCGTTGGGCGCCGCCTCGTTGTTACTGTACGAGGACACGAGGAGCTCCGGGTACTGCGCTCGCGCGGAGAGGAGAGCACGCACCCACACGCACGCACGCACGCACCCCCATGGTCACCACAATACCGTGCTGATCTTGTCAAGGAGCATAAACCATCACACGAACTCCGGTCACCCTAACAGCAGCGGCTTTCCGCTAACCATCGAACAAAGACGGTGGTCACCGCATCGCGCGCTTTCAGATGCGCTTCTGCGGCCGTCTGGAACGCTCTTCCTTCCGATATTATGAAGCCATTGGAGCTATGCACTTTAAAATCATCTAGATTAAAAACGCCTTTCTTTAGAACTGCTTACGTGTTGAGATTGTTGTCCTTCCCCTGCACCTCCGATTAGCAGGGTTGACTACGTACGGTGCAAAAGAAGCTCAACATACATACATAAAAAAACTATTTTCATTTTACTTGGTAAGGCCCACTAGGCTATATAGCTGTTTTCAGAAATGACTTGGCCACAAAAGTTAGCTCAACGCAGTGGCTTATCACGTGGAAATTTATAGCAGCCAAAATACTCTAAACACATGTTGATTCTAAATGTTGAGAGAAAAATCCACACGACTATGGGGAGAACGCGCATACTCGAAATATACAGCAGGCGTCAAGGGTCGGGATCAAACCCAAGACCAACTGTACGGCAGGTGAGGTCGTCAACATCTCGCCACCGCGGTGTGCACATCGATCGGAACGGAAATCTCATGCGACGCGCCCACATCTGGGTCGGTGACGCGGCACAGCAGTGGTGCTTCAGCCACTTGTTGCAGACGTTCAACTGTGCGCATGTGTATGAATACACACACGCGTGTGTGTTAGCACACACACACACACACACGCACGTGTCTGCGAGCACACACGGGAGTGTAGCGGTTAGCGCGCTGTGCTACGAACCCGGCGACCCAGAGTTCGATTCCTACTCACGGCAGGATAGCTGAACCGGTCCTGGTCCTCCCCCAAGGTTGACTCCGCCTTAAATTAAGACACGCCGCGGTGTGTATAAAACACGAGCAGCGGGCGTGGCGCTGACAACACTGCACCCACGTGCGACCTGCCAACCCCTTCATAGGCGCTCGCTAAGAGCACCGGATCTGACAGCCTGCTGAAGGCTCTACAGGGGACCTTCATCTGCTGTGTGTGTGTGCGTGTGTTTGCCAGCACCTGTGGGGACCAGTCCATGCAGGTGACGATGCGGTGCTTGCACCAGTGCTCGTCGTAGAACTGCCGCTGCATGGACAACTTCACGCCCGCCTGCATCTCCCTGTACACAGCGAGTGCCGCCAAGTACTCCGATCATTATTATTATTATTATTATAATATCAGATATTATTTATTTAGGATCGTTTGCTCAGGAAAGTCTCACCGAGTCTTTTCAGGAAAGTCCTGCTAGGTCTTTCACAGTTGGGGGGGGGGGGGTGACAATTGGTATCTGTTTCCTCAATTAAGATTGGTCTGCAAATAATTAATTCAATTATGCACAAAACTGAATCAACCAAACGCTTCACCGATACAGCCGAGGGCTCGGAGGCTGCACCCGTCTCGCTATCGTGGACGTGCCCATCGTTGTCGCCTGTTCACGGATGGCGTACACGTGCGTCATCAAAACGAAACCGGAAGAAAAAGTCAAATAACTTATCGGTACCGAGGCTACCACAAGGCGATGCGGAAGGGCGTGTGGCGCAGTTTGGCGCCAGATATCGTAGAGTGCGGTCGTGTCGCTACGCTTCTCTGCGGTGAGTACGTGATTAAAAACAGCGGCGCTACTACGCCTCTCTAAATACAATTTAAGCCGAGCCGCTTGCGTGTCCCGAGATTCAGCGGTGAGCAGGACATCCGTCCGGCAACGTGCAGACGTCTCGGAATGGGAAACGGTTAAACAAAAGCTTTGCTGGCTGGTTGGAGGGAGCGACGGACCGGTCACGTACAAAGGACGTGTGGGGACCCCTCCTAGCCTCAATAAATACCAAACATGCATTCTAGAAAGGGATGAGGGCATTTGTGTACAATGGCGCTAGCTTTACATCGCATCTCAAGGTTGTAAGCAGCACCTGCTGGCGGGGGCGGGGGAGATATACGACGGACGGACAAAACACAAAGTCTGCAGCAGTGCATGATGATCATGATGACGACGACGATAACGACGATGATAATGACGATGACGACGACGGCGCGCACCCCTCCTTCTCCAGGCCGTCGCGGCCGCTGTAGTCGAAGAAGATGTCACCCTCCTCAGCGAGCGCACGCTCGATGATGCGCGTGCTGCGCGTGAAGAAGCCCAGGAAGTCGTGCGAGGCGAGGATCTGCTGCTTCTCTTCCTCGGTGAGCTCGTGCGCGGCAGCTGGGACGACACAACGGCACCGCGCGGGCGCGGTTCACGGGGTTATGATTCGGGGTGTGGACAGCAGTGGGGCTTGAAGGGGTCAGGGTTAGAATTAGGGCTCTGCAGAGCAGGGCAAGGGGTAAGGGTTAAGAGTTAGGGGTTGGCAGAGCAGAGGAAAGGGTTAGGGGTTAGAGTGAGGCGTTGGCACAGCGGGGGAGAGTAGGGGTTAGGTTCAGGGTCAGGAGGTGGCTCTGCTCTGATGACCGTTCCCGCTAGTCAATCGGCGGAAGCCCATCACTGGGCACGGGCGAGGCGGCGTCGAGTGCCGGGCAGCGCGAGAGTAAGGTCACCCACGGCAACGGCTGGTGAGCAAATACGGTGACGCCGCCAGCGTCACGACACCGGGGCGGCGAGGGACACGGTGCGCAGCCACGGGACGATAGCTCTTCGCGACAGGCTCCTCACCATTCTTCTCCTCCTCCTCCTCCTTCTGCTCCACCAGCACTTCGGGCTCCGAGGAGGGTTTCTGCCCCGCCACCTCCTCCTCCTCGTCCTCCTCGTCTGGCACCAGAGAGGAGGATGAGAGAAGGCCGATGAGGGTGAGCAGCAGCAGCGTGTGTGAGCATGTGACAGTGTGTGTGTACACGAGCGTGTGTGAGTGTGTTGTGGGGAGCACTGGTGTAGTGGTTAGCGTGCTGCACTACGAACCCGGCCAACACCAGTGATGATCATTTGATCCGGTTCTGGATCTCCCCTAGGTCGACTCGGCCTCAAATGAGTACCTGGTGCAGTGTGTGAAAACGTCGCCACTGGGGAGACAAAGGCAGTCGGGCGCGGCGCTGGCCACCCACGTCCTCATGTGCCGTGCCGGCCTTAACAGGCGCTCGCTAACAGCACCTACCCCAACCGACCGTGAAGGCTACACGGGGGGATCTTTGCGCGTTGAGCGTGCGTGCGCACCTGCGGGGTGGCTGGTGGGGAATGGCGTCTGCGTCTCCTTGGCATAGGTGACGAGCTCCCGCGGCGGGAAGTCCACCTGAGTCACCTTGGCCAGGCCCAGCTTGTGGCCTCTCCGCCTGGTGGGGGCCACGGCAATCCCGCCCACACAGGGGCCGGCCGACGCGTTCCACACCAAACCGTGCCATCCAACGCACGCGACACCACGTCAGCCAACACCGCAACCATGGCACGCGCGCACACACCAACGGCGCCACACGACCCAACGCACATTCGACACGCACAAAGAGACCACCGCACCATCCCCACACACACACACAGCACCACACCACCACACACAACACCACGGAGTTAACAACAGTCATAACCGTGTCTTTTCCACGCCAGCTCTTTACTCATTTTATCTCTAGCCGTGGGACTGTTTCGCCAAAAAAATTGGCATTAATTTGTTTTGATATCGTCCTGCTGACGATCTCGGTGACCCTCGCAAAGGAGACTCGGCGTCTCGCTGGGTGCTCACCTGGGTGAAATAAAGGTAACCGACGTGTCAGGCACAAGTGACCGTGTGGATATGAAAAAAAAATCACCAATTAGAATCAATCGATGTCTGCGATTATCCGAGGCGCGTCATAATAACGCCATCAGTACTAAAACTAAACTCTTTTTTTTTTACCAGGTAAGGCGCACTGAGCTATGTATCTCGCTTCCAGAAGCGACCTGCCAATAAATGATAGCCCAATGAAGCGTCTCATCACGCGGAAATATATAGCAGCCAAATACTCTAAACGCACGATGTCGATTCTAAATTTGGAGGGAAAAACCGGAGGACTCGGGAGAAAAATCCAAGCGACCACGGGGAGAGAGACATGCAAACTCCAAATATACAGCAGCAGGCGTCAGGGTCGGGGTTGGAACCCACGACTTCCTGCATACCAGGCGAGGTAGTTAACAACTCGGCACCGCCGGAAGGGAACGCCGCAGAACTCTTCCTGAGGGCCACTTCAAATTGTCTCTCTCGTTGGCACGCCACACGCTCCGTGGAGGAGCGTCTGGCGCTGCACGCTCTCTCGCCGTTTGGAGACTGTTTTTCAAAAGCGGTCTCTTGCAGCCGAGCAACGGCAAATCGCATGACAACTTAAAAAAAAAAACTACATATATTTTTTTTTGGGAGCGGAACAGTGCCAAAGCCTACGAGCGGTGAAAAACGCATTCTTCACCTGCGCCGTCACCAACTGCAACTCCACTACACGACAGGAAGGAGTGATGTTGAACGAGCGCGTCAAAGCGATGGGAACTAAATGCCTTTTGCGCGCGGCGGCGGCGGCGGCTCTTGCTCAAAACGCCGGGATGCCGAGCGACTGCGGCACGAATGAAAGTAACAAAGCGCAAACTTAAATATTAAACATTACAGAGTTATTTTTTATGAGTCAGATCGCGCAAAATATAAATGCGTCGCTAAACACCCGCACCACCCGACACAGCCAACGAGTGAAGTTTTGCCAAATAAACAAACCGTGCCAATTAGTTACCAGTTCAGCACTAACCGGTATGTTGGGAGAGTAAATCCACAACAACATTTACAATTCGAGTACCGTAACGGTTCGCCAGCAATTACAGCAAAAAGCCTCATCCGGCGACAGCCTGAATTGTGGAGAATTCCTCCCGTTTCGGTCTTAAATAGAGGTGGGGGGTAAATGTGATGTAGTCACTTGTGAGCCAATCAGGCGCAAAGACCAGAGGGGAGGGGGGGGTGTTAATGTATTAAATGTGAAGCAAGGCTACTGAAGAGCAGCAACGCCAAGCTGGTGCGCGTCCAGCGAAGCGTTGCAGCCAGGGAGAGAAAAAGCTACGAATACAGGAAGCCTGATCACGTGAGCCACGTGTGTGCGTGCGTGTGCGTGCCATGTGCGAGCCGGCCGGTCTCGGTGGGCAACACGGCAAGAACAATGGAGCGGGTAAGAGAGAGGGAGAGAACGCGCGGATGAGAGGAGAGCGAGATAGCCAGTGGGTGAAAGAGTGAGGTGGGTGAGATTAGAGTGGGTGAGAGTGGGTAAGAGAGTGGGTGAGAGTTAAGGAGAGAGCGAGCGGGCGAGACAGTGAGAGAGTGCGTGGTGACCCGAGTTCCATTCCCGCTCACGGCCAACAGCAGAAACATTTATCTGAACCGGTTTTGGGCCTCCCCTCAGTCGACCTCAGCCTCAAATGGGTACCTGGTTGCAGTGTGTAAACACCGCCACTGGGGAGACAAAGACGGCAAGGCGTGGTGCTAGCCACATGTGCCATGCTGGCCTTCATAGCTGCTCGCGAACAGCACTTGCCCCAAAAAGTATGTCAAGGCTATACGGGGGACCTTTATCTTTGAGAGTGGGCGAGAGAGTGCGAGTGGGTGGCAGCGTGAGTGGGTTGAATGTGCGAGTGGGAGAAAAGCAGCTGTGAGGCAGCGAGAGAGGGAGCAACGGCCGAGAGAACAAGCAAGCGCAGAGGTGCGCGAGTGAACGGGAGGGAGAGAACGAGAGGGTGAGAGGTAGAGGCCGACCGAAATTCGGTTTCGGCGCTGACAGTTGGCAAAATGGCCTCTTTCGGTTTCGGCCAA
Source organism: Petromyzon marinus (assembly GCF_010993605.1). Classification (NCBI taxonomy): domain Eukaryota; kingdom Metazoa; phylum Chordata; class Hyperoartia; order Petromyzontiformes; family Petromyzontidae; genus Petromyzon; species Petromyzon marinus. The sequence goes on along the minus strand of NC_046124.1, from coordinate 5,207,104 downwards.
AATTCAATTTTTAACATTCGGACTGGTTTCGTTTTCGGCCGAAACCAGAAATTCAGTTTCGGCCGGCCTCTAGTGAGAGGGAGCAAGCGAGCGAGCAATGGGATTAGCGAGAGAGAGCGAGTGAGCAGGTGGAAGTGAGTGAGCGGGCGTAAGAGAGCCGGCAGGAGAGGTTGGTGGGCGAGTGGCAGGGAGCGAGGAAGGGAGCGAGGCGAGTAAGCGGCGGGAGGGAGCGAGCGATACCCTGACTCAGAGTCTGCGAGGAGCTGTAACACCGTGGGGTCAGAGTCCCACTGCAGGGTCCTTCCGTGCGCAGCGTGAAAACGTAACCGCAGGGTTAGTGGGTTAGTAGAGCAGCACAAAAACACTCGCAGCAGCAGCAGCACAAACAAAGACAAAGGCCCCGCCCCGCCCCGGACAGCCTTAACAGACTGTTGGGACAAGTGCTGTTAGAGAGCACCTATGAAGGCCGGAACGGCACGAGTGGACACGGACACACAAATACGTGGACGTGCACATCGAGACACGGACAGGCACACACAGAGAAAAAGGCGTACACAGATGCAAAGACAAAAGATCCCCCGTGAAGCCTGTAACAAACTGTTGGGGAAAGCGCTGTTAGCGAACACCTATGAAGGCTGGAAAGGCACGCGAGGGGAGTGGGTGGCCAGCACCACGCCATGGCCGTCTTTGTCTCCCGAGTCGCGATGTTTACACGCCGCACTAGTTACTCGTTTAAGGCTGAACCGACCTAGGGCAGGCCCAGGACCGGTGCAGATACTCGTCACTGGTGTTGGCCGTGAGTGGGAATCAAACTCGGGTCGTCTGGTTCGTAGCGCAGCGCGCTAACCGCTACGCTACACGCGCACACAGACTCGCTACGCAGAACGGAAGCGTTGGGTCGCTGCGCCGATCTTTCCAGATTACGGTGCCTCGCGTTTCCAAATCACCGAGCAGTGACCACCGCCGTGGCCATTTGCAAACGCCGCCGTCTAACGCAGAGCACAACAATGGTCGGTACGGTCAGAGCAGAGGGAACGGGCATTTGGCATTCTTCTTCGTACGGCTCAGGCTGACGAAGAGCGGCAGCTGTAATTTTGCGTCGAGGTGGCTGATGAGCCGGATTTACTGCGGAGTCAGGAGTGGCAAAGTGATGAATCATCGCTGCTGTGATGATGCTTCCCTCCTTCCTTCGTTTTGGTGAATCGAGTCTTTGTATAGTCATTATATGTTCATCGAGTTATGTATTAATTTGCCAGCATTTACCTCTTCATGCACACATGGTTGCCTAGTACATCGTCTTGACATGCCCTTGCATTCAGACGCTATTCTCCAATAAATTATTGCCGTTTCTTCGCGATGATGGCGATAAATCATTGTAAACTACTTTTTTTATTTTACAAGGTAAGGCCCACTGAGCTGTATAGCTCTTGTTCAGAAGTGACCTGGCCATAAATGATAGCCCAATGAAGTGGCTTATCATGTGTAAATGTATAGCACCCCAAAACTCTTAAACGCGTAATGTTGATTGCAAATTTGGAGGGAAAAACTGAAGGACCCGGAGAAAAATTAATGCCAACACAGGGAGAGAGACAACACAAACTCCAAATATACACACATCGTCAGGGTCGGGATCGAACCCACGCCCTCCTGCATAACAGGTGAGGGAGTTAACATCTCCTAGCCACCGTGGTGCCATAAATAGTCCAACAAAATCCCACCATCGACACGGCGCGGGGGAGGCCTTCTTCCAGCAGTGTATTGACAATGGCCTGTGAGAGTGACAATGCAGACCGAGCATTGTGGGATGGTGAGTGGGACGGGGCTCCGGTACCTTCCGGCGGCCACCGTCTCCATGGACTCCTGGCTGCCGGTCTCGCTGGGCGTGCTCACCGCCTTGGACAGCGTCGGCGAGTCCTGCACCGAGGCTGTGGACAGATGCACGCGGTCACGCGGGGAGCAACACACGCATGGAGCACATGGGGAGCACACAAGCGCAAAACAAACGCGCGGAGCACACACACGCACGAAGCACACACGCGCGGAGCACACACACACACGGACCAGGCACACGTGGAGCACACGCACGCAGCACACGCGGTGCTCGCAGGCACGGAACACAAGCGTGGTACACCCACTCGCGAAGCACGCGCGGAGCACACACGCATGGAGCAGGCACAAGTGGCGCACACGCGCGGTGCACACACACGCGGAGCACACACTCGCAAAGCACACATGCCTGGGGCACACCCGCACGGAGCAGGCACACACAAAGCACACGCACGAAGCACACACGCGGTGCTCACAGGCACGGAGCACAAGCGTGGTACACACACACGGGGTGCACACACGCGCGAAGCGCACACTCGCGAAGCACACAAGCATGGAGCAGGCACAAGTGGAGCACACGCACGAAGCACACACGCGGTGCTCACAGGCACGGAGCACAAGCGTGGTACACACACGATTGGAGCACATGCACGGAGCACACGCACAGCACACGAGCAATGGATAAATATCGTTTGAGAACTGGCCTGGCCTCATGTGGTCACGGTCCGTATGAAATAGGCTGTATGAATTTAAGACGTGGTCCGTATGAAATTTAGTCGAAAGCCGTATGAAGTGACGACGTGGGCCGTGTGAAATTAAGTTGTGGGCAGCATCCAGGCCCATGGGCCACAGGTCCACCCCAGGACTCATCATCACAGAGGAGAGGGAGGGAGGTGTTGCTGGTGGGTTGCGTACTCAGCGGGGCATCGGCGGGAATCCCCATGCTCTGCAGGAGGGCGTCCGTCTCCCTTCGCTTCTTCTCCAGATCAGACTCATCGGGCGCTGGCTCCTTCTTGACGTCCACCTGCACAGGACACCGTCACCGGCAACGGCGCCAGTAAGACAAAAACAGACACGGGCACCCAGAGAGTCGGCACGGCAGCTCAGGGCGGTCAGAGACACCGAGCCGGCAGAAAGCCGAGAAGCCTGCGGTTTGAATCCAGGTTTCGGCTATTCGCGATTTTACACCAGGGTTCTCGAGGTTAGCGAGTCGATGGTCACAGGCCACCCCCCCCCCCGCCCGCCCCGTGGCAAACGACCGCATTCAGGATTCTTTCACTCAAATTCGCCTCGTTGCACGTGACACACACGCACACGGAGCACGACGCACTACCCGTGGCACAGCTCTTGAACGGGAATGTCTTCGACACGAAGCAGACTGCACAATTGGAATAAAAAATTGGGAAGTCACGAGCCGCGGAGTTTCTCCTCCACTGCGCCAGTCTCACCTCCTTCTTCTTGCGCTCCTCTTCCTTTCGCTTCTTCTCCTCGCGGATCTGCGCCAGGCGCTGCTTCTTGCGCTCCAGCTCCGCCTTCAGCTCCGCTTTGTCCGACATCGTCACCGTCTAGTCCTGTTACTCGGCACGGGCGAGAGGGAAGACGCGGAGACGCAGGACCCCGGGTTGAGCGACGGTGAGGGTGACGCAGAGAGGGGAAGATCACAGGGAGAGAGAGGAGAGGAGACGCACAGAGACATCCCCTTGCGTTATTCAGATCAGGGTCTCCCCGTCCCTCTGCTAAACATGAGCTCAACCAGCGGTGGAAATTACACGTTCCCAAAATGGTGGCCCCAGTCACATCATGGAATGATCATCGCTGGCCTAAATTTAAGGCGATGAATCTCAACGATTTAACACGTTGATTTTCGCGACCAACATCATCGATAATAATTGTCGCCGGATGATGCTAGTTGTAATTACTGGTGAAGCGTCGTACTCGAATTGTAAATGTTGTGGGTTTACTCTCCAACACCCCAGTGTGCTGAACTAGTATTGAATTCGCACGTTTTATTGACTTGACAATACTTACTAATTGGCTGTGTCGGGCAGTGGCGGGTTTAACGACTTATTTATGTTCACGTGATCTAACCCAAAACACCTCGATTATGGATAATCTCAACGATGTAGCGCGTTGTTAAATAAAGACAACCCGTATCAAAGGTTTAATAAAGACAATCCGTATCATAAAAGGACTACCACGAGGGTAAAACCATCTCACTGTTGCACCCAGAGTTAAAAGCAATGAATCTCAATGGAGCCACACGAGGTTAGATTAGGACAATGAATCTCACTGTTGGCAAAGGGCAAATCTCATGGCTGTTTTGACATTCAATAAGAATAAGCCTTCACAAGATTACATTAAGTCATAAAAGAAACCTCCATACGGTGAAATAAAGGCACACAACATGACTGCGAGTAAAAATAAAGGCATACGGTACGGTCTCACTGCACGTAATATATAATTTAAGAAAACCTCAATTAAGGCATTCTCAATGTGGCTTAATAATTGTATTGACCCAATGCTAGTTGAAGACATACATTATGAATGACAGTTGAAGACGGTATCACAGTATTAAAATAAAGTCTTTCACTTCGGCCAAATCAAAAGTAATGGTTATAGACATTTGGACCATTGTTGTTATAGCCAAATAATCTCATTGTAGGTTAAAGTTGGCCTAACGAGTTAAAGGCAGCTTCGCAGTTAAACTAAACGACGTTTATTTTACCAGGTAAGGCGCGCTGAGCAACGTAGCTCTTTTTCAGAAGCGTCCTCGTCATAACAAATGATAGCTCAACTTAGTGGCTTTTCACGTGGAAATGTATAGCAGCTAAATACTCTAAACGCGTGATGTTGATGCTAATACGGAGGGGAAAACCCGGAGGAACTGGAGAAAAATCCACACGACCACGGGGAGAGAGAAACAAAACTCCACATTTTTCAGCAGGCGTCAGGGTCGGGATCGAACCCACGAACTCCTGCATACCAGGCGAGGTAGTTAACATCTCCTAGCCACCGTGATGATGATGATGAGAGAGAGACACCGCAAACTCCAAATATACAGCAGCAGGCGTCAGGGTCAGTATCAAACCCACGACCTCCTGTACACCAGGCGAGGTTGTTAACATCTCCTAGCCACCATGATGATGATGAGAGAGAGACACGCAAACTCCAAATACACAACAGGCGTCAGGGTCGGGATCGAACCCACGAACTCCTGAATACCAGACGAGGTAGTTAACATCTCCTAGCCACCAGATTGATGATGAGACACCGCAAACTCCAAATATACAGCGGGCGTCAAGGTTGGGATCGAGCCCACGAACTCCTGCATACCAGGCGAGGTAGTTAACATCTCGCCACCACGGTTAAATAAATACATTTGACTAATTTCTGGTTGAACACATTCTAACATTGGTTAAATAAAGACGCACTGTGGTTAAAAAAAAGTTATTTTGGCCCACTGCTAAAGTCGTGGAATGTCGGTCGTCATCGCGCGTTCAAAGGCAGTCTCGTGGTTAAATACAGGATTTGGCCGCCCCTGTGGTGTGAGACTGTCACACCACGGGGTTTGCAGTCAACATATTAAGCACGCTGCTGGCTAAATAACGCCAGTCGGTGGTTTAACAAAGGGGCAGTGTCGTTATCGATGCATGCGTTGGGTCAAAACAGGTCCCTGCAGGGTGGGCTGGTAGGACAAGTCTCTGCGCTGTCTATTGCCGATTTTAACCCCCAACAGCACGAGATTTCACTTCGTTAAAGTATTGAAAGGGGACGGACGGACACATTAATCTATTGCAGGCTGGTACACTCAGTTTACAACTTCGTTCCTACCAGTATAAACACCTGGTTGAATAAAGGGCACCCCCCTCAGGGTAACGATACGCGGTGGCCAATGAAGGATAATCCCCACGGGCAAATGGCAGGGCGATGGTTAAATAAATCGGTGGTCAAATAAAACGATTAAATAATTCGCGGCCGCCACGGAAACGACCGTGCAATGGGTTAAATACGGAAATGGTTAAATATGGGGATTGACGCGGCAAATAGCAAACGCAATGGTTAAACACGCGCGGCGGTACAATAATCACGGTGGTTAACCAAGCAATTGACGAGGGAGCGGAGTGGCTACGAAATAAAGGAGAGGCAGCAGCGGCCGAGTGAACCGGAGGTTGGGAGGACGATTGGGTCCGGGCCAGAGGGCCGCGAAACGAACCTGAGAAAGCTCCTCGAAACGCGACGTCTCTCGTGAAGAGCGAGCACCGTCAACAACGACAACAACACAACAACAACAACACAACAACAACAACACACACACAGAGAGGAGTACACAACGCGACGCAACGGGGACGCGAAGTGCCACAACTGACTCAAGATGGAGAAGCACTGTACGTCCGCCGCTTCCGGAAGACGTCTACCGTTGCCCGGAGTAATGTCTACCGCTTCCGGAAGACGTCTACCTGTTGCCCGGAATAACGTCTACCGCTTACGGAAGACGTCTACCGATCGTGGAAGACGTCTACCACTTATGGAAGACTTCCACCGCTCACGGTGAGATTGTCTTACCGCTTAAATTTCGATTTAAAGCTTTCGTGACTGCAAGGATTCATCTTCTTTGGTTCTTTCGGTAAAGTCACGTAGAATGAGAATAAAATAATAAATTGATAAAATAAAATAACACAATAAAATTCTCACGACGTTTCGGCCACAACACAAGCGGCCTTCATCAGGTGAAGGGACGAGACTGTCTGGAGGACAGCGCTGGAGGCCGAAACGTCGTGAGAATTTTATTGTGTTATTTTATTTTATCAATTTATTATTTTATTCTCATTCTACGTGGTGACTTTACCGAAAGAACCAAAGAAGATGTCTACCGCTTGTGGAAGACGTCTACCGGGTGACGGAAGATCTCTACCACTACTGGAAGACGTCTACTCTTTCCGGAAGACGTCCACCGCGCGTATCTTTGGGCGGACCGCGATTCCTCTTGCGTCTACCGCTTCTGGAAGACGTCTTCCGCGGCGTCGGGAATCAATCTTCCGGCAGAAGTTCACATCTTCTTGAACGAGGTAGTGGGTGGTGGTTGAAGACGTCTTCTGGAAGTTAAATATCTCTTCCGGAAGATTCTACCAAGATCCCCCAACAACACCCCCCACCCCAAAAAAAACAGGGTGACGAGGTCAAACGGTGGAGGGCGGTGGGGTGGGGGGCTCGAATTTTATTTCGTAGCGCGGATGAGGTCAATGCCAAACGTTAGCGCTTCCCCATTGGTCGAGGGCTGCGCACGCGCACGGCTATTTGACCAATGGGACGCCGCCGATCGCTTACCGGCGCTGGCAAATATAAAGGGCCGCGTGGGGTTCTTTTTTAAAGGGACGGCGTGCAGTGTCCTTAAATTGGCCTTCACAACGTAGACGCTCGTTTATAATAAACTTTTATATATACACAACATATATATACACAAAGGCGCTATCGAGTGCCGAGGTAACCGCGGTAACAAGGGTAACCCCAGCCCGTTATCCACACGCAAGCCCCATCGCCCACAGTAAGGCCCGCGCCTACATTTCATAACGCATCGGGATGCGCTCGCTTCAATATTAGTTTTGGGTCTCTGTGTGTCTCTGTTGTGTCTCTGTGTGTCTGTGTTGTGTGTCTCTCTGTGTCTATGTTGTGTGTCTCTCTGTGTGTATATGTTGTGTCTCTCTCTGTCTTTGTTGTGTGTGTCTCTGTGTGCCTCTGTTGTGTCTCTGTGTGTCTGTGTTGTGTGTGTCTCTGTGTCTGTTGTGTGTCTCTCTCTGTGTGTCTATGTTGTGTGTCTCTCTGTGTCTGTGTTGTGTCTCTCTGTTTGTCTGTGTTGTGTGTCTTTCTCTGTGTGTCTATGCTGTGTCTCTTTGTGTGTCTATGCTGTGTGTCTCTCTCTGTGTCTATGTTGTGTGTCTCTGTGTGTCTGTGTTGTGTGTCTCTCTGTGTGTATATGTTGTGTGTCTCTCTCTCTTTGACTACCTACTGGATCTCCTCTCTGTTTCAAAGAACAAATTTGACCTCAGGTCTTCGCTCATTCACCAGCTTCGCATTCCCTATTGCCGTACAAAAACCGGAGGAAGGGCCTTTACTATTGATGCCCCTGGGGTCTGGAATGCTATTGCCAATAAACTGCAACTTGAATCACTACCTATGAGATCTTCACTCAAAACTGCTCTAGAGGAGTTGTACACCCCTAGCTGCCACTGCTATTCAGTGGCCTAAAATATGGCTCTAGGGTTTGGTGTTACATGTTATTTATGTAGTTTATTGTAAAAAAATTCGGTCACAGTCCCTATAATCACTGTTAGATTGCATTTATGGCTTTTATTTTGGTGATTTCGAAAAGTTTTTTTTTGTTTTGGCCATGTTTTTGTTTATTGTAGTACGGAGTTAGACTGATGGCCTTAATCTTAGTTGTCTTGTGGTTGTTGTTGTGCTATTTCAGGAATATTTAGATGTTTTTTTCCTGGATTTTCTGTTTTGCACAGTGACATAATCACTTTAAGATGTTTTCTTGTTCATGTTTTTTGTTTGTTGAGGTTGCACCCGATTCAAGAGCCGAATGGCTCACAGGGCTATACCTAATAAATGGAACTATGGAACTAACTGTATTCTGTGTTGTGTGTCTCTGTCTCTCTCTGTGTGTCTCTGTGTTCTGTGTTGTGTCTCTCTCTCTGTGTATCTCTGTGTTCTGTGTTGTGTGTCTCTCTCTGTGTTCTGTGTCTCTCTGTGTCTCTCTGTGTTGTGTGTGTGTCTCTCTCTGTGTTTCTGTTGTCTCTGTGTGTCTATGTTGTGTGTCTCTCTCTGTGTGTCTGTGTTGTGTCTCTCTTGTGTGTGTCTCTGTTGTGTGTCTCTCTCTGTGTCTCTGTTGTGTGTCTCTGTGTGTCTATGTTGTGTCTCTCTCTGTGTGTATATGTTGTGTGTCTCTCTCTGTGTGTATCTGTTGTGTCTCTGTTGTCTCTCTGTGTCTATGTTGTGTGTCTCTGTGTGTATATGTTGTGTGTCTCTCTGTGTGTCTGTTGTGTCTCTCTCTCTGTGTCTGTGTTGTGTCTCTCTGTATGTCTGTGTTGTGTCTCTTTATGTCTGTGTTGTGTCTCTCTGTGTGTCTGTGTTGTGTGTCTCTCTGTGTGTCTGTGTTGTGTCTCTCTCTGTGTGTCTGTGTTGTGTGTCTCTCTTGTGTGTGTCTCTGTTGTGTGTCTCTCTCTGTGTCTCTGTTGTGTGTCTCTGTGTGTCTATGTTGTGTCTCTCTCTGTGTGTCTATGTTGTGTCTCTCTCTGTGTGTCTATGTTGTGTGTCTCTCTCTGTGTCAATGTTGTGTGTCTCTCTGTGTCTATGTTGTGTGTCTCTCTGTGTGTCTGTTGTGTGTCTCTCTCTGTGTCTGTGTTGTGTCTCTCTCTATGTCTGTGGTGTGTCTCTGTGTGTCTATGTTGTGTGTCTCTCTCTGTGTCAATGTTGTGTGTCTCTCTGTGTCTATGTTGTGTGTCTCTGTGTGTCTGTTGTGTCTCTCTGTGTCTGTGTTGTGTCTCTCTCTATGTCTGTGGTGTGTGTCTCTCTCTGTGTGTGTATGTTGTGTGTCTCTGTGTCAATGTTGTGTGTCTCTCTGTGTCTATGTTGTGTGTCTCTCTGTGTGTCTGTTGTGTCTTTCTGTGTCTGTGTTGTGTCTCTCTCTATGCCTGTGTTGTGTGTCTCTCTCTGTGTGTCTCTGTTGTGTCTCTGTTGTCTCTCTGTGTCTATGGTGTGTGTCTCTGTTTGTATATGTTGTGTCTCTCTGTGTGTCTGTTGTGTCTCTCTCTGTGTCTGTGTTGTGTCTCTCTCTATTTCTGTGTTGTGTATCTCTCTGTGTGTCTGTGTTGTGTGTGTCTCTCTCTGTGTGTCTGTGTTGTCTCTCTGTGTGTCTGTGTTGTGTGTCTCTCTGTGTGTCTGTGTTGTGTGTCTCTCTGTGTGTTGTGTCTCTCTTGTGTGTGTCTCTGTTGTGTCTCTCTCTCTGTGTCTGTGTTGTGTGTCTCTGTGTGTCTATGTTGTGTCTCTCTCTGTGTGTATATGTTGTGTGTCTCTCTCTGTGTCTCTGTTGTGTCTCTGTGTCTATGTTGTGTGTCTCTGTGTGTCTGTTGTGTGTCTCTGTGTGTCTATGTTGTGTGTGTCTCTGTGTCTATGTTGTGTGTCTCTCTCTGTGTGTCTATGTTGTGTGTCTCTCTGTGTCTGTGTTGTGTCTCTCTGTTTGTCTGTGTTGTGTGTCTTTCTCTGTGTGTCTATGCTGTGTCTCTTTGTGTGTCTATGCTGTGTGTCTCTCTCTGTGTCTATGTTGTGTGTCTCTGTGTGTCTGTGTTGTGTGTCTCTCTGTGTGTCTGTATTTGTGTGTGTGTGTCTCTCTCTGTCTGTGTTGTGTGTCTCTCTGTGTGTCTGTGTTGTGTCTCTATTGTGTGTCTCTCTGTTGTATGTCTCTCTGTGTCTCTGTTGTGTCTATGTTGTGTATCTCTCTGTATGTATATGTTGTGTGTCTCTGTGTGTCTCTGTTGTGTCTCTGTTGTCTCTGTGTCTATGTTGTGTGTCTATGTGTCTCTCTCTGTGTGTCTATGTTGTGTGTCTCTCTCTGTGTCAATGTTGTGTGTCTCTGTGTGTATATGTTGTGTGTCTCTCTCTCTGTATCTGTGTTGTGTCTCTCTCTATGTCTGTGTTGTGTGTCTCTCTGTGTGTCTGTGTTGTGTGTCTCTCTGTGTGTCTGTGTTGTGTGTCTCTCTCTGTGTGTCTGTGTTGTGTGTCTCTCTGTGTGTCTGTGTCTCTCTGTGTGTCTGTGTCTCTCTGTGTGTCTGTGTTGTGTGTCTCTCTGTATGTCTGTGTTGTGTGTCTGTGTTGTGTGTCTCTCTCTGTGTGTCTGTGTTGTGTGTCTCTGTGTGTCTTTTGCATGTCGTATTTTTTTGACGCATCTATTCCTTAAAATCCTGTATTCTAGCCAGTCATTGACCAAATTACTTTTCTGAGCACATGCCCAAGCCTTGTCCCTAGTTTTAATGAGCTTTGTAATCAAAGGATCAAACCATGGTGGGCAGTTACCTTTAGTTTTAAATCTAGCCAATGGAGCATGTTTGTTAAGAATTTGGAGAAACGTGTACCTGAAGGTCTCCCAAGTTGTAGTCAGGTTGGGCATATCACAGACCTTGTCAATATCTGAGTGAAGCACATCATTAGTAAATGCCTGAGTGCTGAAGTGTCTCATAGAGTGCTTCTCAACCTATTTAGGGGGGGCTTTGGGTCTGGCTGATGATCTCACCCCAAAAATGAAGGAGTCATCACTAAGGTTATTACCCAGAACACCAGTCAGTGTGAAATTGTGAGGGGCATTTGTCAATAGGACGTCAAGCAGAGATGACTGTCCCGGATTTTTTAGGTTGGGTTTTGTGGGGACATTTTTTTATTGAAACAGGTTAAATTCATCTGCAAAATTTGTGGCCACGGCCGGCGGGATTAGCCAATTCTAATTTAGATCACCCACTAACAGGTCCCTGCAGGGTGGGCTGATAGGACAAGTCTCTGCGCTGTCTATTGCTGATTTTACACCCAACAGCACGAGATTTCACTTCGTTAAAGTATTGAAAGGGGACGGACGGACGGACACATTAATCTATTGCAGGCTGGTACACTCAGTTTACAACTTCGTTCCTACCAGTAAAACTATTTCACCTTTAGGGACGCCCCCAAAAAGCTCTCTCAGGCAGATGCAGCTTCAACATCCTTCCCACTAGGCGGTCGATAGCAGCACACTACCAATATCTGTTGATTATTTGGGAGAGTTATTTTGAGAGTCAGACCTTCCAAGCAACATTTTTAAAACAAGGAGTGAGCTATTGAACGTGCAATAGTATTACGAACATAGATGGCAATTCCACCTCCTCTCTCTCTGCGTGTCTATGTTGTGTGTCTCTCTGTTTGTCTATGTTGTGTGTCTCTCTCTGTGTGTCTATGTTGTGTGTCTATGTGTTTCTGTGTTGTGTGTCTCTGTGTGTCTGTGTTGTCTCTCTCTGTGTGTCTCTGTGTTGTCTCTCTCTGCTTGTGTGTCTGTGTGTGTCTATGTTGTGTGTCTCTGTGTGTGTCTATGTTGTGTCTCTCTGTGTGTGTCTATGTTGTGTGTCTCTCTCTGTGTGTGTGTCTCTGTGTTGTCTCTCTCTGCTTGTGTGTCTGTGTGTGTCTATGTTGTGTCTCTGTGTGTGTGTCTATGTTGTGTGTCTCTCTCTGTGTGTCTATGTTGTGTGTCTCTCTCTGTGTGTGACTATGTTGTGTGTATCTCTGTGTGTGTGTGTGTCTATGTTATGTGTCTCTCTGTGTGTGTCTCTGTGTTGTCTCTCTCTGTTTGTGTGTCTGTCTGTGTGTCTATGTTGTGTGTCTCTCTCTGTGTGTGTCTCTGTGTTGTCTCTCTCTGCTTGTGTGTCTGTCTGTGTGTCTATGTTGTGTGTCTCTCTCTGTGTGTGTCTCTGTGTTGTCTCTCTCTGCTTGTGTGTCTGTCTGTGTGTCTCCGTGTCTGTGTTTTGTCTCTCTCTCAAATTTAGTTCTACCTGATGACGGCTGCTTGTGTTGCAATCGAAACGTCGTATTCTATTATTTAATTTATTTTCTTTCTACGTTACTTTACCGAAATAACCAAAGAGTATCGGGTGGGGAGAGGTGGGGGGGGGGTCTTTATCTTTGTGGGGGTTTGACCATATTTGACCGCGCTGGTCAAATATGGTCAAACTTTGGTGACTGCAGGAATTCATGTTCTTGTTTCTTTCGGTGAAGTCACCTAAATATATATTTTTAAAATAAATTAAAATAATAAAAGCAAAAAACCCACAACGTTTCGATCGCATCACAAGCGGTCTTCATGAGGCGCCTGATGAAGACCGCTTGCTGTGAACCCTCGCCTGGTATACAGGAGGTCGTGGGTTCGATCCAGACCCTGACGCCTGCTGCTGTATATTTGGAGTTTGCGTGTCTCTCTCATCAGCATCATCACGGTGGCTAGGAGATGTTAACTACCTCGCCTGGTCTACAGGAGGTCGTGGGTTCGATCCAGACCCTGACGCCTGCTGCTATATATTTGGAGTTTGCATGTCTCTCTCATCATCATCACAGTGGCTAGGAGATGTTAACTACCTCGCCTGGTATACAGGAGGTCGTGGGTTCGATCCAGACCCTGACGCCTGCTGCTGTATATTTGGAGTTTGCGTGTCTCTCTCATCAGCATCATCACGGTGGCTAGGAGATGTTAACTACCTCGCCTGGTCTACAGGAGGTCGTGGGTTCGATCCAGACCCTGACGCCTGCTGCTATATATTTGTAGTTTGCATGTCTCTCTCATCATCATCACAGTGGCTAGGAGATGTTAACTACCTCGCCTGGTATACAGGAGGTCGTGGGTTTGATCCCGACCCTGATGCCTGCTGCTGTATATTTGGAGTTTGCAGTGTCTCTCTCTCTCATCATCATCACGGTGGCTATGAGATGTTAACTACCTCGCCTGGTGTACAGGAGGTCGTGGGTTCGATCCCGACCCTGACGCCTGCTGTATATTTGGAGTTTGCGTGTCTCTCTCCCCGTGGTCGTGTGGATTTTTTCTCCGGGTCCTCCGGCTTTTGCCCTCCGCGTTTAAAATCAACATCGAGCGTTTAAGAGTATTTGGCTGTATTCTTTTGTGCTTTCGATAAAGTCACGTAGATATAAAATAATACAAATAATAAAAAATAAAATTAATACCAGGGGCGGACCCACAGGGGGGGCTGGGGGGGAGGGGGCTCAGCCCCTCCTGAAATTTTGGGAAAGTCGGTAATCGGGATAACCGGATATCCGGCTGCTGCAAAATGCTGCAGGCTGCCACCTCGTGCTGCCCTGCAGGCTGCCACCTTGTGTGCTGCCCTGCAGGCTGCCACCTTGTGTGCTGCCCTGCAGGCTGCCACCTTGTGCTGCCCTGCAGGCTGCCACCTTGTGTGCTGCCCTGCAGGCTGCCACCTTGTGTGCTGCCCTGCAGGCTGCCACCTTGTGCTGCCACCTTGTGTGCTGCCCTGCAGGCTGCTTGAGCGGCAGCCTTTCGAACTTATCAAACTTATTAGCCACATCGGCGGCTCCGACCTATTAATAAACTCCGCGTTCAAATCCAATAAAATGTGTTTTATACATTTGTGGCGCCCCCCCCCCCCCCAAAGTCAAAATCCTGGCTCTGCCCCTGATTACTAAAAAACCAAAAACTCACGACTTTTCGAACCCAACACAAGCGGTCGAAACGTCGCGAGTTTTTTTTTTTGTAAATCTTCTATCTATGTTACTTTACTGAAAGAATCAAACAATATGAATTCCTGCAGTCACGAAAGTTTAAAGTCTAAATTTAGTATTTGGGCTGCTTGTGAGTGTCCACGTGACGATGGTAAACTACCGCCGCCTTGTTGAGATTATCGCTTGTGACTACCAGGACGCTTCTCAAAATAAGTAATGGCAGAACTCCACGACTCCAGGAAGTGGCCCCGAAGCTTGCCACAACGTAATGGACCGTGGGCAATTACAGCCAACGTCAGTTGAGCGTGGACAATTAGACCCAAGCCGAAACATAACATATAAAAAAGAATGCTTAAAAATATATATTTTTTATGATAGAATATAGTTTTGTCATCAGTATGACATAAGTATACCAAATTTGCAGTCGATACCACATTGGGAAGTGGGGTGAAATTGAGTTACAAGATTTGGGGATACAGTTTCAGTTTCATTTGTTTTGGTATAGCCCTGTGAGCCATTCGGCTCTTGAATCGGATGCAACCACAACAAACAAAAAACATGAACAAGAAAACATCTTAAAGTGACTTACGCACAAACAGAAACATCCAGGAAACAACAGCAAAGTCTTCCAGAAACACATTCCTGCGGAGGGAGCTGGTAGGAACGTTGGGTTGCTCGGTCAATGGCCAGGGTCAACGGCGGCACCACGTGGTGTATTCCGCACAATATGCCCGACTGTGAGGGCGGGCACAAGCCGGCGTGAGTAGGTTAAACGTTGAGTTTTATAAGGGCACCACGGGGTGACCAGCCCCTCCCCACGCAGCTACTCCCCACCCAGCCCCTCCCCTCCCCACCCAGCCCCAACCCTCCCCACCCAGCCCCACCCCTCCCACCCCCCACCCAGCCCCTCCCCACCCAGCCCCTCTCCACCCAGCCCCTCCCCACCCAGCCCCTCTCCACCCAGCCCCTCCCCACCCTCCCCTCTCCACCCAGCCCCACCCAGCCCCTCCCCACCCTCCCCTCTCCACCCAGCCCCACCCAGCCCCTCCCCACCCTCCCCTCTCCACCCAGCCCCAACCCTCCCCACCCAGCCCCACCCCACCAAGCCCCACCCCCCACCCAGCCCCTCCCCACCCAGCCCCTCTCCACCCAGCTCCACCCCATTTTTGGATGCACGATGACGGACGGACGGACACAATAATCCCCTGTGGGCTGGTGTAACCAGGAGGTTCCTACCAGTAAAAGCACCGTGTATCAATGCTGTGTGCAAAAATCCCAGTGGGATGCAAGTCAAACAATAACAACCATAAGACAATTTCGATTAAAGTCATCAGTCTAACTCTGTACTAAAACAAACAAATATGGCGAAACCAAAAGTTTTCGAAATCACCAAAATAAAGCTATAAAAGCAATGTGACAGTGATCATAGGAACTGTGATTGAAATTTTACAATAAACGATATACATAGCATGTACTACCAAAACAACAACAACAGACAGAGTGAGTTAAAAGAAAGCGTGTAATAAAAAAAGATCTGCGAGGCTCAAGTGGCTCTTATAACCCTTGGTAAAATGAATAGTTTAGTTGTAAATCTTTGGAGTGTCTCGTTGCTTCTCACGAACCACAGGGTGGCGCTCATTGCAAAGCCTCAAACAAAAGTTGTGCACGCGTCGGTCGACTGCAGCCTTAAGTCGCCTACCCCGTGGTTGTATTGTGATGGACTACGGTCATTCCTTGCGGATATTAGGGGTGTGTTCCCGATTTTCTGATTTATTTAGGGGGAAAAAAGGCGAAAATATAAGGCCTTAAAAGCGGATTTATGTCAAATGATTCGGGGGAGAAATGTTTTGTTTCGGATTGATGTGTGAAAGTATCCCGTTTTCAGGAAGCATACTATCGATTCCGTCGACAGTACTTAATTACCACACTTCGCAGGAAAGTGGAAGCTTACATCAAAGATAATCCACGGTCGCGACATCGTGGTCATGTCACCCAAACTTTGTAAATCCATAGAGACCCATCGGGACACGTAGAGATCCATAGAGACCCCTTTGAGAAACAAAGATACCCCCATAGAGATACATGAATCAGAACCTGTACATTATTGAGACTGGAGGAATCCGATTAGCTATGAAGCTCTTTTATTCAACAAAAACACGACAAGGTTGTGCAAAATAGTGTTGGACCAGATAATGCCAAAAGGCGCACAACTCAAAGACAATGCACCATCAGAGTATACATTATCAGAGTTGTTTTTTGTTTCCATTCCGACCGCAGGTATTGTGGTCAATGCAAACAGGACTCCTTGTAAAAAAAAGTGTCGTTTTTGTTGCCAGATAAAAGGGTAAAAAAAACAATTATTATAAATATCGATTTAAAGCTTTCGTGGCTGCAGGGATTCACATTCTTGGTTCTTTCGGTAAAGTCACGTAGAAGGGAAACAATAAAATAATAAAAATAAAACAATAAAATTCGCGAGAAAATTTTCTTGCTGTGGTTTTCACACCTGATGATGATTGCTTGTGTTGCAATCGAAACGTCGTGAGAATTTTATTGTTTTATATTTTATTATCTTATTATTTCCCTTCTACGTGACTTAACCAAAAGAGCCAAGAATATGAATATAAAGACTTTTGTTTTTGCAAGTCCCATTTATCAAACTTAGGGAAGGCAGCAAAAACAACAACAACAACAACAGTCCCAGAGCACGCACACCAAGATAACAACGCACGCCACAGTGCGAATTTGGCCACGCAACCCAAACTATGAACCACCAGGTGAACCACTGTAGCCTACGGAGGAGCAGGATGAGCGGCGACACGACACAAACTCTCTCTCTCTACTGCAGAAGCCCTCTCGTCGTGGCCAGCAGCAGAGGCATCGAGCTACCTGAACCACATTGCCCCGCGTAGAAGACAGACGTACATGCATAGTGACTCGTATACAGAGTCTCGGAGAGACCCATGGAGATACATTATAGACAAGCGACTGTGGACGTGCAACCCAAGCTATGGACCGCACGGTAAAATCCAGGAAGAGCGACACAACACGAACCCTCTCTCCTCTGAAGCCCTCTTGTCGTGTGCCAGGAGCAGACCTCCACGTTGGCATCTAGCGCCATGACCATGTTGTTACCGTTTGCAAGAAACAGCAGAGTACAAAAAGTGTTTTTGTTGGCTTTAAGACAAGTTAGACGGTTACATAATGTGAATGATTAGAACGCCCTAAAAAGGCCCGACACGCTTTCCTTCCAAATTTCAACATTTGATTAAAATGTCAATCCAAAACCACGAACTCTGTACACACGGACACGGGATGTGTCTGCGTTAACGAGAATGCACTCGTCCGCTGTGAAGCACGCGAATGTAGCGGCCTCTGGTGCAAACTTGCGCGAATTCGATAGACACCCGATCCTTACGCGGCACGTGGTTGGATGGGAGTGTCAGCTCAACAATTCCGAATTGGAACCTTTATTTCAGACTGCAGCAGGATGAGGAATCCGATGAGCTGTCAAGCTCTTTTTTTCCACAGACGTCTCAGCATGGTCACGGGGGGCGGGGGGTTTAGTTAAGTTACAAACAGAACGATACAAACAAAGCAATAGGGGGTGCACAGATATATAAGATGGTAACGCGACTACATCATTAGACCTCCTTTGCCAGTACCAAAGTATAATAATAGTATTGGCAAACGAGGTCTAATGATGTAGATGCTTACCCTGAGCCCTCATTACTTTGATAGTGGCATTGTCTTTGAGCTGTGTACGCCTTTTGGCGTCCTCTGGTCTAGCACCAATTGAGACGAGGCTCAAAAGAAAGCTGTCTCTGGTGTGGACCAATCAGTTTCAAGGACAATGCATAAATTATCAGTGTGTTGTTTGTTTGCATTTTGACCACAAGTATTGTGGTTAATGCAGACATGATTCCTTGTAAAAAGGTTTCAGTTTTGTTGCCAGAAAAAAGGGGAAAAACCCCTATTATTATGGTAAAGCGAGTCACTAAATATGAATACAGGGACTCGTTAGGTTCCAGAGGTCTGTACGTAAGTCGATTTGTTCGTAAGTCCAACTTTACGCCTGTCGATTCCAAACACGTTGTACGGCGTGTACACTAAACAAGGTCGAATGGCTTTTAAAAAGTTGTCTCATATTCTGTAGACGTAGAATGCCACTGGTTCTTCACGTTCTACAGATAAGAGATGCGGCCACCGCTGTCTATTGCGCATCTCTGCAAGTTCGTAAGTCGAATGTTCGTAAGTAGAGGAGTCCCCCCCCCGAGTTGCAATCGGAAGTGCGCCTCCTCCTCCAACGCCGTCCGTTCAGGGTCAACGCCGGACGGGAGATGCCGGCGGTGCGTCACGCGACACGCGTGCGCTGCCTCTACCGCCGGCTGCTGCAGCTGCACCGCCACCTCCCCGTGGAGCTGGCGGAGCTGGGCGACCGCTACGTGAAGGACGAGTTCCGGCGCAACAAGACGGCCGGCCCGCGCCTCGCCGAGCAGTTCCTCGCCGAGTGGGAGGCGAGTTTCTCCCGTCGGGGGCCATTGCCGCCACCACCGTTGCCGGTGCCGCCGCCGCCGCCGCCGCCACCATTACTCGCACATTGCTGCTACCACCAATGCCACCGCCGTCACCGCCGTCACCGCCGCCACCATCGCTCAAACACAGCTACCGCCACCACCATCACTGGCACCGCCACCATCACCAATACCACCACCACCATTACTCGCACATTGCTGCTACCACCAATGCCACCGCCGTCACCGCCGCCACCATCGCTCAAACACTGCTACCGCCACCACCATCACTGGCACCGCCACCATCACCAATACCGCCGCCACCACCACCATTACTCGCACATTGCTGCTACCACCAATGCCACCGCTGTCACCACCGCCACCATCACTCAAACACTGCTACCGCCACCACCATCACAGGCACCGCCACGATCACCAATACAAGAGCCACCATTCGCTACTAAGTGACGGTGACGTCACCACGGCACCTGCGCCAGGCCAGGTGCACTTCGAGGCCACGTGAAACATCGAAAGCTCGCTGGGACAGTCCCAGCAGGTGCCGTGGGTTGACTGACTGAGATGACTGGCTGATGCATCACCAGCTGTGCCCCCCCCTACTGCGCCAACTTGCTGTTTTAGCTGCCCGGCGCTCCGCTCGTTGTTTTGAGCATCTCTCCTCCGCCCTCCGTTGTTGCTGGAGGGCGACTGCTTCCAACTGCCCAGTAGCGTCCTTCACGAGCCTCCTCCACAGAGGACGATCCTGACACCACTGGTACCAGTCATCGGCAAATCGACTCAGCTCCATTTACTCTCGTGCCACATCATTCCATCTCTTCTCTGGCCCGTGCCGTGCCTGTTTATTCCCCTCTGTCCGGCCAAACAAAAGCTGTTTGGGCATGCGGTGGTTTGGTAAGCGGGGCTACATGACCCAGCCAACGCAGCCTTTCCTGCCGGAGGAGCTCACCGATGGGACTGTGTCCAGATCTTTCAAGGATTAGTGAGCTCCTCCAACAATCCAGCCTGGTTAAACCCAGGATCGTAGGCAGGCCAGCCTCAATGTTTCTAACAGGCGTAGGTGTTCTATTAGGGGTGTCCACGTTTCGCAAGCATAGAAAAGGGAGAATTATGACCTTGGCCGAAAAAACCAGAAGCTTTGTGTGAAGCGACAGACCAGGTAGCTTCCACACGGCATTACGCTGCCAATGAAAAGATATTGCCGCTCGATTGATTCGGAGTGAGACCTCTGCTGCCAAACTGAAACTGGTCATGAGCACATTGGTGAGGTATGGAAACTTCTCCACTCCCTCCACAACTGCCCCACCAGTAGGGGTTGAGTGGGTGGAGTCTTTGATGGCACAATACCCAAGCAGGTGCTTAGTTTTGTAGGGGCTGATGGTAAGGCCCCACTTCTTAGTAGCACGCTCCAGGTCAAGCAACAGCACCTCGAACTCCTCTGAGTGAGCAGCAATCACCGGATCATCAGCATACATTACATGGTTGACCAATAGGGAGCCATCCCTCGATCACACCCGGGCATTGATCAGCCTCCCATTGTATCTGTACCAGATGGAGATTTCTCTGGTACAGCCATGGAAAGTTTATCTAACTACGTGGTCAAAATAGATATTAAATAATGTCGGAGCCAGAGGACATCCCTGTCGCACCCCAAGGTGAACAGTGAATGGCTCTGACTTCCGGCCACGTAGCTTTAACCGAGTCTGCTCACCATCATGAATTTCCTTAATGATTGTGAGCAGAGTCAGGGACTCTGAAAGCACAAAGAACAACCAAGAGCCCAGGCCTATTGATGAAAGCATAAGCCTTGACCAGGTCAATAAAGCTGAGATGTAGGTCCTGTTGGAATTCCCTACACCTCTGCTTAAGCATATGGACAGAAAATATTGTGTCTCTGCGGGACCACCCTGGCCTGAAACCACATTGGGGTTCCGCAAGCCTCTACTCAGCCACCACCACCACCACCATCACCCACACATTGCAACCACCATCATCACCACCAATCCCACCGCCATCATAGCTGCCACCACCACGATCACTGTAAACACAATCATGAACACATTGCTGCCACCGCCAATGCCACAACCGCCATCACCGCCACCATCTCCACCACCCCCTTCACCGCCATCACCACCACCACCACGTACCTGTCAACCCCTTATCAGTGCCCTATCTTATTACAGACCAATTCAGTCCTTATTGGTCACCCCGCGTGCCCCTTATAAATCTCAACGTTCATCCTACAAAGCCCCATCACAAGGGAGAAACACAAACAAATGGACAAAATACGTTTTACCCGTATTGAAACGGCCGTACGCCATATGGACCTGAAAACTCAATTTCCCTGTACAAGAATACGGGTAAACCGTATGGGTAGACACAGTATGCCACCACCACCATCACCACCGCTATAAACGCCACCACAGACAGTTCTCCACCACCGTCGCCACTTCCGCCACCATCACCACCACTATCGCCACCACCACCACCACAATTGCTGATTTTGCCAAAATCACCGCCACAAGCACCCTTACCGTTGCCGCTATCACCGCGAACATTGTTGTCGCGTTCTTTTGGGTCTTTCGGTAAAGTCACGTAGATAGGTTCAAAGAAAATAACAAAAAAATATTTGAATATGAACTAAAGAATATGAATTCCTGCAGTCACGAAAGCTTTGAGTCAAGATTATTGCCGTGGCTCTCTCTGGTCATCGTGATCACTGTCACACTCACCGTCTGTAATCCATCACTGTGGAGGCAGCGGCGAGGGTTTGTGGATCGCCACGCAAATTGTCGTGACACTCCCTTTCCGTGGACATGTTTACACGCGGCACCGGGTGCTCAATTGAGGCTGAGTCGACCTAGGGGAGGCACAGGACCGATTCAGATAATCGTCACCGGCGTTGGCCATGAGCGGGAGTCGAACTCGGGTCGGCGGGGTTCGTAGCGCAGCTCGCTGACCGCTGCACTGGCGCTCCCCCCAACACACACGCGCCGTCACCTGCATGCGAAATAAATAGTTTTTTTTGCGAACTAGGAAAATGATGAAGACGTACAATTACCCTGAGGTCAATTGCTTTTGCGAGGCACGCCTTTTATATGGGTAGCAGACATTCATTGGGACCTTTAATTATTGCGTTTGTTACTTTTTGGGATAATTTGTTCTGGAAAGAAAATCCGCAGGAGAGCCAAAATGAGTGTTGGCTCTGAAGATGTGACGAAATGTTTAGCAAAACGCAAACCGAGGCCGCCGCTGCCAGGCGCCCATTCACGTGGAGGCGCATTTGGTGTGGTTACCCATCGGCCTGTCCATCATAGGCTTTTTGGCAGACAGGATCATTATCAACGTTGCGTTCATTTAGCCGAGCTAATCTCGGGACCGGGTTCGGGTTCGATCTTCTGGGTCTCTTCAGCCGAGTCTGGCTTGTTAAACAAATGCTGCTGGATCGTCAGGTGTCATTGCAATAACACGTGGTAAGCCAGCAGAATTAGAGTAATAAGCCCGCTCGATAATATTGATCTTTTAAACCGATAGGCTGATGGACTAGAACGTATATTATTTACGTCGCGGCACGGAGTAGAGTTTTCTCGTGCACAGCGATACCTCGGTTTTCGTCGGGGATGTACGTGCGTGTGTTGAACTTCTTTCGCACCGTACGTAGCCAATCGTGCTAGTCGGAGGTTTGGGGGAAGGACAACAAACTGAACACTAAAAGCAGTTGTTAAGAAATGAGTTTTCAATTGAGATTTGAAAGTGCATAGCTCCGCCGGTGGCTTCCTAATATCGGAAGGAAGAGAGTTCCGGCCGTGGAAGCGCGTCTGAAAGCGCGCGATGCGGTGACCGTCTTTGTTCGACGGTTAGCCTAAAGCCGCCGGCTGCGAGGATGACCACGGGGAGAGAGAGAGAGAGACACGCACAATACAAATATACGGCAGGCGTCAGAGGGTTGGGATGGAACCCAACGGACTGCTGCGTACGAGGCGAGGCAGCTAACGTCTCGACTTAAATTTTATTTGCATAATTTCGTATTTTTATTCACTGAATTTTTTTTAAATTATTTTTCTAATTTACGTGACTTTACCGAAAGAACCAAAGAACACTGTTAACATCTCGCTAACCGTGGCGCCATTACCGCCCCCTCGCTGAGCACGTGAGGGGGCGGCGGGGGGGGGCGGGGGGAGGCGAGATAATGAAGCAACCCGCGCCACCGTTTGATGTCCGATTATTGACGCGCACACACGGAGGGAGGGCCTCGCAAAAAGGCGGCCGGGGGGAGCCCGCGTTGGAAATTCGAACGAGGTCCGCCCGTCGCGCGAGCCAAATCAAGTTCTCCCGCGCGCGGTTCCTTCCAATCGATTTCTTTCGCATCCGCGGGAGATTTTTTCGTCTCGCGAAACCGAATTCCAACGCTCTCTCTCCCACCCACCCTGCCACCCTCCCTCCATCACTCTCTCGCGAAAACGCGGATTTTTGTCAGATTACAGAATCGGAATCTTACAAAAGTATCCGGGAGAAATCCCGACGAGCGATGAAGAAGCTCTTTTTTTTTATCCTGTTGGCTCAGACGTCGGCGTCCGTCCGGCGGAATCGCCCGCGCAGGCCTCCGGGAACTTTTTTCCATCTCCGCGATTTTTCCCCCGCGTCCGGGGCTTTTCGGCGGCGAAGATTTTCGTGCCCCCCACACCCCCAAACCCCCACACCAAATAGTATCGTGACCCTAAATGCGGCTTAAGCGCAGCCCCTGGTCGCGCGCGGGGTTGGTGGGTGGGGGTTGGACGACGATGACGGCCCTAATTCCCTCGACTAATTGAAAATGCGTCCCGCTGGATTTAGATTTTCTTCTCCACTCAACCGCCCTCCCCCCCCCCCGCCGCCGCCCCCCTCCCCCGCCCGGCCTTTCCCTTTGTAGAGGAATGCATCGATCGTGGTTTTGCTCCACGCCGTCACCAACCGGAGACCCCCCCCCGCCCCCCATCAGTCAATATCCGCGCGCGCGCACAGCCCCCGTGAAGGAGGGGGGGGGGGGGATTAATAAATAAATAACGGTATAGCGATCGCCGCATTTCTATCGCCGCTCGTTCGGCCGCTAATGAGTTTTCGATGATGCCCCGCGTGAATGAGAGGCCTCTCGCGGCAGTAAATTTTGCGGAGTGGTGTGGCGGTGGTGGTGGTGGTGGGGGGGGGGAACTGGGGGGCGGGGCGAGGTGGGGGGGGGGGGCGGCTGCAACAGGTACGGCCACCGCCCGCTCGCTCTCGCGTCCCCTCCCCCTCCCCAACATTGCCGCCGGTGAAATTTGTGGTCCAATTATGATCGTAAAGAGGGAGCCGGACTCGCAATTCGTCACTTGTTATGTGCTTCGCGAGGGGGCGATGATGCTACGATTTATTTGCACGCTCGCTAGGCAAGAGCGC
Organism: Petromyzon marinus; assembly: GCF_010993605.1. Taxonomy (NCBI): domain Eukaryota; kingdom Metazoa; phylum Chordata; class Hyperoartia; order Petromyzontiformes; family Petromyzontidae; genus Petromyzon; species Petromyzon marinus. The sequence continues at coordinate 5,183,075 of NC_046124.1, read as the reverse complement.
GAGCGAACAAGCGCGTGACGCGGACGGCGGTGGGGTTGGGGGGGGCCGGCCGCACGTGCGCGTTGTGGCGTGCGCGTTGTGGCGTGCGCCGCTGCGCCACCGACCCCGGAGGCCCCCAGGTTGCGTTGCCACTCGCGCCCACCGCCGCAAGTGGCGGTTGTGCGCGCCGGTCCTGACCCCCACCCACCCCCCACCGCCGCCACCCTTCCCTTAGGTCGACTCGGCCTCAAATGAGTGTCGTGGCCGGTGCGGCGTGTGTTGACGTCACCGCTGGCGGGGAGGCGGCCGGGCGTCGTGCTGGCCGAACCCACCTTCGCGTTTGCCATGCCGGCCTTCGTATTTACTCAGGTCTTGCCCCAACAGTCTGTTGAGGCTTTAATGGGGGTATCTTTGCCTTGCTGTCATAAAACATTAACAAAATAACATAATTGATACATTATAAACACAAGTTAGTGCGTCCGCGTATAACGTTTATCCGCATACGTGCGATTTTGCGTGTATGCGGATGACCTATTTCTACCAAAGATTCGCTATATTATGGGGCGTGAGTTCACTCTATATGTGGCTATGCGGTCGGACATGGGACAACACTGTGTGTACCGTGTGTGTGTACTGTGTGTGTGTGTACTGTGTGTGTGTACTGTGTGTATGTACTGTGTGTGTGTACTGTGTGTGTACTGCGTGTGTGTACTGCGTGTGTGTACTGTGTGTATACTGTGTGTACCGTGTGTGTACTGCGTGTGTGTACTGTGTGTGTGTACTGCGTGTGTGTACTGCGTGTGTGTACTGCGTGTGTGTACTGTGTGTGTACTGTATGTGTAGTGTGTGTACTGTGTGTGTATAATCTGTGTACTGCGTGTGTGTACTGTGTGTACCGTATGTGTACTGTGTGTGTGTACCGTGTATGTACTGTGTGTGTATACTCTGTACTGTGTGTGTGTACTGCGTGTGTGTACTGTGTGTGTGTACCGTGTGTGTGTACCGTGTGTGTACTGTGTGTGTACCGTATGTGTACTATATGTGTGTACCGTGTGTGTACTGTGTGTGTATAATCTGTGTACTGTGTGTGTGTACCGTGTGTGTACTGTGTGTGTATACTCTGTACTGTCTGTGTACTGCGTGTGTGTACTGTGTGTGTGTGTACTGCGTGTGTGTGTACCGTGTGTGTGTACTGTGTGTATGTACTGTGTGTGTGTACTGTGTGTGTACTGCGTGTGTGTACAGTGTGTGTACTGTGTGTATACTCTGTGTGTGTACCGTGTGTGTACTGTGTGTGTGTACTGTGTGTGTGTACTGCGTGTGTGTACAGTGTGTGTACTGTGTGTATACTCTGTGTGTGTACCGTGTGTGTACTGTGTGTGTGTACTGCGTGTGTGTACCGTGTGTGTACTGTGTGTGTACTGTATGTGTAGTGTGTGTACTGTGTGTGTGTGTACTGTGTGTGTACTGCGTGTGTGTACTGCGTGTGTGTACTGTGTGTATACTGTGTGTACCGTGTGTGTACTGTGTGTGTGTACTGTGTGTGTGTACTGCGTGTGTGTACTGCGTGTGTGTACTGCGTGTGTGTACTGTGTGTGTACTGTATGTGTAGTGTGTGTACTGTGTGTGTATAATCTGTGTACTGCGTGTGTGTACTGTGTGTACCGTATGTGTACTGTGTGTGTGTACCGTGTATGTACTGTGTGTGTATACTCTGTACTGTGTGTGTGTACTGCGTGTGTGTACTGTGTGTGTGTACCGTGTGTGTGTACCGTGTGTGTACTGTGTGTGTACCGTATGTGTACTATATGTGTGTACCGTGTGTGTACTGTGTGTGTATAATCTGTGTACTGTGTGTGTGTACCGTGTGTGTACTGTGTGTGTATACTCTGTACTGTGTCTGTGTACTGCGTGTGTGTACTGTGTGTGTGTGTACTGCGTGTGTGTACTGTGTGTGTGTGTGTACCGTGTGTGTGTACTGTGTGTATGTACTGTGTGTGTGTACTGTGTGTGTACTGCGTGTGTGTACAGTGTGTGTACTGTGTGTATACTCTGTGTGTGTACCGTGTGTGTACTGTGTGTGTGTACTGTGTGTGTGTACTGCGTGTGTGTACAGTGTGTGTACTGTGTGTATACTCTGTGTGTGTACCGTGTGTGTACTGTGTGTGTGTACTGCGTGTGTGTACCGTGTGTGTACTGTGTGTGTACTGTATGTGTAGTGTGTGTACTGTGTGTATAATCTGTGTACTGCGTGTGTGTACTGTGTGTACCGTATGTGAACTGTGTGTGTGTACCGTGTATGTACTGTGTGTATACTCTGTACTGTGTGTGTGTACTGCATGTGTGTACTGTGTGTGTGTACTGTGTGTGTGTGTGTGTACTGCGTGTGTGTACTGTGTGTGTGTGTACCATGTATGTACTGTGTGTGTATACTCTGTACTGTGTGTGTGTACTGCGTGTGTGTACTGTGTGTGTGTACCGTGTGTGTACTGTGTGTGTACCGTATGTGTACTATATGTGTGTACCGTCTGTGTACTGTGTGTGTGTATACTCTGTACTGTGTGTGTGTACTGCGTGTGTGTACTGTGTGTGTGTGTACTGCGTGTGTGTACTGTGTGTGTGTACCATGTATGTACTGTGTGTGTATACTCTGTACTGTGTGTGTGTACTGCGTGTGTGTACTGTGTGTGTCTACCGTGTGTGTATTGTGTGTGTACCGTATGTGTACTATATGTGTGTACCGTGTGTGTACTGTGTATGTATACTCTGTACTGCGTGTGTGTACTGCGTGTGTGTACTGTGTGTGTCTACCGTGTGTGTATTGTGTGTGTGTGTACCATGTATGTACTGTGTGTGTATACTCTGTACTGTGTGTGTGTACTGCGTGTGTGTACTGTGTGTGTACTGTGTGTGTGTGTACTGTGCGTGTGTACCATGTGTGTACTGTGTGTGCTACTCGCAGGCCCTCTTTATGGAATGCATCGACTGTGACAGCGTATAGCTGATGTTAGCCGTGGCCCAGAATCTAGCTCATGTACCCAAATCACTTTCAACGAAAACAACACGAGTTGGGCTTTCTTTTCAACAATATCACGCGCGAAAGCGCCCCAAAACGGCGTAACTCGAGTTTGATTCCTAGCCGTGGCTAACGTGAGCCATGAGCGACATCTGAACCGTTCCTGGCTCCGCCTTTCATCAACCCACACCGACCAGCGCGGTGAAGTATGGCGCAACCACGATACCTCGCTGATCTCGTCAGAGAGCATAGACCACCATCACGCACAACTCCGACGGTCATCCTCACAGCAGCGGCGGCTTTTGGCTCGGCCACGGAACAAAGACGGTGGTCATCGCGTCGCGCGCTTTCAGATGCGCTTCTGCGGCCGTCTGGAACGCTCCTCCTCCCGATGTTATGAAACCCCTGGAGCTATGCACTTTTTAATCATCAAGATTGCAAACTCATTTCTTAACAACTGCTTTTTGTCCTTCCCCCGCACCTCCGATTAGCACGGTTGGCGACGTACGGTGCGAAAGAAGTTCAACGTACGGACACACACAATGTGCATACAACCAGATAACGCGTTGGAGAACCGATGCCTGCCTTGTGTCGTCATAATCGGCCTCCGCTTTGCTCCCTCCCTGCCCTGACCTCTCGCCCACCTGACACCCCCAACCCTCCACAGGCATACGCCACCACCCTGCACACGCAGGTGACTCAGGATCCGGGTCGGGTGATCCGGCCCGGAGCTTACCTGAACGACGAGCACCTGTCCAACTTGCGCGAGGAACAGGTGGAGCAGCTGTACGAGCTCATGCAGGCGACCACCGCGGCCCCCGGCTCGCAGGACTCGCGGAACGGAGCGGGCGGATCCGGGACGCCGGGCGGATCCGGAGTGGCAGGGCCAGCCTCGTGAGCCTGGCCGATCCCGCCCGCTCCGTGTCGCGTCTTGGGAAATGACGCGCGCGCGCCGCGCGGAAGCGTGCGAGACTCCCCCTGTGCAGCGCCGGAGATTCGCTCGGGAATAAAAGAGGGTGGGGGGGTGGCAAGGGCTGGTTAGCGAGCACCTATTAAGGCTGGCGTCAGCACATGAAAGGACAGCATGGCTGGACCTACGCCCGGCCGCCTTTTTAGCGTTTCTCCTCCGATGCTTACTACACTGGCAATAGTTGCCACCTCGCAAGGTTCACAGACGAACGGAGGGGCTCTCACAGGTCGACGACAATCTCCCAGTATTGTGTCGAGCGAGGCGTGGATCGTTGTTACGCCATTGTTGTCATCGTTATTACGTCATTGTTATCATCGTTATTGCGTCATTGTTATCATCGTTATTACGTCATTGTTATCGTTATTACGTCATTGTTATCATTCAGCAAACGATTCAAACAGATTGCCCGGCTCACAGCCGCAGCCTCGCCAACGAGAGGGGACAACGACGACGACCTTAGGCGCGCACCGGGCTGCTCCTTGAAGCCCTGTTGTACATGTGGGTTATGAAAATTTGATGGAAATAATACAAAATTTTTAATTACATTTAGAAGTTATGTTAATTAGCATATTTTTATGCATAATTGCATAAATTAACATAATTGCGGAGAATTATGCAAATTCCACAATTTCATTTACATTTTTTTATTTCCATCAAATTTTCATAACCCACATATGCAACAGCCCCCACCCGCGTGGTACAGAAGCGGTAAACTAAACGAGTGTTCCACCGGCGCTACTTTCCCATGCGACGTAGTTTCTGTATCCGCCCGCTTCTCCGGGTTGTCTGCCCCCCCCCCTCCCCATTAACCAGGACGCGTCGGGTGAATGCGGCCTAGCGGATATTCGCGTGCTGCTGCTGCTGTTGTTGTTTTTGTCAACCCGATATTCTTCAGCTGTGGGCCTTTCTTGTGTACAGCAACAACAAAAATAATAAAGCTATTTTAACAAAGATTTACGTTCCCTTCCCGCTATCACACCCCCCCCCCACCTTGATTTCCCCTCCTATTCGTGGTATGGGCTCAGTCATGTCGTGGGGCTTTGTCGGTCCTCGCGAACGACGTCCACCCTGGCCGTGTAGATGCTGCCACAAGTCGCTGTAACTGGGCCTGCGTTTTCGTTACAATTGTCTTCCGACTGCATGAAATCAAGATCTTTAATCTGTACGTCTCAAAAGCCTCTGGGGTATTTGCCGACAATGTAGGAGGCTGAAATTTGGTACGCAGGTAGCTTTTAGGGCACAAAACAACAGGAAACATCTGAATATCCGAGATTTTTTGTTTTAAGGCCACCCCGAAATCTCGATTTTAAGTGCCCCATAAACACGTCCGTTCGTGGTGTCATTCAGAGACCGTTCAAAATATGAGATTGCGGTTTTTCTTCTCCACCCTGGCCGTGTAGATGCTGCCACAAGTCGCTGTAACTGGGCCTGCGTTTTCGTTACAATTGTCTTCCGACTACATGAAATCAAGATCTTTAATCTGTACGTCTCAAAAGCCTCTGGGGTATTTGCCGACAATGTAGGAGGCTGAAATTTGGTTACGCAGGTAGCTCTTAGGGCACAAAACAACAGGAGTCATCTGAATATCCGAGATTTTTTGTTTTAAGGCCCCCACCAAATCTCGATTTTAAGTGCCCCATAAACACGTCCGTGCGTGGTGTCATTCAGAAACCGTTCAAAATATGAGATTGCGGTTTTTCTTCTTTTGATAGAGCGTTAAACAGCAAATAAAATTAAAGTGAGAACCATTGCTCTATCTTATTGTTTTTGAGATTTCGGATTCAAGTGGTTTTGAACGAAAAGAATACGTACTTTTTGATGTTCAAATCTGAATAATTCGAAAATGGTAAAAGGAGCTTTCCCTCACAGACTATTAAGTTAATTATTTTGTGTTCTTCTCTAATATAAGATCAACGGAATCTTTAACTTGAGCTGTTTCCGATGTTTACGTCTTTAAATATAAGAAGTTGAATCAAGCTGTCGACACATTTTGTGGTTATTTTTGCGGAAGAATGCACATTTTAGGAGTAGTAGTTAGCATCCGATCGTGGATAAAAAAAAGAATAATATATTTAGCGATAACTTGTTTGCCTGGCGAAGACAAGCTTCATGAGCGAGTACTAAAATAACTAACTACACGTGCCGGCCGGATGAAAGCGCATCCGCTGCCCTGGTGGCTACCGGATCCGAGAGACGAGATCCGTGAAGCTGAGCTCCCCGTCATCGGCGTGTGTCGAGATGTCGCCCCCCTCCCCTCCCCCTCGCCTGGTGCGCAAGGAAGTCGTGGGTGTGGAATCCGAACCCTGACGATGCCCGCTTGTATATTTGGGAGGTTTTTTTTTGTGCGAATCTCTCGCCGTGGATTTTTGCCTCCATGTCCTCCGGTTTTTTGGCCCCTCCAAGTTTAGAATCAACGTTTGCCACGCGTTTAAAGAGAATTTGGCTGCTTCTATTGCCACGTGATACGTCACTTAGACCAGGGGTGGGGAACCTTTTTTTTCTGCCAAGGGTCAAATTTGCATATTTATATAACATCATTCGCGGGCCATAAAAAAAATTATCAACTTAAAAATTAGCCCGTTATACTTGGTCAAACATTTTTATTAACTCGCCCCCTAATGCGATGGGCTGGAACTGCTTTCTCTTTGGCGAGGCGTGTGATGATGTTAGCTGGGTATTGATGATGTTGCTGCTACTCGCAACTGCTTTTCCAGGTTTGCTCCTAGATTTGTTGAATTTCGAGTCCCGCCTGCGGTTGCCTTGGCAGGGCCACACCAAATAATTTTGCGGTGCCTTACACGGCCCGCGGGCCGGACGTTCCTCATCCCTGACTTAGACTATTGTTTGTGGTTAGGTCGCTTCCTGTTTTAGTTTAAATCACGGTCAAGAGGAGTTGTGCTGAACTGCGGTCGTATTTAAAGGAACCCGACACGTTTGTCAATAACTATAAACGTGTTTTTTTTATGTTACCAGGTAAGGCCCGCTGAGCTCTGTAGCTATTTTTCAAAAGTGACCTGGATAGCTCAACGAAGTGGCTTATCGCGTGGAAATTTACAGCAACCAAATAACAATCTGAACGCGTGACGCTGATTCTACACGTGGAGGGAAACACCCCGGAGGATCCGGAGAAAAATCCACGCCGCCACGGGGCGAGAGAGAGAGAGAGAGACACCGCAAACTCCAAATATACAGCAGCAGGCGTCAGGGTTGGGATGGAACCTACGCCCTCCTGTATACCACGCGAGGTAGTTAACATCTCCTAGCCTCCATGAAAATGATGATGAGAGAGACACCGCAAACTCCAAATATACAGCAGCAGGCGTCAGGGTTGGGATGGAACCCACTGCCTCCTGTATGCCTGGTGGCCTTAGAGGCCATCCATTTAGTGCGTACGCATGGAGGGGGGAAGGGGGGGTTAACCCAAATGCGTACGATTGCGTATGGGGGGTCTACTGGCAATGCACGCATTGGAAACGGTGGGGGGGGGGGGGGGGGTGAAGCCTCGATAATTGTCTACATTGGACCTCAAATGAGCCACAGTTCAGTTTCTTCAGCTGTCAGACAACAAGTACTACCGGGAGAAGTAGGAACTGTGTGCCACCGTGCCCCCCCCCCGCCCCCCCCGACTGCAAGCTATCACGCAACTCAGCAAAAAATAAGCGGCCAAGGCACGCAACTGAATTCTTTAAGGCAGCCGGCGGTGGACTATCTGTTTACTTAAACACGTTCATATTGTTCATCCGTTATAGTTTCTGCGTGGATTAAATATCGGCCGTTCTATAGGATTCGGGGGGATGGGGGTGCGTCAAGCGTGCTTAACCCATTGTAGTGTAGCAGTTAGCGCGCCGCGCTACGAACCCGGCGACCCGAGTTCGATTCCCGCTCACGGCCACCACCGGTGATGATTATTTTTACCGGTCCTGGGCATCCCCTAGGTCGACTCAGCCTCAAACGAGTAACTGGTGTGGTGTGTGAACATCGCCACTGGGGAGACAAAGGCGGCCGGGCGTGGTGGATCCAAGTCCCGGGCAAAGCCGGGGTAGTACAGCTAGTAATATATATTCCCCCAATATATTGCTGTAAAATAGATTTCTGTTCATATGATTGTGGTTACGGTTGTACTTTATTAATCCCTAATCTCTGCCATTACATACAATGAAGCAAGAAAAGGTAAAAATAAATAAAAAAACAGAGCAATGTAATACAATAACACTATTAGACATTATTGTAAAAAAATAAATACAATGTCCATCCTATGTGTTAGTGAATTTTTTGTAATATTTTAGGCAGGAAATTCGTTTTCAAATTTGATTTTTTTCTGGGGGTGGGGGTGGACCACCACACCCCCTGGAAGATTTGGTCTCCCCCCCCCAATGTTGACTCCATGGCTACGGCCTTGGGTCAAATGTTTGCGTTACGGATGTAGAAAAGGTGCCGATTAGTAATCCGGTTCAGCACCACCGGCTCTGCGGAGGAGGAGAGTCAAACCCACCGCGAACTTTTTACATTTTGCCAAGTCGGTGATATTTGTTATCTCACAAAACTCACTTTGAGCGCTCAATCAGCGCAACCGTCTGCTCGTTAACGAGTTGGGGCTTACGTCACGCTGGCTATGGGATGTTGACTACCTCGCCTGGTATACAGGAGGTCGTGGGTTCGATCCCGACCCTGACGCCTGCTGCCGCTGTATATTTGGAGTTTGCGTGTCTCTCTCTCATCATCATCATCACGGTGGCTAGGAGATGTTGACTACCTCGCCTGATATACAGGAGGTCGTGCGTTCGATCCCGACCCTGACGCCTGCTGCCGCTGTATATTTGGAGTTTGCGTGTCTCTCTCTCTCTCTCATCAACATCACGGTGGCTATGAGATGTTAACTACCTCGCCTGGTATACAGGAGGTCGTGGGTTCGATCCCGACCCTGACGCCTGCTGCTGTATATTTGGAGTTTGCGTGTCTCTCTCTCATCATCATCATCACGGTGGCTAGGAGATGTTAACAACCTCGCCTGGTGTACAGGAGGTCGTGGGTTTGATACTGACCCTGACGCCTGCTGCTGTATATTTGGAGTTTGCGTGTCTCTCTCTCATCATCATCACGGTGGCTAGGAGATGTTGACTACCTCGCCTGGTGTACAGGAGGTCGTGGGTTTGATCCAGACCCTGACGCCTGCTGCTGTTTAATTGGAGTTTGCGGTGTCCCTCTCTCATCATCATCATCACGGTGGTTAGGAGATGTTAACTCCCTCGCCTGGTATACAGGACGTAAAGCTTTCGTGACTGCAGGAATTCATATTCTTGGGTCTTTCGATAAAGTCTTCAGGAAGACGACCGCTTGTGTTGCGATCGAAACGTCGTAGTTTTTTTGTTATTTTTGTTATTTTATTTTAACCTATCTACGTGACTTTACCGAAATACCCAAGAATATGGTCTACAGGAGGACGTGGGTTTGATCCCGAACCTGACGCCTGCTGCTGTATATTTGGAGTTTGCGTGTCTCTCTCTTCATTATCATCGTCATCACGGTGGCTAGGAGATGTTGATTTCCTCGCCTAGTCTACAGGAGGTCGTGAGTTCGATCCCGACCCTGACGCCTGCTGCTGCTGTATATTTGGAGTTTGCGTGTCTCTCTCTCCGTGGTCGCGTGGATTTTTCTTCCGGAACCTCCGGTTTTTTCCCCCCTCCACAATTAGAACCAACATCACCACGCGTTTCGAGCAGCGGTTCCTTACCCTTTACTGCACCCGTTTCGTTCTCAATCGTAAACAAACGTTCAAAGTTAATATCTGCGCGGGATTTGACGAAGCAAAGTTGGTTGTACTCACGTGCCCGTACTTAATTTGTGTTTGCGATTATTTAAACTTCTTTTTTTTTTAAATCTGCCCATGTCCCGCGTGTCCCCCAGAAAGGGCATCTCGGACCCCCAGGGGGTGTAGCGTGCACCAGGGACGTGTGGTCAGGGGTCAGGCAGGGGAGGCTTGAGCCTCACCTGTCATACTCCAATGAAAATTAGCTGTTACGAAAAGTAAAAAAAAATCATCAAATAAAATAAATATTAAGATTTTCCCACTGATCTGTGTTATAAATGTCATTTCTGTACCATTCGAATCGTTTTTACAGTCAAAATCGCCAAATTTGCGGAGCTCCGCTGCAAATACAGGAAGAGACGAGGGGTGAGGCAGCGGCGAGCTCAGCCTCCCTTCTGATTGCGCAACCCCTCAGTAACTGGATGGAGCACGGGCAATAAGCGCGTGCCTGTTACTATCTCAGTATGTCACCAATGTAATGTTTGTAGACCTCTTCATTTCATGTCCTCGCCTTCCATACTCCAGGTAACTTATTTCACGTGAGTGTATAAAGATGTTTAGGGTCGCTGGTCTCGTCATGAAACTGCAATGAAAAAGCACCAGGGGAGGCAGCTATCACATCTGCCTCACTGAGGGTGACGTGTCTAACGCGCCCCCCTCAGTGAGGACACGCCCCCTTCAGTGAGGCCACGCCCACCTGCGTGAGGCCACGCCCCCCTCAGTGTGTGAATTTGGCTCTGACACTAGCCAGTGCCTCCCCAGCCATTGACCTCACCGCACGTCACTGGCGTGCACATCCCCCAAGTTTAGAAGAGGAAGAAGAACCACTGGTTTAGAGTATTTGGCTGCTATAAATTTCCACATGACGATCATTCGCTTCGCTGAGCTATATCCATTGTGACCAGGTCGCTTCTGAGCTAGATAGCTCAGTGGGCCTTTAGCTGGTGAAATACAATTTTTTTTTAAATAGTTGAGTTTTTGCCTTTAATCTCATCCAACAACTCGCACTGAAAGGGTGTGGTGAAGTATGGTCAAACAACGCAGAGTCAACACGACGTGGGGATTTCTTCATCCAGCAAGTTGATTGGAAGCCGTGAATTATTATAATTAATCAGCAGGCTATTATTAACAGCAAGCTATTATTATCAACATGCTATTATTATTAACAGCAAGCTATTATTATCAACAGGATATTATTATCAGCAGGCTATCATTATTATCAGCAGGCTATAATTATTATTATCAGCAGGCTATCATCATCATGATTATTATCAGCAGGCTATCATTATTATTATTAGCAGCCTATCATTATTATTATCAGAAAGCTATCATTATTATCAACAGGCTATCATTATTATTATCAGCAGGCTATCATTATTTTATTAGCAGACTATCATTATTATTATTAGCAGGCTATCATTATTATTATTAGCAGGCTATCATCATTATTATCAGCAGACTATCATTATTATTATTATTATTATCAGGCTATCATTATTATTATTAGCAGGCTATCATTATTATCAGCAGGCTATTATTATTATTAGCAGACTATCATTATTATCAGCAATCTATCATTATTATCAGCAGGCTATCATTATTATTATCAGCAGGCTATCATTATTATAATTAGACTGTCATTATTATTAGTAGGCTATCATTATTATTATCAGCAGACTATCATCATTAGTATCAGCAGGCTATGATTATTATTAACAGGCTGTCATCATTATTACTATCAGCAGACTATCATTATTATTAGCAGGCTATCATCATTATTATTATCAGCAGACTATCATTATTATTATTAGCAGGCTATCATCATTATTATTATCAGCAGACTATCATCATTATTATTAGCAGGCTCTCATCATTATTATTATTAGCAGGCTATCATCATTATTATTATCAGCAGGCTATCATTATTATTACTAGCAGGTTATCATCATTATTATTATCAGCAGGCTATCATTATTATTATCAGCAGACTATCATTATTATTAGCAGGCTATCATCATTATTATTATCAGCAGACTATCATTACTATTATCAGCAGGCTATCATTATTATTATTAGCAGGCTATCATCATTATTATCAGCAGGTTATCATGATTATTATTAGCAGGCTATCATCATTATTATTATTATCATCAGCAGGCTATCATCATTATTATTATCAGCAGACTACCGTTATTATTAGCAGGCTATCATCATTATTATTATCAGCAGACTATCATTATTATTATCAGCAGACTATCACTATTATTAGCAGGCTATCATAATTATTATCAGCAGGCTATCATTATTATCAGCAGACTATCATAATTATCAGCAGACTATCATTATTATCAGCAGGTTATCATTATTATCATCAGCAGGCTATCATTATTATTATCAGCAGACTATCATTATTATCAGCAGGCTATTATTATCATCAGGCTATAATCATTATTATTATTAGCAGGCTATCATCATTATTATCAGCAGGCTATCATTATTATTAACAGCAAGCTATCATCATTATTATTATCAGCAGGCTATCATTATTATCAGCAGGCTATCATTATTATCAGCATGATCTAATTATTATCAGCAGGCTATCATTATTATTAACAGCAAGCTATCATCATTATCAGCAGGCTATAATTATTATTATCAGCAGGCTATCATCATTATTAACAGCATGATATCATCATTATTATTATCAGCAGGCTATCATTATTATTATCAGCAGGCTATCATCATTATTAACAACAGGCTATCATCACTATTATCAGCAGGTTGTTATTATTATTATCAGCATGCTATCATCATTATAATTATCAGCAGGCTATCATCATCATTATTATCAGCAGGCTATCATCATTATTATCAGCAGGCTATCATGATTGTTATTATCAGCAGGCTATCATTATTATTATTAGCAGGCTATCATTATTATTATCAGCAGGCTATCATCATTATTGTTAGCAGGCTCTCATCATTATTAGCAGGCTATTGTTATTATTATCTGTGCCTTCATTCTGTCTTGATATAGATACCACAATGAGCACCACTCCAGCCCTCATTAATTCCGGGTTGCGTATCGATTATAACTTCACTCAAATATTCCCCTTGCGTAAGGGGTTGACCTTAATCATACTCCTAATCATCTCAACCAGGGTGTATAAAATATTTACCACTTCGTGGGGATTCAACCCAACAGGATACAGGTACTCTACAGGTAGTCGATGGGCAGTTTCCGTAATGGTGGGGTTAAGTGTGAGTAACTGCCACACTCTTTCAAATCCTGTCTGGCCGGCGTGGAAGAGTAGACCAAGTACCCTCTTGAGTTCCCTCTGGTGGAGGCCCCTTCCGCCAGCAGCAACAGCAGTGGCACTGGTAGGCAATTGCAGGGGCTGCGCCTTTGACCCGCTCTTGATCCGGCCACCACAATGGAAGCCCGCTCTCCAGTGTCTGGCCGACGTGGAAGAGTAGACCAAGTACCCTCTTGAGCTCCCCCTAGTGGATGCCCCTTCCGCCAGCAGCAGTGGCACCGGTAGGCAATTGCAGGGTCTGCGCCTTTGACCCGCTCTTGATGCGGCACCACAATGGGCCCCCCCCAACCCCGCTCACCGGTGTTCATTAAAAGCGGGTCGCCTATCGATTCTCACGCCACTCGATTATCCCTCGTCTCGCCAGTGTGACAAGTTTCGCACCCACAGCAGCCACGGGGGCCCAGGGATCGAACCCGGTGGGACACAACTCAGGGGTCCGTGCCGTCGTCCACGGGGCAGGGGTGGGCTATCCTTTTTCTCAGTGGGTGTTTTCCGGACCGCTGCCCAGGCTGGCGTGGAGGCGGGAGTCATCGGTGGAGCTGTGAATGATTTATGGTCATATTCATTTTCACCGGTTCGGCATCGTCTCGCTGAAAACCTCTCGGCGGAACGGGAGGCACGACCGCTGGTCCCAGATCACGCTCGCCCCTCGAAGCCGATTTGTTTAATAGGTGCTCGCAAACTTACAGCTTGGTGGCATCTGGCCGATGAGTTGTGGCCGTTGGGTTGTGGCCGATGAGTTGTGGCTGATGGGTTGTGGCCGGTTGGGTTGTGGCCGGTTAGGTTGTGGCCGCTGGGTTGTGGCCGATGGGTTGTGGCTGATGGGTTGTGGCCGCTGGGTTGTGGCCGATGGGTTGTGACCGTTGGGTTGTGGCCGGTGGGTTGTGGCCGTTGGGTTGTGGTTGATGGGTTGTGGCCGTTGGGTTGTGGCCGCTGGGTTGTGGCTAGTGGGTTGTGGCCGGTGAGTTGTGGCTGATGGGTTGTGGCCGATGAGTTGTGGCTGATGGGTTGTGGCTGCTGGGTTGTGGCCGATGGGTTGTGGCTGATGGGTTGTGGCTGGTGGGTTGTGGCCGCTGGGTTGTGTCTGCTTGGAAATGAAAGGACAGACACGACAAGTGGAAGACGACTTGGCTACGGTGTCGAGTTGGCCTCCTGCCATTCGACCATTACGAACCTCACTGATCCCGTTCACCTCAACTCGTTTAAAACTCACGAATTGCAAACGGGGGAGAGGGGAGGAGAGGGGTGGGTGTCCATAACGCGTCCGTGCCCCCTCTACCCCCCCCCTTCACTCTGGACCCCTCCCTCGCTCTCTCGCCGCCTCCTCGGCCGCCGCTTGATTGTTCCTCGCGTGGGGCCGCGGCTCTTCCGTGACAGCCGAGACGCACGGAACTCATTCTCGCCGAATGGATTCGCGTGAAATCGCGACTCTCGCTGCCCCCCGGAGGGACACGTGAGGCCACCGCTCCCGTCACTCGGCGCGTCACCGCCACTACCGCCACGGCCACCACCACCACTACCGCAACTATCACCACTACCACCACTGCCACCACTACCACCACCGCCACCATCACGGCCACCACCGCCACTGCCACCACCACTGCCACCACTACCACCACCGCCACGACCACCACCGCCACTACCGCCACCACTACCACCACTACCACCACCGCCACCACCACGACCACCACCACCACTACCGCCACTGCCACCACCACCACGACCACCACCACCACCGCCACTACTGCCACCACTACCACCACTACCACTACCGCCACTGCCACCAACACCGCTACCGACACCACCGCCACTACCGCCACTACCACCACTGCCACCACCACTACCACCACCACTGCCACCACCGCTACTGCCACCACCACTACCGCCACCACCACGGCCACCACCAAGGCCACCACAATCCACTACCGCCACTGCCACCACCACCGCCACCACCACCGCCACTACCACCACTACCACCACCACTGCCACCACCACCACCACTACCACCACCACTGCCGCCACCACCGCCACTGCCACCACTGCCACCACCACCGCCGCCACTGCTATCACCGCCACCGCACCACCACCCACCCCCAATCCCCCCAATCCCCCCCCCCCCCCCCCCAGATCACTTTCCCATTATTTACTTTCCTCCCAATTCCTCCGGCGCGCGGGCGGGCGGGTGAGTGAGTGGCGGGAGAAGGAGAGTGGTGGGTGGGGGAGAGTGGTGGGTGGGTGAGGGAGAGTGGTGGGTGGGGGAGAGTGGTGGGTGGGTGGGGGAGAGTGGTGGGTGGGGGAGAGTGGTGGGTGGGTGGGGGAGAGTGGTGGGTGGGTGGGGGAGAGTGGTGGGTGGGTGGGGAGAGTGGTGGGTGGGTGGGGGAGAGTGGTGGGTGGGTGGGGGAGAGTGGTGGGTGGGTGGGGAGAGTGGTGGGTGGGGGAGAGTGGTGGGTGGGGGAGAGTGGTGGGTGGGTGGGTGGGGAGAGTGGTGGGTGGGGGAGAGTGGTGAGTGGGTGGGGGAGAGTGGTGGGTGAGTGGGGAGAGTGTTGGAGAGTGGTGGGTGTGTGGGTGGGGAGGTGAATTTTCTCCCCACCACCCCTCGCGTTTCAATTCCCCGTTCTGATTGCGCCTCGCGCCCATCGCGACGTCTCCGGGTCGGGCACTTGGGGGGACTAGAACACAGAACAAAAAAATAGAGACGCGAAAAGCCCCCGGCGCTCAGGTAGCTGCGACGCCCGAAATTGTTCCACGGAAAGTTTTACGGCGATCGCCGGCGCAATGGGTGAATGTTAAAGCCGGCTCCACACGCAACCGCATCGCTTGTGGGTGGACGTCTGTGCAACCGGTTGCTTAAGCCGGGTCCGAACCCGGCAGCGATCGGTTGCGTGCAACTTGAGCGAGCGGCGTACAATCGGAAGGATACGATTTCAAATCCCGGTTGGCGGGTCGCTCAGCTCCATCGTCATCCTTCTAGGGGTCGATAAAACACATACCAATATGCAGCGAAGTCAACACAGCGGCCGCCCTCTGGATGGACTCGTGCCCACCGCAGGAAGGTGGAATTTCCAGCACTGGCTCGGGCCTGGAAGCAATGCTCATTCGAGTAGAGGCAATTCGCTGTGACTTCATAATAGAGGTTGCTTTAGTTAAATTGCGTAAATTAAAATTGCGTCGATAAACCCGTCCCCACCCGACAGAGCCAATTGGTGAAGTTTGTAAACAAAACGTGTGCCAATTCGTTACTACTTCAGCACGCCGGCGTGTTGGAGAGTAAAACCCACAACATTTACAATTTCTAGTACGAACGTTTTGCCGGTCGTTACAACCACCAGCCTCATCATGATACACATCCTGGCGGTCGTGGGTTTATTCTCCAACACAAACCGGTGCGCTGAACTAGCAACGAATTGCCACGTTTTTTTTTTGCTTTCGCGACAAACCTCACTAATTGACTGTGTCGGGTGGCCGTGGCGGCTTTAATGACACGCTAACCCAAAAGAAAATCCTCTTAAATGGATAATATTGGTTTGCGACGGCCCTACTACGACTTCGACAACGACCACTACTGGGATCTTAAAGTCACTGCGACTTATTTTGGCTATAAACCTTTTTGAAAGGGGGGTGGTGGGGGGGGAGGAGGGGTTCTACCTTAACTTGGCGGCGTGGGAGCTGCGGGGTTGTGTGGTGTCCCTGCTGTAACATTTTTTTACCGAGAGAAGCCGCACCTCGGCTGGATTTTACACGTGATCGCCACATCTCTGGGGGAAAGGCTTGTTGCACTAAGCTATCAACAAAACAACTATGTTTTTTTTAACGTTATTATTATTATTTGTTTACCGAGTAACACCTCGCTGAGCTGTAAAGCCGGTGCATCTGGCAGTCATCTCAGTCGGTACAATCCATGACGCCTGCCTCTATCCCGTGATCTCCTGTCAGCGAGCCTTCGACACTTCAGCACTCGGAAGACAAAGGCGGCCGGGCGTGGTGATGGCCACCCACCCATCCCCTCGTGCGCCGTACCGGCCTTAAATAGGTTATCCTCGCTAACAGCACTTGCCCCAACACACTTTGAAAGGCTATGCGGGGGATATTTGCCTTTGTATGTAGAGTTATCTGTCAGTCATCTCAGTCACCTCCGATTGGCACGGTTGGCTACGTACGGTGCGAAAGAAGTTCAACGCACGTACATTACACCGCACCTCCGATTAGCACTGTTGGCTACGTACGGCGCAGAAGAAGTTATGCATACATACAGTTAACGCATAACAGGGCGGTTGTTGTTGTAACATGGGGTGGGGTGCGTTGTGTTCGTGCATGCGCCCTTCAAGTTTTGCTTCGCTCGAGACGGTCACTCTGAGTGTAATTCGTTTTTTATAACACGCTTTCATTTAAGTCACTCTGTCTTTTGTTGTTGTTGTTGCTGTTGTCGTTGTTGATGTTGTATCCTCAAATCTTGTAACTCAATTTTAACCCACTTCCCAATGTGGTATCGACTGCACACTTGGCATAAGTATGTCATACTGATGACAATACTATATCATATCATAGAATGTTTTTTTTTTAATTCTAAACGATATTTTTTGATATGTTATGTTTCGGCTTGGGTCTTATTGTCCCACGGTCAACTGACGTTGGCTGTAATTGCCCACGGTCCCCCTTACGTTGTGGCAAGCTTCGTGAAGTTCTTCCATTACTAGTACGGTACATTTAATTAAAGCGTGTTTAAAAAAAAAGTTTTTCGAAATATTACTTATGGTTTTATTTTTAAAACAAACAGCCTGGCTACGATTCCCTCCGGCGACACTGAACTTAATTCCCAGCACGAGCGGGTTCTTAGTTGACAAACTTCGCACAATGATTCGATTTCGCAGGCTTATTTGTCAACACGGAGTTGAAAGGTAAGGCGTCACTCGCCATGCCCTGCACGTCTTCGCGTGTGTCTGTGTTGACCATACTTCACCACGATGGTCACTGCGTGTTAGTATAATGCGGGGCAGGAGGGAGGGGGGGGTTCAGGTATCACTCGCCAGCGATCCTATGACGTCACTCGCAACGGTTCAACTCCAACGGCCGCCCTGGTAAATTAATCGTAGAAGATTTACATACCACCACACGCCGCCTGCTTCACTCACAGCGGCACGTTAAAGATCGCCGTGACGCCATTCGCAAGCGAGGGTTGGCCCCGTCGTAAACAAAACTAAAAGAAATGCACACCCCGCAAACGACTCAATTAGGATAACAAAGATCCCCCGTGTAGCCTTAACAGACTGTTGGGGCAAGTGCTGTCAGCGAGCATCTATGAAGGCCGGCACGGCACACGAGGGGGTGGGTGGCCAACACCACTGCCCGACCGCCTTTGTCTCCCCAGTGGCGATGTTAACGCACCGCACCAGGTACTCATTTGAGGCTGAGTCGACCTAGGGGAGGCCGAGTACCGGTTCAGATAATCGTCACCGGTGTTGGCCGTGAGCGGGAATCGAACTCGGGCCGCCAGGTTCGTAGCGCAGCGCGCGCTAACCGCTGCACCACCGCTCCCCGATTGGTATAAATCACAACACGCTGCAGCAGCGGCATCGCCCTTCGACTGCAAAACCTTGGCAGGACCCCCGCCTGAAGATAATTCACGAGATTCGGTGAAGCTATTCCTGAGGGAGATGAACAAGTGTAAAAAATAAATAAATAAAAATTACATGTGTCAGCCGCGGCCTGGAATCGAACTCAAGTCGGCGTATTCATAGCGTAGCGTGCTAACCATTGCGCCACCGCTCCCTTCCGCCTCTAAAACAAATGTTCATATGTGCACAAAGCTCCCCCGTGTAGCCTTCACAGACTGTAGGGGCAAGTGCTGTTAGCGAGTAGCAGCACCTGTGAAGGCCGACACGACACACGGGGGTGGGGGTGGGTGGCCAGCACCACGCCCGACCGCCTTTGTCTCCCCCAGTGGCGATGTTTACTCTTTCGAGGCTGAGTCGACATAGGGGAGGCCCAGGACCGGTTCCAGATAATCGTTACTGCTGTTGGTTGCCGTGAGCGGGAATCGAACTCGGTTGGGCTGGGTTCGTAGCCACAGCTTATTTGGAATCACGCAGCAGCAGCAACAACAACAACATTGTCCCATTATTGCGAAAACCACTATCGTGAAAAGGGGCCTTGAGACTCAGTGCGCCACCGCTCCCCACGTACACGAACACGCACGAATAACAACAACAACAACAACAGCCACTAAGTGGCGGGGACGTCACCACGACGCTCGTGCCAGGCTAGGTGCACATTAAGGCCACGTGAATGTGTCGAATGCCCGCTGGCAGGAGGTCACGGGGCAGACCCAGGTGCCCATGGGTTGACTGACCAACAGCACACACACTCACACACACAGCTAGATGCTCCCTCTATCTCTGTTGAGGCCACGTGAAGTGTCGAACGCCCGCTGGCAGGAGGTCACGGGACAGACCCAGGTGCCACAGGTCGACTGACTGAGATGACTGAGATGACTGGCTGATGGACCGCCTGTGCCCCCTACTGTGCCCCCTACTGTGCCAATCACTAAACCACGACTGAAATATCTGACTGACCAACAGCACACACACTCACACACACACAGCTAGATGCTCCCTCTATCTCTGTTGAGGCCACGTGAAAGTGTCGAACGCCCGCTGGCAGGAGGTCACGGGACAGACCCAGCCCGGTAGGCGCCATGGGCTGACTGACCGAGATGACTGGCCAATGCACCGCGCACGAACGCACAGGCTCACATACGAAGGCACGCAATGCATCACCGTTGTTTCGAGCTTAACTGTTGGACGAGCGATTACGTTTGGTTCGAGACGACTTCAAGTGTTCACTTATTTTTGTTTGAATTTATTTATATAAAACCCAGGGCCACAACATTTACTTTCCTACACACGGGTGTGCCGTACTCGTAACGAATTGGCATGCCTTGTTTGTGTTTTGTTTACGTGACAGCACTCACGAATTGGCCGGTGTCGTGGTGGTGGCGGGTTTCACGACGCATTCATCTTTACGCGATCTAACCCCCAAAAACAAACCCCTCCATTATGGATAATATTACCTGGCGAAAGCCATGCTACCATTACGTGTTGAACCACGCGTTCTCCGACTGCGTATCTCGCTTACATCTCCACCGCGCTGCGTGCACTCTCGAGCCCTCTTCCGGATTGTGCGAACAGCCCGAACGCAATGCAACAGTTGCCATAAACATCGACGGGCATCTTTACTCGCCCGGAATCGACGTCTCTGTAGGGCCTCTGGCTGGCCACGATGGGGTGGTTGGTGGTGGTGGTGGCGGCGGGTGGTGGTGGAGGGTGGTGGTGGTGGTGGAGACCTCTATCCTGATTATTCACCCCGGGAATGTGGGGGGGGGGGTCTCGCCCATCACATCGTAAAACCTTTCACAAAAATAAATACATCGGAATTTATTATTATATATGGTTCTGTTTTTTTGTATGCATCGACCGCGCTGCCAAAACGTAGTGGCCACGCGTTTACTGTGCGGGGAAAGGGGGTAGGGGATAACTCAATCAATGGGCGCCTTCTGTTGAGCAAAGAAATCATAAAACTTATGCGGCCGGGAAAACGAAGCAAATGTCTCGGACGGTAATGTATCGCACGCTATGGATTTTCGCCGTTGAATTTCTTTTTTTAACCGTAGCTGCGCGCGTGATGGTGGAGGAGGAGGGAGGAGGACGTGGAGGAAGAGGGAGCAGGAGGAGGTCAAGAAGAAGAAGAAGCGGCCGCTTTTTTACGATGGTGCGCTGATTCGAAATTGAGCTGAAGGATGCCCAACTCTGAACGATCGCAAGTCGCAATCCGTTGCGACTTGCGAGACATTAATGACGGTCGCACCGCCACGGCTTTTGTCAATTCGCTTATTCATTCCCTCCTACCCCATTGGAGGCTGAGTCGACCTCGCGGGAACCCCAGGGAGGGACCGGTTCAGATAATTGCCGCTGGTGGTGGTGGTGGCCGTGAGTGGGAATTGAACTTGGGTGGTCGGTTTCGTGGTGCAATGCACTAACAGCTACACTACCGCTCCCCGCCCCATACAAGACAGAGTTCACCCCGTATAGCCTTAACAGACTGTTGGGGCAAGTGTTGTCAGCACGGTACACGAGGGGTTGGGTGGCCAACACCGCTCCCGGCCGCCTTTGTCTCCCCAGTGGCGATGTTTACTGCACACAGGTACTCGTTTGAGGCTGAGTCGACCTAGAGGAGGCCCAGGACCGGTTCAGATAATCGTCACCGGTGTTGGTGGCCGTGAGCGGGAATGGAACACGGGCGGCCAATTTCGGACATTTAGAGACACGCGTTCAGAGTGTTTGGCTGTTATCCGTGTCCACGTGGTAAGCCACTTCGTTGTGCTGTCATTTGTGGCCAGGTCGTTTCCGGAAAAGAGCTGTGTAGCTTAGTGAGGGCTTACCAGGTAAAAAGAAAATAAGGGTAGTTTAGTGCGTTAACCACTGCGCTACTGGTCCCCAAGCACACCCGGAAACACAAAGATAAAGATCCCCCGTGTAGCCTTAACAAACTGTTGGGGCAAGTGCTGTTAGCGAGCACTTATAATGGCCGGCACGGCACACCAGGGGGTGGGTGGGCAACACCACGCCCGGCCGCCTTTGTCTCCCCAGTAGCGATGTGCATCAGGTGCTCATTTGAGGCTGAGTCGACCTAGGGGAGGCCCTGGACCGGTATCAGACAATCGTCGCTGGATGTTGGCCGTGAGCGGGAATCGAACTCGGGGCGCCAGGTTCGTAGCGCAGCGCGCTAACCGCTACACCACCGCTCCCCAAGCACACACGTGCACACACGGACACCCACATACGGACACACACGGCTCACACTCATTGTTTACGTGTGAGTCATTCACAGCAGCAGTTCCTTTACCCCCCTGTTGCTGCTGACCGCATTCGCTCTGGCCGCCCGGTGTAATGGCGATGCCTCCCTCTGTGCCGCTAATGAGGTTAATTGTCAATGCGAATTAAGCGCGAACCGTTTCAGTGCCGCTGCCCATGGACTCGTCGGAATGTCACAAGTCACTTCGAATTAATTGCCACCACCGGATGAAGAAGAACGAAGGTTGGGGAAAGGGCCTCAACATTCGGTAACGTCATTCTCGCCGCCTGCGTGACCATCAAGGTGTGACCACGTGCTTGTGTGTGGTGTGTCTCTGTGTGTGTGTGTGTGTAGAGGGGAGCGGTAGTGTAGCGGTTAGCGATGCCCCCACGAAGGCCGGAACGGCACACGAGGGGGGTGGGTGGCCAGCAGCGATGTTTTACAACGCCGCACCAGGTACTCAGTTGAGGCTGAGCCGACCTAGGGGAAGCCCAGGATCGGTTCAGGTAATCTTCACCGGTGTTCGTGTCCGTGAGCGAGATTCGAACTCGGGTCGTCGGGTTCGTAGTGCAGCGTAGCGCTAACCACCACACCACCGCTCCCCCACCACCAGCGCCACCGCTGATCTTATTCCCGCGCTCTGTAATCCTCTGGCTATATTAATATGTACTCTGTAGCTCGGCACGCCTCGGGAGAGTAGGCGGGTGCGGCAGCGTCGTGGGGGTAGTGGGCAGCAGCTTAACAAGGCCGTGTTTAACGTGCGAATAGCTTCACGATGTTGAACACACAGGATCCTCTTTGCACATTGCCAGGGCACCCTAACATTTGCCTGCCGCGGATATCGTGTTTGAGCCGATCACCGCTCCGTCAACAACGCCCCATCTCCACCCCCCACCACCCCCCCCCCCCCCCCCCCGCAATGAAATTGTCACCCCCGACTCTTTGCTCAAAAGGGTTCCATTATTCCTCTCCTGCTTTTTCTTTCGTGTGGATTAACAGCAGCAGATTCAAAAGACGCAATTTCGGAAGCCGTTATCCACTCGATTGTCTGTTGGGGAGAGCGGCAGCGGATCTCAATGTGTCGGATTCCTCCTTCAAAGACAGCGGCGTCCTCGTGCTCGCCAGCGAACGTCGAGTTTGACGATGAGCGGCTCGGTGGTTTGGGATTCGCGGGTCGCGGCAGGTCGCAGCGTCGCCCTTCGCGGCCTTCGAGGCGGACGCATCGGCCACGTGGCCCGCTCACGATTCGGTCGACGGCGGGCGCGGCCCGCGCGCTCTCTCGCCTCCACCCCCAAGCCCTCGTTCGTGTCTTTTTGTTTGTGTGGCGAGGAGGCTGCTACGACCCAGGAGGGATGATGATGATGATGGTGGTGGTGGCGGCGGCAGCGTGACTTCAGGCGAACAGGCGGCGCCGGGTTTACACCGTCCGCCCGTTCATTGGGAAGCCTTCAATGCAGTGGGTTCTTCTTGACCTGCGGTTGTGCACGCCACACCCCTGGGGGCTGCGAGATGCCCTTTCTGGGGGGTGCGAGACATGGGCAGATTCGTTTTGTGGGAAGGTAAATAATCGAAAACATAAATTAAACCATTTTTTTGTTGCTTAATGATTGAGAACAAAAGGGGTGCAAGGCTGCAGTAAAGGTTAAGAATTACTATACACTATACACTACATTACTATACATTACTATACACTACACTATACACTACTATACACTATACACTACACTATACACTATATACTACATTACTATACACTACATTACTATCCACTACATTACACTATACACTACATTACTATACACTACACTATACACTATACACTACACTATACACTACATTACTATACACTATACACTACACTATACACTATACACTACACTACACTATACACTACATTACTATACACTATACACTACTATACACTACTATACACTACTATACACTACATTACTATACACTATACACTACTATACACTACTATACACTACACTATACACTACACTATACACTACACTATACACTACACTATACACTACATTACTATACACTACACTATACACTACATTACTATACACTATACACTACACTATACACTACATTACTATACACTACACTATACACTACACTATACACTACTATACACTACACTATACTCTACACTACATTACTATACACTACACTATACACTAAACACTACATTACTATACACTATACACTACATTACTATATACCATGCAATACTATACACTACACTATACACTACATTACTATACACTACATTACAATACACTTTATACTACATTACTATACACTACACTATACACTACTATACACTACATTACTATACACTACACTATACACTACATTACTATACACTACACTATACACTACATTACTATACACTACACTATACACTACATTACTGTACACTACACTATACACTACATTACTATACACTACTATACACTACATTACTATACACTACACTATACACTACTATACACTACATTACTATACACTATACACTACTATACACTACATTACTATACACTACTATACACTACATTACTATACACTATACACTACTATACACTACATTACTATACACTACACTATACACTACACTATACACTACATTACTATACACTATACACTACACTATAAACTACATTACTATACACTACACTATACAATACACTACATTACTATACACTATACACTACTATACACTATACACTACATTACTATACACTACACTATACACTACTATGCACTACACTATACACTACACTACATTACTATACACTACACTATACACTACATTACTATACACTATACACTACATTACTATACACTATACACTACTATACACTACACTTTACACTACATTACTATACACTATACACTACATTACTATACACTATACACTACATTACTATACACTATACACTACACGATACACTACTATACACTACATTACTATACACTACACTATACACTACATTACTATACACTACACTATACACTACATTATTATACACTACTATACACTATACACTACATTACTATACACTACAATATACACTACTATACACTACATTACTATACACTACACTATGCACTACATTACTATACACTACATTACTATAAACTACACTATGCACTACATTACTATACACTACATTACTATAAACTACACTATACACTACACTATACACTACACTATACAATACACTACATTACTATACACTACACTATACACTACTATACACTACACTATACACTACTATACACTACTATATACTACATTACACTACACTACTATACACTCCACTATACACTACATTACTATACACTATACACTACATTATACACTACTACACACTACATTACTATACACTACACTATACACTACTATACACTACATTACTATACACTATACACTACATTACTATACACTATACACTAAATTATACACTACTACACACTACATTACTATACACTACACTATACACTACTATACACTACATTACTATACACTACACTATACACTACCATACACTACATTACTATACACTGCACTATACACTACACTATACACTACACTATACACTACACTACATTACTATACACTACACTATACACTACTATACACTGCACTATACACTACTATACACTACATTACACTACAGTACTATACACTACACTATACACTACATTACTATACACTACATTACTATACACTACTATACACTACACTATACACTACTAGACACTACAGTACCATACACTATACACTACTATACACCACATTACACTACACTACTATACACTACACTATACACTACTATACACTACACTATACACTACTATACACTACACTACTATACACTACATTACTATACACTACTATTCACTACACTATACACTACACTACTATACACCATTCACTACACTATACACTAAATTACTATACACTACATTACTATACACTACATTACTATACACTACACTATACACTACTATACACTACATTACTATACAATATACACAACTATACACTACACTATACACTACATTACTATACACTAAATTACTATACACTACATTACTATAAACTACATTACTATACACTACACTATACACTACACTATACACTACACTATACACTACATTACTATACTCTACATTACTATACACTACACTATACACTACACTATACACTACATTACTATACACTACACTATACACTACTATACACTACATTACTATACACTACACTATACACTACACTATACACTACTGTACACTACCTTACTATACACTACATTACTATACACTACATTACTATACACTACATTACTATACACTATACACTACTATACACTATACACTACATTACTATACACTATACACTACACTATACACTACTATACACTACACTATACACTACTATACACTACTATACACTACACTATACACTACATTACTATACACTATGATACACTATATTACTATACAGTATACACTATATACACTACACTATACACTACATTACTATACACTATACACAACTATACACTATATTACTATACACTACTATACACTACAATATACACTACATTACTATACACTACACTATACACTACACTATACACTACTTTACTATACACTACATTATACACTACATTACTATACACTATACACTACATTACACTACATTACTGTACACTACACTATACACTGCACTATACACTACATAACTATACACTATACACTACTATACACTACACTATACACTACACTATACACTACTATACACTATACACTACATTACACTACATTACTATACACTACACTATACACTACACTATACACTACATTACTATACACTACACTATACACTACATGAATATACACTACACTATACACTATATTACTATACACTACACTATACACTACGCTATACACTACACTATACACTACATTACTATACACTACACTATACACTACCCTATACACTACACTATACACTACACTATACACTACATTACTCTACACTACATTACTATGCACTACACTATACACTACATTACTATACACTACACTATACACTACGCTATACACTACACCAATGGTTATTAACATGATGTGCACGCTGCACCCGCTGGAGGTGCGAGATGCCCTTTCTGTGGGTGGCGAGACACGGCCAGATCTTTTTCTGGAAGATTAATAATCGAAAGCACAAATTCAGCACGGGCAAGTAAGTTACAACTAACTTTGTTTGCTTCATCAAACCCTCTGTGCAGTTATTAACATTGTACAATTTTGGGGGGGGGGGGGGGTGTTAGCGATTGCTGACCATTAGGTGGGGGGTGCTGGTTGCAAGGTTAAGTAAAGGTTCAGTAAAGGTTAAGAACCGCACAGCTTCAATGGAACCCTACCGACATCGGAACGATAATCCCAGCGCCTCCCGTTTCCATCGAACAGTTTGCCATTGGACATGCGGCCGTGTCAACGCAGCCTCACCACCACCCCACCCCCCTTGGCAATTGCTCTCTCAGGCCACTCCTGACGAAAGGGGGTACGGGACAGGGTGCTGGCCTAGATACAGATATCTGGGGGGGCCTCACTCGTCTAGCACAGCGGTCCCCAAACTTTTTGGCACTAGGGACATTTTTTTTCACGGACCGGGGGAGGGGGGGTGTTCATCATTGGGTCTTTCCCCCTTTTCAAAGAAGCTCTCCGGCTACGTTTGTTTGTTACTCATTGTGGCTACTAGGGGTTAGCTTGTGGGCTTACTCATTGTGGCTACTAGGGGTTAGCTTGTGGGCTTACTCATTGTGGCTACGGGGTTAACTTGTGGCTACTAGGGGTTAGAGCTTGTGGGCTTACTCATTGTGGCTACTAGGGGTTAGCTTGTGGGCTTACTCATTGTGCCTACTAGGGGTTAGCTTGTGGGCTTACTCATTGTGGCAACTAGGGGTCAGCTTGTGGGCTTACTCATTGTGGCTACTAGGGGTTAGCTTGTGGGCTTACTCATTGTGGCTGCTAGGGGTTAGCTTGTGGGCTTACTCATTGTGGCTACTAGGGGTTAGCTTGTGGGCTTACTCATTGTGGCTGCTAGGGGTTAGCTTGTGGGCTTACTCATTGTGGCTACTAGGGGTTAGCTTGTGGGCTTACTCATTGTGGCTACTAGGGGTTAGAGCTTGTGGGCTTACTCCTTGTGGCTACTAGGGGTTAGCTTGTGGGATTGCTCATTGTGGCTACTAGGGGTTAGAGCTTGTGGGTTTACTCATTGTGGCTACTAGGGGTCAGCTTGTGGGCTTACTCATTGTGGCTACTAGGGGTTAGCTTGTGGGCTTACTCATTGTGGCTACTAAGGGTTAGCTTGTGGGCTTACTCATTGTGGCTACTAGGGGTCAGCTTGTGGGCTTACTCATTGTGGCTACTAGGGGTTAGCTTGTGGGCTTACTCATTGTGGCTACTAGGGGTTAGCTTGTGGGCTTACTCCTTGTGGCTCCTAGGGGTTAGCTTGTGGGCTTACTCATTGTGGCTACTAGGGGGTTAGCTTGTGGGCTTACTCATTGTGGCTACTAGGGTTCAGCTTGTGGGCTTACTCATTGTGGCTACTAGGGGTTAGCTTGTGGGCTTACTCATTGTGGCTACTAGGGTTCAGCTTGTGGGCTTACTCATTGTGGCTATTAGGGGTTAGCTTGTGGGCTTACTCATTGTGGCTACTAGGGGTCAGCTTGTGGGCTTACTCATTGTGGCTACTATGGATTAGCTTGTGGGCTTACTCATTGTGGCTATTAGGGGTTAGCTTGTGGGCTTACTAATTGTGGCTACTAGGGGTTAGCTTGTGGGCTTACTCCTTGTGGCTACTAGGGGTTAGCTTGTGGGCTTACTCATTGTGGCTACTAGGGGTTAGAGCTTGTGGGCTTACTCCTTGTGGCTACTAGGGTTTAGCTTGTGGGCTTACTCCTTGTGGCTACTAGGGGTTAGCTTGTGGGCTTACTCATTGTGGCTACTAGGGGTTAGAGCTTGTGGGCTTACTCATTGTGGCTGCTAGGGGTTAGCTTGTGGGCTTACTCATTGTGGCTACTAGGGGTTAGCTTGTGGGCTTGCTCATTGTGGCTACTAGGGGATAGCTTGTGGGCTTACTCTTTTTGGCTACTAGGGGTTAGCTTGTGGGCTTACTCATTGTGGCTACTAGGGGTCAGCTTGTGGGCTTACTCATTGTGGCTACTAGGGGTCAGCTTGTGGGCTTACTCATTGTGGCTACTAGGGGTTAGCTTGTGGGCTTACTCATTTTGGCTACTAGGGGTTAGCTTGTGGGCTTACTCATTGTGGCTTCTAGGGGTTAGAGCTTGTTGGCTTACTCCTTGTGGCTACTAGGGGTTAGCTTGTGGGCTTACTCATTGTGGCTACTTGGGGGTTAGCTTGTGGGCGTACTCATTGTAGCTACTAGGGGTTAGAGCTTGTGGGCTTACTTATTGTGGCTACTAAGGGTTAGCTTGTGGGCTTACTCATTGTGGCTACTAGGGGTTAGCTTGTGGGCTTACTCATTGTGGCTACTAGGGTTCAGCTTGTGGGCTTACTCATTGTGGCTACTAGGGGTTAGAGTTTGTGGGCTTACTCATTGTGGCTACTAGGGGTTAGATCTTGTGGGCTTACCAACACCACGTGACTGAGACAAGTGCGCAGTGCGGGAAAGAGGCGCGGACGGAAGTGGTAAATAATAAAATAATGGCGGCGGGCCACGTGCGGACTCACCGCCCTCACCTCCTCCTGCTGCTGTGCGGCCCGGTTCCTAACAACCCACGGTACCGGTACCGGCCCGCGGCCCGGGGGTTGGGGACCCCTTGGTCGAGAGCGAGGGGGAGCGAGCGGGTGGACAACCTTCCGCCTCCTCTAAGGAGTGGCGGCTCTTGATTTGTCGTTGTTACGGAATTTTGTTGTAATCGGTTGGCCCGCGCCTGCTCTAGAGGGCATTTGGCCTTCTCTTCCACACCTGGTCAGAGAGTATTTGGAAGAGTGTAGCCGTTACCCTCACTTCACCCCACCATTACTCAAACTGTCCACCTGTAGAGTACCCATGCACTGTTGGGTTGAGTCCCGCAAAGTGGTACCTATTTTATTCACTCTTGAGAAATGATGATGATGATTACTTGAGTCGACTCTTAACCAGGAATTAAACTCATGTCCTTGGGGCTCGTCCATAAATGACGTCACGCACCTAGGGTGGGGGGGGGGGGAGTCAGACATTTGTGACGATGTGTGACGAGGGGGTGGGGGGGTGAGAAATGTGACGTCACGTAAAAATGCGCAACTTTAAATAAATAAACACGTTCTACTTAATTAAATATACTTTTTAATAAATGTTTTCTCCTACAACATCAGAGTGCAGCGCCACATTAAATAGGCACTACAATGACAATAGTTTAAAGCGATTTGAAGCATGCTTTATTTTATTTTTTTGGGCGGGGGGCAGAGCTTTGTGACGTCATATTTGAGGGGGGTCTGAATTTTTGTGACGCCGTGTGACGAGGGGGGGGGGGTCAAAATTCGTCCAAAATCGCGTGACGTCATTTATGGACGGCCCCTTGAGATTGTGAGTCCACCACATCAACACCCGGGGTGATGGTTAATATATGTATGTATGATTAAATAATATGAACACATTTTTTCGTCTTCATTTACAGACATTAGGGCAATTCCCCCTGATACTAATTATACTGCTGCCATGACAACTGCTGTTTGCGAGCATCTATTAAGTCCAGCAAAAAGACAAAGATAAAGACAAAGATCCCCCGTATAGCCTGAACAGACTGTTGGGGCAAGTGCTGTTCGCGAGCACCTATGAAGACCGGAACGGTACACGAGGGGGTGGGTGGCCAGCACCACGCCCGGCCGCCTTTGTATCCCCAGTGGCGATGCTTACACACCGCACCAGGTACTCATTTGAGGCTGAATCGACCTAGGGGAGGCCCAGGACCGGTTCAGACAATCGTCACCGGTGTTAGCCGTGAGCGGGAATCGAACCCAGGTCGCCGGGTTCATAGCGCAGCGCGCTCATCGCTACACGATGCCACACACACCTCTAGCTACACACACACACTTGTAAACACCTCCAGCTATAGACACACACGCCTCCAAATATAAACACACACACACACCTCTAGCTACACACACATACTTGTAAACACCTTCAGCTATAGACACACACGCCTCCAAATATAAACACACACACACCTCTAGCTACACACACACTTGTAAACACCTCCAGCGATAGACACACACGCCTCCAAATATAAACACACACACACACACCTCTAGCTACACACACACACTTGTAAACACCTCCAGCGATAGACACACACGCCTCCAAATATAAACACACACACACACACCTCTAGCTACACACACACACTTGTAAACACCTCCAGCTATAGACACACACGCCTCCAAATATAAACACACACACACCTCTAGCTACACACACACACTTGTAAACACCTCCAGCGATAGACACACACGCCTCCAAATATAAACACACACACACGCCTCGAGCTACACACACACACTTGTAAACACCTCCAGCGATAGACACACATGCCTCCAAATATAAACACACACACACACCTCGAGCTACACACACACACACTTGTAAACACCTCCAGCAATAGACACACACGCCTCCAAATATAAACACACACACACCTCTAGCTACACAGACACTTGTAAACACCTCCTATAGACACATACGCCTCCAAATATAAACACACCTCTAGCTACACACACACACTTGTAAACACCTCCAGCTATAGACACACACGCCTCCAAATATAAACACACACACACACTTCTAGCTACACACACACACTTGTAAACACCTCCAGCTATAGACACACACGCCTCCAAATATAAACACACACACACACCTCTAGCTACACACACACACTTGTAAACACCTCCAGCGATAGACACACACGCCTCCAAATATAAACACACACACACCTCTAGCTACACACACACACTTGTAAACACCTTCAGCTATAGACACACACGCCTCCAAATATAAACACACACACACACCTCTAGCTACACACACACACTTGTAAACACCTCCAGCTATAGACACACACGCCTACAAATATAAACACACACACACCTCTAGCTACACACACACACTTGTAAACACCTTCAGCTATAGACACACACGCCTCCAAATATAAACACACACACACACCTCTAGCTACACACACACACTTGTAAACACCTCCAGCGATAGACACACACGCCTCCAAATATAAACACACACACCTCTAGCTACACACACACACTTGTAAACACCTTCAGCTATAGACACACACGCCTCCAAATATAAACACACACACACCTCTAGCTACACACACACACTTGTAAACACCTCCAGCGATAGACACACACGCCTCCAAATATAAACACACACACCTCTAGCTACACACACACACTTGTAAACACCTTCAGCTATAGACACACACGCCTCCAAATATAAACACACACACACACACCTCTAGCTACACACACACACTTGTAAACACCTTCAGCTATAGACACACACGCCTCCAAATATAAAGGCACACACATCTAGCTACACACACACACTTGTAAACACCTCCAACTATAGACACATACGCCTCCAAATATAAACAGAAGAGCCGCCGTTCACCACTAAGTGGCGGTGACGTCACCACGGCGCTTGTGCCAGGCAAGGTGCACTTTGAGGCCACGTGAAGTGTCGAAGGTCCGCTGGCAGGAGGTCACGCAGAACAGACGCAGGTGCCATGGGTTCCAAATATAAACACACACACCCCTCTAACCATAACCACACGTACACACACACACCTCCAACCATAACCACACGTACACACACACACATCTCTAACCATAACCACACATACACACACCTCCAACCATAACCACACATACACACACACACCTCTCTAATCATAACCACACATACACACACCTCCAATCATAACCACACATACACACACACACATACCTCCAACCATAACCACACGTACACACACACCCCTCTAGCCATACCCCCACGTACACACACACACAAACCTAGCCATAACCACACACACACACCCCTCCAGCCATAACCACACATACACACACACCCCTCTAGCCATACCCCCACGTACACACACACACACACCTAGCCATAACCACACACACACACACCCCTCCAGCCATAACCACACTTTACGCACATATTTAGGCTACACACACACGTGTAGGCGCGCGCACACACACGGCGTGTTTTAAATATATATTGGCAGTAAGCAATTAATGGCTGTTGAAGTGATTTGGCTGCTGGGAGTGGAGGTGGGGGGGGATTGAGTCGTTTGGGGGGGTGGAGGGAGATGGAGGGTGGGGGGGGGCTGTGTGTGAGCCTGGGGAGGCGCGGTGGGGGGGGGGGGGCTCTGGGATGAGCCGGGGCCAGACTCGGACCGGGCCGGGGGAATCGTCCGGAGCCGTGAGCCGCTGATTGCCCGTCCACACGCGCACCTGCTCCCCCCCCCACTCTCTCTCTACCCCCCCCCTCTTTTCCCCCCCCCCCCCATAGCCGTCCCCTCTCTACCCCCCCTTCTCTCTAGCCCCTCTCTCTACGCCACTCTCCCCCCCCCTCTTTCTACCCCCCTCTCTACCCCCCACCCTCTCTACCCCCCCCACCCTCTCTACCCCCCACCCTCTCTACCCCCCCCACCCTCTCTACCCCCCTCTCTTTCTACGCCCCCCCCATAGCCCCCCCTCTCTACCCCCCACCCTCTCTACCCCCCTCTCTTTCTACGCCCCCCCCCCCCCCATAGCCCTCCCCCTCTCTACCCCCCCTCTCTACCCGCTCTCTCTACGCCCCCCCTCTTTCTACCCCCTCTACCCCTCCCCCTCTCTACCCCCCCTCTCTACCCCCTCCCTCTACCCCCCCCTCTAGCCCCCTCTTTAAAGGGGGCTAGAGTGTGGTCAAAAACACCCCCTCCATCCCGAACCTCAGCTGCGGGGGGGTGGGGGGGGGGGAACGGCAACAAACTCAACACAGCAAGTTACACAGAAATTAGTGTTTCAATCGAGATTATTTAATAGTGCACGGCTTCAGTGGCATCCTAATATGGGAAGGAAGAGCGTTCCAGACGGCCGCAGAAGGAAGAGCGTTCCAGACGGTCCAGCATTCGGATTTTTGCCCAATGTATGTACGTTGAACTTCTTTCCCACCGTACGTAACCAACCGCGCTAATCGTTGGTGCGGCGGGGGAAGGGGAAGGGGTAAGAACGACAAACTAAACACAAGAACAAGAAGCAGTTGTGTGGGGAAGCCTTCATCCATTGTGCGTCCATATCGTACAACCTAACACCGTCCTGGAGAGAGAGAGAGAGACAGGGGGGTTATTTAGCCTAGGGGACCCCCCCCCCCCTCCAATGGGAGTTTGTCCCTCATTTGATGGGGGAGGTGGGTGAGGGGAGGTGGTGCTGTTATCAACTCCTCACGGGCTCCATAATCGAGGAGTTTTGCCTGGCTTGTATCGCCTCATTTCTGGCTGTCGCCTGACGAGGCAGCACCTTGTTGTGACTACCGGCACAACGTCTCGCTACCCGGATCGTAAATGGTGTGCGGTGGGTTTTACTCTCCAACACACAACCGGTGTGTGCGCTCAACTAGTCACCGATTGGCACGTGTTTGTTCACGTGACAAACCTCACTATTTTGCTGTGTCGGGTGGTGGTGGTGGTGGTGGCGGGTTTGACGACACATTTATACGGGAATAGGTTTTCCCCTTTTTCTGGCAACAAAACAGCTGTGTTAAGATGTTAAAACACCAAACTGAAACCTTTTACAAGGAATCACGTCTGCGTTAACCACATTCACTCTCCAACACACCGGTGGGCTGAAGTAGTCACTATTTGGCGTTTTGTTTACGTGACAAATCCCTTACGTGTGGTGGAGGGCTTCGACACATTTATACTTTCGCGATCTAACAAAAAAAAACCTCTATTATGGTAGATTGATGTCAGCCACTGCCAGGAATCAAACCCACGTGGCTGAATTCCTCGCCCAATGCCACGAACCACGATGCCACTGCTCCACACACAAAGACCCCTCCACCCAACGTATAGCCTTTAACAGACTGTTGGGGCAAGTGCTGTTAGCCTTTTGGCGTCATTTGGCGTCATGTGGTCGAGCACCAATTGGGTCGAGGCTCAAAAGCAAGCCGTCCCTTGGTGTGGACCTAATCAGTTTCAAGGACAATGGCAATATATTATCATGGTATGTTTTTTTTGTTTGCATTTTGACTGCAGGTATTGTGGTTAATGCAGTAACATGAATCCTTGTAAAAAAAGGTTTCAGTTTTGTTGCCAGAAAAAAGGGGAAAAACCCTATAGTACATTTCAGTACCGGCAAAGGAGGTCTAATGATAGAGTAGCACCTATGAAGGTCCGCATGGCCCACGAATGGGTGGGTGGCCAGCACCCTACGCCTGACCGCCTTTGTCTCCCCAGCTGCACTGACGTTTATACACCGAGCCCAGGTTCTTATTTCAGGCGAAGTCGACTTGGGCGAGGCCCGGTACCGCTGGAAACATTCGTCGCTGTTACGGGGGGGGGGGGGGGAGTGGTGGCGCTAACCGCAGCGCCACCACTCCCCTGCGTAAAATACGGAGACGCGCGTGCGCAGACTTTGAACGAAAATACACGCGCACGCGTTCTATTATCGGTACATTTCGGTTACAAGATTGCTCGGAAATCTCTCTCTCTCTCTGCTCCTTCATGAGAAGTTTCCAATTCCCCTCCGGTATCTCGAATGATTTCAATAATAATAATAACAACACGAATAAGTTGCACATCCTTGCCTGCCTCCCTGAGTTTGCATGCTCTCAAACACAATCTCACAGCCCCCCACCCACCCACCACCACCACCACTCTCTCCCTTCTCCCCCCCACCAGCCCCCTTAATAAACAAATCACTTGACATTCGTAAGAGCTCAGAGGGAAAAGATGAAATGCGATGGCGATTTTACCCAAGCGTGATTGCTCACGTCATTCTCAGATGGTGCAATCATCAGAGCTTATTATCTGAGTCGCTTTTAGTTTTTTTTTATGGGGGGGGGGGTCTTATGCTTCATGATTGACAATTTAATTTATGGGGGGGGCGCAGGGGGGGGGGGTGATGGTGGTGGTGGCGCAGTTGCAGGGTGGGACTTTTGAAAATTAAAATATAAAAGTGTTGAGACAATGTCACTTATCATTTCCCGCTTCACTAAGTAATTCTCATTTTCTTTCGTCAATTAATTATGGACGTGTAACACTTCACTTGGGGGATGCTGTTTTAGCAGACGGAGTATATTATTATTATCACTACCAGACAGGGCAGATGAGAGAGAGAGAATGTCATTATCGTCCGAATTGAGTCGCCGGGAAGAAATGCGGCGACGATTCAGTTCCACCAGACCGGTGGCCCCGAGCCGATTGTGGACATTCCACATTCCCATGGTGGTGGCAAGGCCATTTGGATGACCCCCTGTCAGTGGAGCAGCCAGATAAAATATGGACGTCGTGCGTGGGGGAGGGGAGTGGGTTGCGTCTACTTCCGGGAATCAAAATTGATTTAATGTAAATGAAATATTAATTGCACATCCCCGTAATATCGAATGAATCTAAAATGAAAAATACATCAAGATACGTTTTTATTGACAATTTTACGTTTTTGGAGGGAGAGAGAGAGAGAGGGGAGAGAGGAAAAAACATCTCTAAATTGATCTAAACAAAAAAATGCGTTCACGTTTTTGTCCACGTGTTAGTTTTTTTTTATAAATCCCGTCAGTGGCATCGTTCACAGTCGCCCAAGAACCGCAGACGACGCTGGAAGGCAGTAGCAGCTACCAACAATTTGTTGCCCGAGCTCTGCAGTCCTCGGTATGTATGGAGATATTTATCAGCCAATCAGTGGGTGTTTATGCACACGTGGGAAGAAACCGGAGCACCCGGAGTGAGAACTATTATTGTTGTTGTTGCTGCAAAAACCGACAGTGACTACTTAACACACCTTTAGAATTTCGATTTAAAGCTTTCGTGACTGCATGGATTCATATTCTTGGTTCTTTCGGTAAAATCACCACGTAGAAGGGAAACAATAAAATAATAAAAATAAAACAATAAAATTTTCACGTTTCGATCGCAACACAAGTAATCATCATCAGGTGTGATGATCAGGTGTGATGATGATGATTGCTTGTGTTGCAATCGAAACGTCGTGAGATATTTATTGTTTTATTATTTTATTATTTCCCTTCTACGTGACTTTACCGAAAGAACCAAGAATATGAAACCTTTATAAGATGTTAAACAAATATTGCTTAGTTGGTGCTACTTCTGCTGCTGCGTTGGCAGTGGTGCACAAGCAACAAATCACAACAACAGCAAAAACTCGTTCGTCAATAATAACACTGCGTGTCAGCCTCGAATGGGTACCTGGTGCAGGGGTTTTAGTAAACATCGCCACTGGGAAGACAAAGGCGGAAGGGCGAGCGTGGTGATGGCCACCCCCACCCACCCACTCGTGTGGCGTTCCGGCCTTCATAGTTGCTGTTACTCGCTAACAGCACTTGCCCCAACAGTCTGTTGCAGCCTACGCGGGGGACCTTTATCTTTGTCTCTTCTCATTCTGTCATCGTTTGGTAAGCTATCTCGAGCCCCTGGAGTGAAGGCGCTCAATATTAATATCTAACATCAGATGAGAAATAAGATTTAGGGCAAAAAAAAGAAACGCATTTTTATATATATACGTAAAAAAAGTACCAGGCAACGGGACCTTCACGTAAAATAATTGTTAAACGCTGCAGACAGAAACGAGGGGGCCTGCTTCCTCAGCGGTTAATTAAATCCGTCCGCTCCAATCCCGTCCCCTGCACGCACGCGTCTGGCTCCACCACTCCACTCAGGCTTGAGTCGAACGTTCGTGAAGTTCACTCGAACACCGGCACGCGTTATAGCGAGGAGGGGGGGGGCAGTGTCAGATTAAGCTGGTGCAGGGCCTGTGGCATGTGTTGGTATAAAGAGGCCCTAAATATTTAAAAAAAAAACATGAATTTTTATAACAAATGTTTAACTCGCATAGTAAAGTAATTGTATTTTTTTCATTTGCTATGCAGACGGATAATACGACAAATCGCTAACCTTAAACACCCAGTCGTTCATAAAAGTCAAAGGCGGTATGGTAACTATAGTCATAGAGCTAGTGCAGAATCACTGAACCGGAATTGGTAGCTTGAAAACATTTTAGAGCGGGGCCCTTGAAAGTGCGGGGCCCGTAGCTACTACATTTGTAGCTACTACATTGTAGCGACTACATTGTAGCTACTACATTGCGATAATAGCTACTACATATGTAGTAGCTACTACATATGTGGGTGGTGGAGGGTGGTGGAGCGTGGAGCGAGGAGGAGCGTGGAGGAGGGTGGTGGAGCGTGGTGGAGCGTGGAGGAGGGTGGTGGAGCGTGGAGGAGGGTGGAGGAGCGTGGTGGAGCGTGGAGGAGGGTGGTGGAGCGTGGAGCGTGGTGGAGCGTGGAGGAGGGTGGAGGAGCGTGGTGGAGCGTGGAGGAGGGTGGTGGAGCGTGGAGGAGGGTGGTGGAGCGAGGAGGAGGGTGGAGGAGCGTGGAGGAGGGTGGAGGAGCGTGGAGGAGGGTGGTGGAGCGAGACTGCGCGCTTGGAGCCCTTCCAGTCGCCGCGGCTTCCCCGGTTAATGTGCAACAATAAATAACAGTGGGCGCGTTAATAGCGCGCGCATTGTGGCAATTTATGAGAAGCCGTTTAATTTGGCAAACGCGTGTTTAACTGTGGACAAAAAATGTGTAAATAAGAGGGGGCAACAACAATAAAAACTGCCTAGTTTACGGGACATTTATCTCTGATTAATTGGGTGGGTGGGTTGGGTGAGCCGGGGGTGGGGGCCGACGCCTGTCTGTCTGCCCTACTGCCCCTCGACCAACGAAGAGCAAAGGGCAGGGGGTGGAGGCTGACGGCTGTCTGTCTGCCCTACTACCCCTCGACCAACGAAGAGCAAAGGGCAGGGGGTGGAGGCTGACGGCTGTCTGTCTGCCCTACTACCCCTCGACCAACGGAGAGCGGAGGGCAGGGGGTGGAGGCCGACGGCTGTCTGTCTGCCCTACTGCCTCTCGACCAACGGAGAGCGGAGGGCAGGAGGCGGGGGAGGGCAGGGCGGCGCCTGGATCGGCCACTAGAACGGCACAGAAGAGAGTTCGTCTGTGCAAGTGCAGTGACGTAGTAGCTGACAGGGAAGGGGATCCGCAGCTGACGGCGGCCCTGACTGACAGCGGGCCACGTGATTGACCCGAGAAGGGATCTAGGTGGAAAGGTTACGGAAGGGGCACGTCGGGAACCCGCTAGAAGCTTCCGGAAGGGGGGCGTGGCCGGGGGCGGAGCCAGGCCACGGTGACGGTATAAGAGGGGCCCCGGGAGGGGGACCTTGGTGCTGTCGCTTGGAGTGGGATCCCCGTCGCTGCTGCTGCTGAAGATCGTCGCCAGGGTGTGTGTTGTACAAAGTGTGCTCGGCGTTCATTGAAGAACTGCCTCCAAGAAGTATCACAAGTTTGCGGACAGTGAGGGTCCTCTCCTCCCCTGTAATTCTGTAAGTAAAATAAACTTAAACATTGTATTGAATTTTAGCAGGTAAGGGACCGTACATAAATGACGTCACGCGATTTTGGACGAATTTTGACCCCCCCCCCCCCTTCGTCACACGGCGTCACAAAAAGTCAGACCCCCCCCCCTCAAATATGACGTCACAAAGCTCTGCCCCCCCCCCCAAAAAATATATATAAAACATGCTTCAAATCGCTTTAAACTATTGTCATTGTAGTGCGTATTTAATGTGGCGCTGCACTCTGATGTTGTAGGAGAAAACATTTATTAAAAAGTCTAATTACGTAGAACGTGTTGTCTATATTTATTTAAAGTTGCGCATTTTGATGTGACGTCACGTTTCTCACCCCCCCTCCCCCCATCGTCACACATCATCACAAATGTCTGACCGCCCCCCCCCCCGGTGCGTGACGTCATTTATGGACGGCCCCTAAGGTCCCACTGAGCCATGTAGCTCTTTTTCAGAAGCGACCTGGACACAAATGACAGCTCAACGAAGTGGCTTATCCACGTACACATTGATAGCAGCCGAATACTCTGAACGCGTGATGTTGATCCTAAATGTGGAGGCAGAACCCAGAGGCCTGGGAGATAAATCCACACGACCACGCGGAGAGAGACACCACAAACTCCAAATATACAGCAGCAGCAGGCGTCAGGGTCGGGATCGAACCCACGACCTGCTGTATACCAGGCGAGGTAGTTAACATCTCCTAGCCACGGTGATGATGATGATAGAGAGACACCGCAAACTCCAAATATCCAGCAGACGTCAGGGTCAGGATCAAATCCACGACCTCCTGTAGACCAGGTGAGGTTGTTAACATCTCCTAGCCACCGTGATGATGATGATGATGATGAGATATTCACCGCAAACTCCAAACATACAGCAGGCGTCAGGGTCGGGATCGAACCCACGACCTCCTGTAGACCAGGCGAGGTTGTTAACGTTTTGTCTTCCATCAGACAGTCTCCCATCTCCGGCACGAACCAGGCTCAACACACCCGGCTTGGCTCGAGAGGACGTCGTGACGAGTTCACCTGGGTACGTGCAGGGTGTGGTTGTAGAACGTCGAGGTCAGCGAGACACCCGGTGGGGAAGTGTCCGGGGGGCTCTTGATTAGCCCGGGGGGGGGGGGCTCTGTCGATGTTGTCGCAGAGCCAACAGATCAACAAGACAACGGCAGGGAAAGATCACGGCGTGACTTGTGAGCGACCATTATTTCAGCACGTGCTGTTTTGGGGGATGGGAAGGATGAGATTGGGTTAAGGCTCACGCAGAGCGATTGAAGCGTGAATGTGTCCCACGGCGCTCGGAGCTTCTTCTTGTTTCGTTTGTTGTTGTAGCTTTGCAGACTGCGCCCCTACTGGATATCTGTGAAAAAGGGCCTCATAGTTCATCTGATTCGTCCAGTTTAAATAAAGATTCGGATTCTTATTGGGGGTTTTTTTTCGTCTTCGTTCCAGCAACTCAATTGAGGAGCGTGAATTGAGCGTGAATTTCAGTTCCTGATAAAGGGTGCCAGCACGCGGCGTGAAACGTCGGACATTGCGCTGAACCAACAGCGCGGTACGACCCGAAAACTGCATCGGAGAGAGCCGTGCCGGCAACAACAGCGAAACACCTCCACGGTGGAATGTCTATGGTCGTCGTCATCATCGTCGTCATCATCGTCATCATCGTCGTCATCATCATCGTTTGCAACATCGTTGTCATTGTCGTCATCGTCATCATCGTTGTCATCGTCGTCATCATCATCATCGTCGTAAGAATCGTCGTAAACATCATCATCATCGTCGTCGTCGTCGTCATCATCGTTGTAATCATCGTCGTCATCATCGTCGTCGTCGTCATCATCATTATCGTCGTCATCATGATCATCGTCGTCATCATCATCGTCGTCGTCGTCATCATCATCATCGTCGTCACCATCATCGTAACGCGTGGGCACCACCACAACCACGACAACACCCGGGCCGACCTACACACGTGACAACTGCCGCCGCCTCTGCCTCTCGCGGATCGAAATTTCACAGCCACGGCAGACGCCGCGCTGAGACCCAACCCTGCCAAGGCACGAGACATCGAAAGTCTCCCGAGACTGCGTAAAGCCCTCGCCGTCAGCCACCACCTCCTGGCCTCTGCTGTCCATTGGCCTCTGGAAGAGAGGGAAAGAGAGCGAGAGGTCATGACGAGGAGGAATCAAAGACGAGCGTGAAGAGGCAGCAGCAGCAGCAGCGAACCGGCGCCAACAATTGCCCACGCTCTGCGGCCCTCGATATGTTAAGGTGTTATCAGCCAGTACAATGAGCGTTCGTGTGTGGAAGTGAGACTAAAACACCCGGAGAAAACCGGCTTCGTGCGAGCGAGGGGGAAACACTCGATCCCACACAGACCTAACAGGTGGGAGTTCCAGTTGAACAAAGACAAAGATTCCTCCGTATAGCCCTTGCAGACTGTTAGGGGCAAGTGCTGTTAGCGAGTGGCACCCATGAAACCCGGCAACGGCATACGGAGGGGGTGCCGTGGCCGAACACCACTCACGCCCGCCTTTGTCTCTCTACA
The DNA here is from genome assembly GCF_010993605.1 of Petromyzon marinus. NCBI lineage: Eukaryota > Metazoa > Chordata > Hyperoartia > Petromyzontiformes > Petromyzontidae > Petromyzon > Petromyzon marinus. Next base: position 5,140,866 of record NC_046124.1, on the reverse strand, counting down.
GCGACGATGTTTTACACAGCGCAACGACTACTCGATTAACACACCGCAATGCAGCAGAGACCGCGCTGCAGCAGGGCCCGCAACGCGACGCTATTGATGTCTTCAACGTGCAGGGGGGAGGGGTGGGTATTAACTTTAGTTGTTATTGTGGGGGGTGGGGGGGGGGTTACTTTTTTCTTCTGAACGTGTTACTCTGATGGGTAGACACGGCCCCGCCCCCCTTCCCTCCCTCCCTTCTCCCCATCGGGAGTCACGGGTTCGGGAGAATGAGGAGGATGATGATGAGGAGGAGGAGGATAAGGATCAGAGGGTAACGGGGACACGGTGGGAGTTGTGTGGACGCTCGCGGATTTCTCACACAAACCGTGCTGCCATCCACAGAGGGCTACGACAAACGCAAGGCCCTTTAATTAAATAATTAAATATATGTCTTACCCCCCCCTCCTCTCCCTCTACCCCGCCCCCACGCCCCCCCACTACTTCACAGCGACACAGACACGAACAACAGCTCCGAGCGGTTGGAGTCACGCTTTGTCGCTGCTGCTGTTGTTGTGTTGTGTTCGGGCGCCGTGGTGGCTAGGAGATGTTCACGACCTCGCCTATTATGCAGGAGGCAGCTGGGTTCGATCCCGACCACGGAGGAGGGGAGACACGCAGGGGAGACACCGCAAACTCCAACCATGACAGCGGGCGTCCGGGTCGGGATGGAGCCCACGACCTCCTGCATACCGAGCGAGGTAGTTAACATTTCATAGCCACTGTGATGATGATGAGAGAGAGAAGCAAACTCCAACCATGACAGCGGGCGTCCGGGTCGGGATGGAGCCCACGACCTCCTGCATACCAGGCGAGGTAGTTAACATCTCATAGCCACCGTGATGATGATGATGATGAGAGAGAGACGCAAACTCCAAATATACAGCAGGCGTCAGGGTCGGGATGGAGCCCACGACCTCCTGCATACCAGGCGAGGTAGTTAACATCTAGCCACGGTGATGATGATGATGAGAGAGAGAGACGCAAACTCCAAATATACAGCAGGCGTCAGGGTCGGGATGGAGCCCACGACCTCCTGCATACCAGGCGAGGTAGTTAACATCTTATAGCCACCGTGATGATGATGATGAGAGAGAGACGCAAACTCCAAATATACAGCAAGCGTCAGGGTCGGGATGGAGCCCACGACCTCCTGCATACCAGGCGAGGCAGTTAACATCTCATAGCCACCGTGATGATGATGATGAGAGAGAGACGCAAACTCCAAATATACAGCAGGCGTCAGGGTCGGGATGGAGCCCACGACCTCCTGCATACCAGGCGAGGTAGTTAACATCTCTTCGCCACCGCGGGACTCATTTGTGGTAGCGCACCGGACTGTGGAGTTTCGTCTGTGGCCACGGCTGACGTGCCTGCTTGAACGATGCCGGTGGACCCGCGTTGGTTCACAGAGCCGCCACGTGTTCTGTACGACCTTGGGTGGATCGCGCTGTAATCCGAGACACCCTTTCACCACCTCGTCTCGCCCCTCTCTCGTCTCTCTCTTTCTACGCCCCCACCCCCCCATGTCCGTACTCTCCGTTCCCAATCTTCTCTCTCTCTCGATCTCTGTCCCTCCTTCGCCATGTGCCCTGTCGCGTTGTCGATGCTTCTCTCTCTGTTAGAGCTTTTAACAGACAACGGGACAAGAAGTCACAGCTCATCGAGACGCTGACCTTCCTCAAAATATGCCGCGATCACAAGGTAATACCCATCGCTTTCACACTCACTTCTGCTGCTGTATCTTCTCCGAATTCTAAACAGATTCCTTTGTCAAGGCGCTTTCTTTCTTCTCACACATCTTAAAGGTCGTGATCTAAGCGTGGCTTCTCTCACTCCAGCGCTGTCCTCCAGACAGTCTCGTCCCTTCACCTGATGAAGGCCGCTTGTGTTGTGGCTGAAACGTCATGATTTTTGTTATTTTATTTTTTACCTACGTGACTTTACCCAATAGAACCAAAGAGTATGGATCCTTGCAGTCACGAAAGCTTTAAATCTAGAACTGCCCATAGACTCACCACTGCCCATAGACTCAACACTGCACCATCGACTCAACACTGCCCATAAACACAGCGCTGCCCATCGACTCAGCACTGCCCATAGACTCAACACTGCCCATCGACTCAGCACTGCACCATAGACTCAACACTGCCCTAGGACTCAGTACTGCCCATAGACTCAACACTGCCCACAGACTCAACACTGCCCATAGACTCAACACTACCCATAGACTCAACACTACACCATAGCCTCAACACTGCACCATAGCCTCAACACTGCCCATAGACTCAACACTGCCCATAGACTCAACACTGCCCATAGACTCAACACTGCACCATAGACTCAGCACTGCCCCATCGACTCAACACTACCCATAGACTCAACACTGCACCATAGACTCAGCACTGCCCATAGACTCAACACTGCACCAGAGACTCAACACTGCCCATAAACTCAGCACTGCCCATAGACTCAGCACTGCCCATAGACTCAGCACTGCCCATCGACTCAGCACGGCCCATAAACACAGCAATGCCCATAGACTCAGCACTGCCCATAAACTCAACACTGCCCATAGACTCAGCACTGCCCATAGACTCAACACTGCCCATAGACTCAACACTGCCCATAGACTCAACACTGCCCATAGACTCAACACTGCCCATAGACTCAACACTGCCCATAGACTCAGCAGTGCCCATAGACTCAGCACTGCCCATAGAGTCAACACTGCACCATAGACTCAACACTGCACCATAGACTCAGCACTGCACCATAGACTCAACACTGCCCATAGACTCAGCACTGCCCATAGACTCAACACTGCCCATAGACTCAACACTGCCCATAGACTCAAGCGAAGAGGCCGAGCCTCTTGGGCATTGTTGAGTCGCACAATGCGCCGTGAAGAACGTCCATTGCCCGACACGTCACCCATCGCAGTATATTTTTCTTTTAAAGGCCACAAAAAATAAAGACAAAGATCTCCCGTATCGCCTCGACAGACGTTTGGGGCAAGTGTCATTCGTTAGCCCCTATGAAGAAGGTGCTTTGAGTGCCACGGTGTCGAGATGTTAACTCCCTCGGCTGTTGTACAGGTGGTCGTGGGTTCGATCCCCAACCTGACGCCTGCTGCATATTTGCAGTTGTCCACCTTCTTCCTGTGGCCGCGCGGATTTTGCTCCGGCTCCTCCGATGTATTTTTTGTCCCCCCCTCCACATTTAGAAACAACGTCGGGCGTTTTAGAGCACTCGGCAGCTATAAAAGCCCACGTGATGACACGTGGGCATTCGTGACTGGCCTTTTTTGCCCGTCCAGGGACGGGTGCATTGCGGTAAATCTGAAGTTTTGCAAGCGAAAAGCGGACCGCGCGACGCGATATATTCATTGCATCAATTCGCGTGCAATTTGTAAGGCCGCGGTGACACAGACCAAATTTAATTTGAAGGTTATAATCCCTTGTTCATCGTGACGTCCTTTTTTTACTTCTATGTCTTAACAGCGTGACGGAGATCACGTGACGTGAGGGTTCTCTGCCTTTGTGGTGAGGGTTGTGAGTTGACGTCGAGGAGGGGGGAGGAGGCGCCTCGCCCCCCCCCATGTGGAGTGACGTCATCCGCTAATTAGTATTAATGGTGGGGGGAGTGTCCATTTGGCAGACGTCACCTCTTCATGATTATTAATGAGGGGTGCTTCTCGACGTGCAGTGACGTCACCCGTACATGATTATTATTGAGGGGTGCTGCTCGACGTGCAGTGACGTCACCCGTACATGATTATTAATGAGGGGTGCTGCTCGACGTGCAGTGACGTCACCCGTACATGATTATTAATGAGGGGTGCTGCTCGACGTGGAGTGACGTCACCCGTACATGATTATTAATGAGGGGTGCTGCTCGACGTGGAGTGACGTCACCCGTACATGATTATTAATGAGGGGTGCTGCTCGACGTAGAGTGACGTCACCCGTACATGATTATTAATGAGGGGTGCTGCTCGACGTGGAGTGACGTCACCCGTACATGATTATTAATGAGGGGTGCTGCTCGACGTCGAGTGACGTCACTTGCTCATGATTATTAATGAGGGGAGGGGGGGTGCTACATGCGGAGTGACGTCACCCGTACATGATTATTAATGTGGGGGGCTGGTCGACGTGGAGTGACGTCACGCGCGTTACACACAGACATTTTTGGCTCACTGTAGTCGCTATAATGGCCAACTCGCTTCTGAAAATGAGCTACAGAGCTCCGTGGGCCTTACCTGGTAACATGTAAAATATCTCGTGTAGTAGTATAGCGAGGCCGGCAAGGCACACGGAGCCCCACGCGGCGTTGTTGACGCATGTGGTTGAATTCATGATATTCTTGGTTCTTTCGGTAAAGTCACGCAGACAGAAAATAAAATTATTAAATGAAATTATAATGATAAATTACAAATAAAAATAATAAATTGAAGATAATCAAAGCAAAAAAAAACCCACGCCGTTTTCGATCGCAACGCAAGCGGTCTTCTCCGCCTGACGTGGCTTTACCGAAAGAACCAAGAATATGAATTCCTGCAGTAGCGAAAGTTTAAAGTCGAAAATTGAATTCATGATGTGTGCTTATTTGTTTTTAAACACCCAGCAGGTTTCCGGCCTGAGCCGAGCTGCTAAGGGCACCGACCTCGCGAGTTGTCACCGCAGAGCACGTGGCAGACTTCAACGAGAGAGAGAGAGAGACTTTTGACTTTTAAACAACTTTTATTGCCGCCAGCAGCAACAGCACTGGAGGCGATTCCGATGTGAAATACACAAAGTCACCAGCAACACAAATGCACAAAGTCACCAGCAAACAAATGAAAACAAACACTCTACATCCACGCTCTGTAGTGCTAAATGCACCGCGCACAACACGAAATAAAAGCCACGTGGTGGTGGTAGTGGTCATCGCGCGCGCCACGGCGACGAGCAAGCGCTTCAGAAGGTGAACACGTGGGGTGGTGCCGTCCACGCTGGTTACAGAGAGGGGCTTGTCCGGCTCCCCAGCGTTCGAGGAAGACGCTCTGCACATCACCGACACGTGTGTGTGGTACGTGGCGTGCTCCAGGCGGAGCCGCGCCTTGAGCAGGCCTCTGAACACTGGAAGCAGCACAGAGCCGCCGTCAGTGTCACCTTCCAGCATCTCGCTCCTCGCTCTGTAACACCGCCAACTTCGCCTGAGCACAAGGCGAAGTTGGCGAGCGAGAGCGAGAGAGATCGCTCTCTTTCTATCTCTCTGCTCTCGCTGACAAAACAAACCCAGAAGTGCAATTTCGCTAATGCGCACAAAAAGCAATTTTGATTTTGCGCGACAAGCGTAGAGCAAATCTTTATGACCTCATTACGCACGTGGTCTTTCTTAATTGTCTAATAGATCCCATACCCCGCTCCTCCTCTACGTCCCTCCTCCCTTCCTGGGTTCTCGCTCTTGCTCGCGACTGAATGAGACTCTCAGTCAATCCGCCTCATCCACCCACCCCCACCTCCTCCTACCCCTCCATCCCCCCCCGCCATCTCCTCAAACTTTGCAAGGGAGCGAGGAGTGTCGTTGATTGGACGACGGTTCAGCCGGCAGCGCCGCTGTGTTCCTCAGTATTAGATTCGTGGGAATGTTCTTAAGCATTGAGAGCCTTAAGACCCAAGATTATCAGTGGGGGACGGGGGGGAAGGGGGAAATGTTGTCACGTGTAATCCCAATTGCCACGTGTAATTCCAATTGTAACGTGTAATCCCAGCAGGTGTCACGTGTAATCCCAATTGTCACGTGTTATCCCAGCAAGTGTTATCAGTCGGGGGAACGGGGGGGATGTTGTCACGTGTAATCCCAGCAGGTATCACGTGTAATCCCAGAAGGTGCCACGTGTAGTCCCAGCAGGTGTCACGTGTAATCACAGCAGGTGTCACGTGTAATCCCAGCAGGTGTCACGTGTAATCCCAGCAGGTGGCACGTGTAATCCCAATTGTCACGTGTTATCCCAGCAAGTGTTATCAGTCGGGGGAACGGGGGGGGGGATGTTGTCACGTGTAATCCCAGCAGGTATCACGTGTAATCCCAGCAGGTGCCACGTGTAGTCCCAGCAGGTGTCACGTGTAATCACAGCAGGTGTCACGTGTAATCCCAGCAGGTGTCACGTGTAATCCCAGCAGGTGTCTCATGTAATCCCAATTGTCACGTGTAATCCCAGCAGGTGTCACGTGTAATCCCAGCAGGTGTCTCATGTAATCCCAATTGTCACGTGTAATCACAGCGGGTGTCACGTGTAATCCCAGCAGGTATCACGTGTATTCCCAACTTTCACGTGTTATCCCAGCAGGTGCCACGTGTAATCCCAACAGGTGGCACGTGCAATCCCAGCAAGTGTTATCAGTCGGGGGAACGGGGGGGGGGATGTTGTCACGTGTAATCCCAGCAGGTGTCACGTGTAATCCCAGCAGGTGTCACGTGTAATCACAGCGGGTGCCACGTGTAATCCCAGTAGGTGTCTCGTGTAATCCCAATTGTCATGTGTAATCCCAGCAGGTGTCACGTGTAATCTCAGCAGGTGTCACGTGTAATCCCAGCAGGTGTCATGTGTAATCCCAGCAGGTGTCACGTGTAATCTCAGCAGGTGTCACGTGTAGTCCCAGCAGGTGTCACGTGTAATCTCAGCAGGTGTCACGTGTAATCTCAGCAGGTGTCACGTGTAATCCCATGTCGTTTTGCCCAATGTCCAGCTACGTTGTGTGAAATAGCGAGTGCGTGCGCGTGTAGTCATCTCAGTCAGTCGACCCGTGGCACCTGGGTCTGCCCCGTGACCTCCTACCAGCGGCCGTTCGACACTTCACGTGGCCTCAAGGTGCACGTGGCCTGGCACAAGCGTCGTGGTGACGTCACCGCCACTTAGTGGCGAATGGCGGTTGTTGTTGTTGCTATAGGGAGCGGTAGTTTGCAGTGGTCAGCGCGCCGCTTTACGAAATCGGCGACCCGAGTTACGACCTCGGCGGCCCGAGATCGATTCCCGCCCCACGGCCGACGCCAATGAAGCTAATCTGAGACCGATCCAGGGATTTCCCCAAGCTAGAATGGGGCTTAAATGAGCGCCGGGTGCGGTGTGTAAACATCGCCACCCGAGGGAGACGAAGGCCTTCGTAGGTGCTGCTCGTCAACTGCAACGAGGGGGTTGGGGGTCTGCGTGTGTGGCGCACGCCAAGGCAAGACGAACATCCGTGTGGCGGCGACGTTGTTGACGGCAGTGGTGATTATTGATTGTGATGAAGATGGCCGGGGTGATTTACGATGATTATTTACGGGTGAAGATTGATGATGACCGTGGGGTTATGATGATGATGATGATGATCACGACGATTATTACTCTAACCCTAATTGGGACGCTATCTCATGCGCTAATAACTCCTCATTGCTCCTCCGCTCCCTCCTCGTCATTCTCCTCCCTCTTCCTTCCCCCACCTCCTCTCCTCCCTCATCCTCTTCCCCCTCCTTCTCCTCCTCCTCCCCCCCCCTTTCTCCCCCCACCTCTTCTGCCCCCTCCTCCTACCACCTCCTTTCTCCCCACCTTCCCCCACCTCCTCCTCTTCCCTTCTTCCTCTCCCCACTCCACCTCCTCACTCCCTCTGCTCCTCACCCCCAGTCCTCCTCCCCCCACCTCCTCACAGTCATCTCCTCCCCTTCCTCGCCCTCCTGACCTCCCTTCTTCTTCCTCCTCCCCCCACCTCCTCTCCCCTCCCCCCACCCCGCGCGAGACAAACGTCCCAGGCTCTGGGCTGGCCTCGTGATTTAACAAGAAGAATGAAAATTCGGCGTTTACGTCGCCCTCGTTGTTGCCGCTGTTAATGTTATCATTTACCCGACCATATTTTATTCACGAGGACGATACGGCAGCGGAGAGCGACGGACGCCTATTAAAACAAATATAAACAAGAAGGCAACGATTAGAAGTTAAATAAAGAAGCCGTGTAAACGCGAAGGTCCAGCCAAGTCCTCCGGGCATGTGAATGTCACGCAGCGTGGGTCGGTTGTCACCGTCTCTAATTAAACCTCCAGCACCCCCCCCCCACCACCATCCCCCCTCTAGCCCCCCCCACCACCATCCCCCCTCGAGCCCCTCTCACCCACAATCCCCCCTCTAGCCCTCCCCACCAACAACCCCTCCTCTAGCCCTCTCCCTCCAAACATCCCTTCCTTTTAGCCCCCCCACCATTCCCCCTCTAGCCCCCCCCACCCACAATCCCCCCTCTAGCCCCCCCCTTCAAACATCCCTTCATTTTAGCCCCCCCACCATTTCCCCTCTAGCCCCCCCCACCCACAATCCCCCCTCTAGCCCCCCTCCAAACATCCCTTCCTTTTAGCCCCCACCCACAACCCCCCCTCTACCCCCCCCCCCCCCCCCCACAATCCCCCCTCTAGCCCGTCCCACCCACAATCCCCCCTCTACCCCCCCCACCCACAATCCCCCCTCTACCCCCCCCCCCCACAATCCCCCCTCTAGCCCCTCCCACCCACAATCCCCCCTCTAGCCTCCCCACCCACAATCCCCCCTCTAGCCCCTCCCACCCACAATCCCCCCTCTAGCCCCTCCCACCCACAATCCCCCCTCTAGCCCCTCCCACCCACAATCCCCCCTCTAGCCCCTCCCACCCACAATCCCCCCTCTAGCCCCTCCCACCCACAATCCCCCCTCTAGCCCCCCCCTCCCATCCACAATCCCTCCCCTCTAGCCCCTCCCACCCACAATCCCCTCTCTAGCCCCTCCCCAACCATCCCCCCTCTAACCCCTCCCACCCACAATCCCCTCTCTAGCCCCTCCCACCCACAATCCCCCCTCTAGCCCCTCCCACCCACAATCCCCCCTCTAGCCCCCCCCACCCACAATCCCCCCTCTAGCCCCTCCCACCCACAATCCCCCCTCTAGCCCCTCCCACCCACAATCCCCCCTCTAGTCCCCCCCCACCCACAATCCCCCCTCTAGTCCCCCCCACCCACAATCCCCCCTCTAGCCCCTCCCACCCAAAATCCCCCCTCTAGCCCCTCCCACCCACAATCCCCCCTCTAGTCCCCCCCACCCACAATCCCCCCTCTAATCCCCCCCACCCACAATCCCCCCTCTAGCCCCTCCCACCATCCCCCCTCTACTCCCCCACCATCCCCCCTCTACCCCCTCCACAAACCCCTCTCTAGCCCCCCCCTCCATCTGGACCCCCCCCCCATACCTCCCACCCACCACCACCTCACTCCACGTTACTCTGACAGTCACGCTCAATTAAAACAGATGCCATGCTTCGTTCTCGGCACAATCGGCGATGATGCTCAGCTACATTTTGACTTTGTTATCGTAGGCCGTGGTCTCTCCACTGCTGGATGAACCCCCAACGCCCCCCCCCCCTTCCTCGTCCTCCCCCCCCCACCCCATAAGCACTATTGTCATTGTGGGTCATTGTTCTCATCCACTGCTGAGTGAAAGAAGAAAAAAACATGATCGTCGTCGTCATCATGATGAGACGTGGTCTATCCACTGCTGTACGATGGCCTCCCCACGCCGTCGTCCATCCTTCACCATGCTCCGGCGATTCCACGGCAATTGTTGGGCCAAGTGGCCGCTTGTAGCTCCACGTGTGCATTGACCCCGTGACGCCTTTCGCAAGGATGAGGCCGTGGTGTGCCGGCGACACGCGCCCAATTTGCAAAATTTTAAGAAATTCACCGCAAATTTCTGATAAATTTTTCATTTTTTTTTATTGTTTACCAGGTAAGGCCCCACTCGGCGAAGTGGCTCTTTGTTTTTCTTTCCAGAAGCGACCTGGCTTTTACAAATGGTAGCTCAACGAAGTGGGCTTATCACCATCACCATCATCATCGTGTGTGGAAATGTATATCAGCCAAATCATCTAAACGCGTGATGTTGATTCTAAATGTGGAGGGGAAACGCCGGATGATTTGGAGAAAAATCCACGCGACCATGGGGAGAGAGAGAGAGAGAAACCGCAAACTCCACATAGACAGCAGGCGTCAGGGTCGGGATCGAACCCACGACCTCCTGTAAACCAGGCGAGGTAGTTAACATCTCATAGCCACCGTCATGATGATGAGAGAGACACGCAAACTCCAAATATACAGCAGGCGTCAGGGTCAGGATCGAACCCACGACCTCCTGTAAACCAGGCGAAATAGGTTAACATCTCATAGCCACTGTGATGATGATAAGAGAGAGAGATACGCAAACTCCAAATATACAGCAGCAGGCGTCAGGGTCGGTAACGAACCCAAGTGGCTTCACCCCCCCCCCCTCACACAGTCACGTCGCTGAAGTCTCATTGTCCCGTCCTTTCTCCTTATCCGTCGGCTCTACCACCACCACACACCAACTACTACCCCTGTACACCGCTTTCATTTACGTTGTTTCGATATTCGTCGTCGTGCATTTCATCGCCCCCCCCGACGTAAGCCTGGGTATTATTGTATCACGTACATATATATATGTACGTGGTACAAACTTACGCAGGAGAGCTGTAACACGTGGCGACAGAGGGAATTAATACCACTTCAGATGACTCGTTAACAGTTTGGCATCTCGTTGATATGTTAGAGATAGGTTTGTACAAGACCACTTGCCATATATACGGGGCTTTTATTTATATATTTAAATATCTCTCAATTATTTATATATAGCAATTATTTATTTATAGCAATTATTTTTCAATCCAGACGTGAATTTGCCTTTGGCTAGATGTTAACTACCTCGCCTGGTGTACAGGAGGTCGTGGGTTCGATCCCGACCCTGACGCCTGCTGTATATTTGGAGTTTGCGTGTCTCTCTCTCATCATCATCACGGTGGCTAGGAGATGTTAACTACCTCGCCTGGTATACAGGAGGTCGTGGGTTCGATCCCGACCCTGACGCCTGCTGTATATTTGGAGTGTGCGTGTCTCTCTCTCTCTCTCCCTGTGGTCGCGTGGATTTTTCTCCGGGTCCTCCGGTTTTTTCCCTCCACATTTAGAATCAACGTCACGCGTTTAGTTATTTGACTGCTGCTTACCATTTCCATATGATGATAATGATGATAGGCCACTTTGTTGAGCTAGAATTTGTAATGGCCAGGTTGCTTCTGACAAAGAGCTACACAAATCAGTGGGCCTTAACTGGTAATATAAAAAAATATATACGTAGTAAAATCGTTAGTTAAAACTGTGAATATTCGAGGCAGGATATTTTTTTCTTTTTATATAATACAGGGTGCTTAAAAAAAGTGTTGACACATACGGGGCTATTTGTTTTTAATGGCAAAAGAACGGATAATACACTGAAACATGATAACAAATGTATGTTTAATATCTTCGTTGGTTCTTTCGGTAAAAGTCACGTAGAATGAGAATAAAATAATAAAATTAAACAATAAAATCCTCACGACGTTTCGGCCACAACACAAGCGGCCTTCTTCAGGTGAAGGAACAAAAAACTGTCGGGACGACACAGCTTCAATGAACGCTGCTAAGATTCGAAGCGTCTTTTAAGCTGGTTGAGAGAAGAGAGGCACCTTGACAAAGGGGTTAACATATCAAACAGGAGAATTTATCATTGAAATAGCTGAGGGATTTAGCTTGTGACTGGTCACAGAAATAGCTATGTTAAAGTCAAAGTCTACACATCCACAGAGGCACCTAGTACAAATCAAACGGGAGAATTTAGCATTGAATAGCTGAGGGATTAGCTTGTGACTGGTCACAGAAATAGCTATGTTAAAGTCAAAGCCTACACATCCACAGAGGCACCTAGTACAAATCAAACAGGAGAATTTATCATTGAAATAGCTGAGGGATTAGCTTGTGACTGGTCATAGAAATAGCTATGTTAAAGTCAAAGCCTACACATCCACAGAGGCACCTAGTACAAATCAAACGGGAGAATTTAGCATTGAATAGCTGAGGGATTAGCTTGTGACTGGTCACAGAAATAGCTATGTTAAAGTCAAAGCCTACACATCCACAGAGGCACCTAGTACAAATCAAACGGGAGAATTTAGCATTGAAATAGCTGAGGGATTAGCTTGTGACTGGTCATAGAAATAGCTATGTTAAAGTCAAAGCCTACACATCCACAGAGGCACCTAGTACAAATCAAACGGGAGAATTTAGCATTGAAATAGCTGAGGGATTAGCTTGTGACTGGTCATAGAAATAGCTATGTTAAAGTCAAAGCCTACACATCCACAGAGGCACCTAGTACAAATCAAACGGGAGAATTTAGCATTGAATAGCTGAGGGATTAGCTTGTGACTGGTCACAGAAATAGCTATGTTAAAGTCAAAGCCTACACATCCACAGAGGCACCTAGTACAAATCAAACGGGATAATTTAGCATTGAATAGCTGAGGGATTAGCTTGTGACTGTCTCCCACTTGTTAGCCACCGTTGTCTGGAATCTTCTCCCAGTGATCTCCAGGGCACGGAGGCGCAACATGAATCGCGGTTGACATTCTTTTGAAGCCCTCCGTGCATCCACATGTAAACGTTCTAAGTAAAGCAAACAGGTAAATATATAGCTCGCGTCAACTCGAATTTATTATCCGCACGACGCTCAGACGCAACGGGACGCAGTGAACGAGGGAGCTTCTTCAGGGCTTGGGGTTCGTGAGGTCCAGGGCAGGATATGGAAGCCACTGGTATCGTGCATCGAGGGGATTCTCTCACGAGGGGAGGGAGGGAGGGAGCTTGCGTGAACTACATTCGGCTTGTCCAAGCTTCATCCGTGCAAACGAAGGATGATGATCTCAACTATGCATCCAGCACCACGCCCGACCGCCTTTGTCTTCCCAGCTGCGATGTGTTTTTTTTTTCACACACCGCACCAGGTGCTCATTTGAGGCTGAGTGGACCTAGGGGAGGTCCAGGAGCGGTTCAGATAATCGTCACTGGGTGTTAGCCGTCCGTGAGCGGGAATCGAACTCGGGTCGCCGGGTTCGTAGTGCAGCATAGCGCAGCATAGCGCTAACCACTACACTACCGCTCCCCATGACATACACACCGTGACACACTGACACACACCGTGACACACACCGTGACACACTGACACACACCGTGACACACTGTGACACACTGACACACACCGTGACACACTGACACACACTGTGACACACTGAAATACTGACACACACTGTGACACACTGACACCCACTGACACACACTGTGACACACTGACACACTGTGACACACTGACACACACTGACACACACTGTGACACACTTACACACACTGACACACACCGTGACACACTGACACACACTGACACACCGTGACACACTGACACACACTGACACACACCGTGACACACTGACACACACTGACACACACCGTGACACACTGACACACACCGTGACACAGCGTGACACACTGACACACACTGACACACTGTGACACACTGTGACACACTGTGACGCACTGTGACACACTGTGACACACACTGTGACATACTGTGACACACTGTGACACACACTGTGACACACTTACACACACTGACACACACTGACACACTGACACACACCGTGACACACTGTGACACACTGACACACACTGTGACACACTGACACACACTGACACACTGACACACACCGTGACACACTGACACACACTGACACACACCGTGACACACTGTGGCACACTGACACACACTGTGACACACTGACACACACTGACACACTGACACACTTTGACACACTGTGACACACCGTGACACACACCGTGACACACTGACACACACCGTGACACACTGTCATACACTGATACACACTGTGACACACTGACACACACCGTGACACACTGACACACACTGTGACACACTGACACACAGTGACACACTGTGAAACACACTGACACACACCGTGACACACTGACACACTGACACACACTGTGACACACTGTGACACACTGACACACACTGACACACACTGAGACACACTGACACACTATGACACACTGACACACACTGACACACTGTGACACACTTACACACACTGACACACACCGTGACACACTGACACACACTGACACACACCGTGACACACTGACACACACCGTGACACACCGTGACACACTGACACACACTGACACACTGTGACATACTGTAACACACTGACACACTGTGACGCACTGTGACACACTGTGACACACTGTGACACACTGACACATAATGACACACTGACACACACCGTGACACACTGACACACTGAGACACACTGTGACACACTGACACACACCGTGACACACTGACACACACCGTGACACACTGCCACACACTGTGACACACTGACAGACACTGACACACACCGTGACACACTGACACACACCGTGACACACTGTGACACACTGACACACACTGTGACACACTGACACACACTGTGACACACTGACACACACCGTGACACACACTGTGACACACTGCCACACACAGTGACACTGTGACACACTGTGACACACCGTGACACACACTGTGACACACTGTGACACACTGACACACTGTGACACACTGACACACACTGTGACACACTGTGACACACTGACACACACTGTGACACACACTGACACACACTGACACACACCGTGACACACTGACACACACCGTGACACACTGACACACACTGACACACTGTGATACACTGTGACACACTGTGACACACTGACACACTGTGACACACACACTGACACACACTGTGACACACTGACACACACTGACACACACTGTGACACACTGACACACACTGTGACACACTGACACACACTGACACACACTGTGACACACTGACACACACTGACACACACATCTCCCCAGCCGTCTGGATTCTCAATCTCGCTCCACTAATTGGAGTCTCCCTCTCGCTCACTCCTCCACAAACTGCCCCGCGCCTCCTCCTCCTCCTCCTATCCTCCTTCCCCGTTCCCCCCGCATCTTCTCTCCGTTCCTCTCCCCCACATCTCATTTATTTAATCGTTTCAGTTTCTACCCCTCCACCCTCCTCCTCTCTCTCTCTCTCCATTTCATCTCCTCCCCAAGCCACCCGCCCGCTCCCCTCTCTCCCCTCCCCACACCTCATCTCCCCTCTTCTCTCCCCACACCTCCTCTCTCCTCTCTTCTCTCCCCACACCTCCTCTGTTCCACCCTCTCCCCACACCTCCTCTCCCCACACCTCCTCTCCTCTCCCCACACCTCCTTTCCCCTCCCCTCTCCCCAAACCTCCTCTCCCCACACCTCTGCTTCACCCTCTACCCACACCTCATCTCCTCTCCCCACACCTCCTCTCCTCTCCCCACACCTCCTCTCCTCCACCCTCTCTCCACACCTCCTCTCCTCCACCCTCTCCCCACACCTCCTCTCCTCTCCCCTCTCCCCACACCTCCTCTCCTTCACCCTCTACCCACATCTCCTCTCTCCTCTCCCCTCCCCTCTCCTCTCCCCACACCTCCTCTCCTCTCCCCTCTCCCCACACCTCCTCTCCCCTCTCCCCCTAATTCCCCCCCCGCCCCCCCACACGATCCCCCTCGAGAGCCCCCGGCGATGTGCTCCATCTCTTCCCCCGTCCCCATTTGTATCCCGTCGGCTCGCACCGTGACGGACGCTGCCGCTCCACTCTCGTCGCTGATTCGAGGCGATCATCGAACGCCCTTGGGGAGAAATCCCCCCCGGGGGGTGGGGGGCTGGGGTGGATGTCAACAGACCGGGGAAGGCGGTCAGAAAAGTGTGAGGATTGTGACCATCTCGTTGGCAACGGGGTTTTGATGTCCTCGCTGGGAAACTTCCTGCCACAAGACGGATGACGACGATGAGCGACACATTATGATGATGATCATTCTTATTAGACGATGGTGAGTTATAGATAATCACGATGATGACGATGATGATAAGGCCGTAATTATAATATATATTTAGGTAAAAAACAGAGCAATGTAATACAATACACTATTAGACATTATTGTATAAAATAAATAAATAAATCCATCCTATGTGTTAGTGAATTTTTTTATATTTTAGGCAGGAAATTCGTTTTCAAATTTATTTTTCTGGGGGGGGGACCCCCACACCCCCTGGAAGATTTGGTCACCCCCAATGTTGGCTACATGGCTACGGCCTTGGATGATGGTGATTGATAGATGATGGTGATCTATATAGCGTGATCATGATGATTGATAGATAATGATGATGATCTATAGAGCGTGATCATGATGATTGATAGATAATGATGATGATCTATAAAGGGTGATCATGATGATTGATAGATGATGGTGATCTATAAAGCGTGATCATGATGGTTGATAGATGGTGATGATCTATATAGCGTGATCATGATGATTGATAGATGGTGATGATCTATATAGCGTGATCATGATGATTGATAGATGATGATCTATAGAGCGTGATCATGTTGATTGATAGATGATAGTGATCTATAGAGCGTGATCATGTTGATTGATAGATAATGATCTATAGAGCGTGATCATGATGATTGATTGATGATGGTGATCTATAGAGTGTGATCATGATTATTGATAGATGATGATGATCTATATAGCATGATCATGATGATTGATAGATGATGATCTATAGAGCGTGATCATGATGATTGATAGATGATGGTGATCTATATAGCATAATCATGATGATTGATAGATGGTGATGATTTATATAGCATGATCATGATGATTGATAGATGATGATCTATAGAGCGTGATCATGATGATTGATGGATGATGATGATCTATAGAGTGTGATCATGATTATTGATATATGATGATGATCTATAGAGCGTGATCATGATGATTGATAGATGGTGATGATCTATAGAGCATGATCATGATGATTGATAGATGATCTATAGAGCGTGATCATGATGATTGATGGATGATGATGATCTATAGAGTGTGATCATGATTATTGATATATGATGATGATCTATAGAGCGTGATCATGATGATTGATAGATGGTGATGATCTATAGAGCATGATCATGATGATTGATAGATGATCTATAGAGCGAGATCATGATGATTGATAGATGATGATGATCTATAGAGCGTGATCATGATGATTGATAGATGGTGATGATCTATAGAGCATTATCATGATGATTGATAGATGATGATCTATAGAGCGAGATCATGATGATTGATGGATGATGATGATCTATAGAGCGTGATCATGATTATTGATAGATAATGGTGATCTATATAGCGTGATCATGATGATTGATAGATGGCGATGATCTACATAGCGTGATCATCTTGATTGATAGATGATGGTGATCTATAAAGCATGCTCATGATGATAGATGATGATGATGATCTATAAAGCGTGATCATGATTATTGATAGATGATGGTGATCTATAGATCGTGATCATGATTATTGATAGATGATGATGATCTATAGAGCGTGATCATGATTATTGATAGATGATGGTGATCTATAAAGCGTGATCATGATTATTGATAGATGATGGTGATCGATAGAGCGTGATCATGATGATTAATTGATTGATGATGGTGATCTATAGAGCGTGATCATGATGATTGATAGATGATGGTGATCTATATAGCGTAATCATGATGATTGATAGATGGTGATGATTTATATAGCATGATCATGATGATTGATAGATGATGATCTATAGAGCGTGATCATGATGATTGATGGATGATGATGATCTATAGAGTGTGATCATGATTATTGATATATGATGATCTATAGAGCGTGATCATGATGATTGATAGATGGTGATGATCTATAGAGCATTATCATGATGATTGATAGATGATCTATAGAGCGAGATCATGATGATTGATAGATGATGATGATCTATAGAGCGTGATCATGATGATTGATAGATGGTGATGATCTATAGAGCATTATCATGATGATTGATAGATGATGATCTATAGAGCGAGATCATGATGATTGATGGATGATGATGATCTATAGAGCGTGATCATGATTATTGATAGATAATGGTGATCTATATAGCGTGATCATGATGATTGATAGATGGCGATGATCTACATAGCGTGATCATCTTGATTGATAGATGATGGTGATCTATAAAGCATGCTCATGATGATAGATGATGATGATCTATAAAGCGTGATCATGATTATTGATAGATGATGGTGATCTATAGATCGTGATCATGATTATTGATAGATGATGATGATCTATAGAGCGTGATCATGATTATTGATAGATGATGGTGATCTATAAAGCGTGATCATGATTATTGATAGATGATGGTGATCGATAGAGCGTGATCATGATGATTAATTGATTGATGATGGTGATCTATAGAGCGTGATCATGATGATTGATAGATGATGGTGATCTATATAGCGTAATCATGATGATTGATAGATGGTGATGATTTATATAGCATGATCATGATGATTGATAGATGATGATCTATAGAGCGTGATCATGATGATTGATGGATGATGATGATCTATAGAGTGTGATCATGATTATTGATATATGATGATCTATAGAGCGTGATCATGATGATTGATAGATGGTGATGATCTATAGAGCATGATCATGATGATTGATAGATGATGATCTATAGAGCGAGATCATGATGATTGATGGATGATGATGATCTATAGAGCGTGATCATGATGATTGATAGATGGTGATGATCTATAGAGCATGATCATGATGATTGATAGATGATGATCTATAGAGCGAGATCATGATGATTGATGGATGATGATGATCTATAGAGCGTGATCATGATTATTGATAGATAATGGTGATCTATATAGCGTGATCATGATGATTGATAGATGGTGATGATCTACATAGCGTGATCATGTTGATTGATAGATGATGGTGATCTATAAAGCATGATCATGATGATAGATGATGATGATCTATAAAGCGTGATCATGATTATTGATAGATGATGGTGATCTATAGAGCGTGATCATGATTATTGATAGATGATGATGATCTATAGAGCGTGATCATGATTATTGATAGATGATGGTGATCTATGAAGCGTGATCATGATTATTGATAGATGATGGTGATCGATAGAGCGTGATCATGATGATTAATTGATTGATGATGGTGATCTATAGAGCGTGATCATGATGATTGATTGATGATGGTAATCTATAAAGCGTGATCATGATTATTGATAGATGATGGTGATCTATAAAATCGTCCCGTGCTGAGGACGATTTTAACATTCTTCGTGCTGTGCTTGCTACTCCAGGACAACAACCTCAACACATCCCGTCAACAACAACAAGAATGCTGTGCGGCCTTAGAAGAGAAATGTGTACACAATAAGCGACGTTTCGGGCGATTACCCTGCTTTACAATCAATAACGATTTGTTTTTTTCTGACACGATGTGCCATTTACGCAAACCCATGTCAACATTAATCGATTAATCTATCACGGACACAAATACTGTCTATACGTACGTTAAATACAATACGTGACAGGTAACTGTTTTGGCTCGAGTACATGCAAGTCACGTGCCACGAATTAGGGCCCTGACCCGAAACGTCGCCCACTACACACACAGATGTAGCACATTCGTTGCTGATTTGCGAATGTCAGTTTTGAGCGGGTAATGAGAGTTACTCACCCAACCACTCAGCTCGGATGCAATTCGGGATTAACCCCTTAATCCCACGTGGGAATAACCCCCCCCGCCTCCTCCCCTCCCACACCGGGCCCCCGATCGAGGCGGGGATGAGATGAAAGGGGGTCCCCGGTCTGTCTCGATCGGGGGGACTGGGCGAATCCCCTCGGGAGGTGATTGGGTTTCATTAAAATTGGCAGCCGGTGAACTCGATGATGACAATAATAATAATACCCTGGGTCATTATCTCACTCTCAGCCTCCCCGATTAACTCACAGCACCGATGTATTGCAGCGATTGTGTCCGTGGTGTGACTGAGACATCCCCCCACCCCATACCCCCTCCCCCGCCCCCTCTGCCATAGCAATGTAGAAATTCCATCCGCTGGCTCGGACAACGCGGATGAAAGACTAACCACCCGCTCCGTGTGTTTTTTTCGTAAAAAACAACAACAACAACAACAACAAAACAACTACAACAAGAACAACTACAACAACAAGAACAACAAAACAACTACAACAACAACAAGAACAACAACAACAATGAGCCGAAATCCGATCTTCGTCTCCACTGCGGGGCGGCGCGGGTAGTGGTGACGGTGACAGTGGTGGCTGTGGTGGCTGTGGTGGTGGCGTTGGTAGTGGTGGTAGTGGTGGTGGTAGTGGTCGCTGTGGTGGCTGTGGTGGTGGCGTTGGTAGTGGTGGTGGTAGTGGTAGTGGTGGTGGCGTTAGTAGTGGTGGTAGTGGTGGTGGTAGTGGTCGCTGTGGTGGCTGTGGTGGTGGCGTTGGTCGTGGTGGTAGTGGTGGCTGTGGTCGCGGCACAGCAACGCGTGGACTCCACTTGCCCCGCCTGTATGGGGGATAGAGTGTTTCTGTCTGTAGGGGGATAGAGTGTTTCTGTCTGTATCGGGATAGAGTGTTTCTGTCTGTAGGGGGATAGAGTGTTTCCGTCTGTATGGGGGATAGAGTGTTTCTGTCTGTATGGGGGAAAGAGTGGTTCTGTCTGTATGGGGGATAGAGTGTTTCTGTCTGTAGGGGGATAGAGTGTTTCTGTCTGTATGGGGGATAGAGTGTTTCTGTCTGTATGGGGGATAGAGTGTTTCTGTCTGTATGGGGGATAGAGTGTTTCCGTCTGTATGGGGGATAGAGTGTTTCTGTCTGTATGGGGGATAGAGTGTTTCTGTCTGTATCGGGATAGAGTGTTTATGTCTGTAGGGGGATAGAGTGTTTCTGTCTGTATGGGGGATAGAGTGTTTCCGTCTGTATGGGGGATAGAGTGTTTCTGTCTGTATGGGGGATAGAGTGTTTCTGTCTGTATCGGGATAGAGTGTTTCTGTCTGTAGGGGGATAGAGTGTTTCTGTCTGTATGGGGGATAGAGTGTTTCTGTCTATAGGGGGATAGAGTGTTTCTATCTGTAGGGGGATAGAGTGTTTCCGTCTGTATGGGGGATAGAGTGTTTCTGTCTGTATGGGGGATAGAGTGGTTCTGTCTGTATCAGGGATAGAGTGTTTCTGTCTGTAGGGGGATAGAGTGTTTCTGTCTGTATGGGGGATAGAGTGTTTCTGTCTGTATGGGGGATAGAGTGTTTCCGTCTGTATGGGGGATAGAGTGTTTCTGTCTGTATGGGGGATAGAGTGTTTCGGTCTGTATGGGGGATAGAGTGTTTGTGTCTGTAGGGGGATAGAGTGTTTCCGTCTGTACGGGGATAGAGTGTTTCTGTCTGTAGGGGGATAGAGTGTTTCCGTCTGTATGGGGGATAGAGTGTTTCCGCCTGTATGGGGGATAGCGTGGATAGAGTGTTTCTGCCTGTATGGGGGATAGAGTGTTTCTGTCTTAACGGGGATAGTGTTTCTGTCTGTACGGGGGATAGAGTGTTTCTGTCTGTAGGGGGATAGAGTGCTTCTGTCTGTATGGGGGATAGAGTGTCTCCGTCTGTAGGGGGATAGAGTGTTTCTGTCCGTAGGGGGATAGAGTGTTTCTGTCTGTATGGGGGATAGAGTGTTTCCGTCTGTAGACGAGTAGATTGTTTCTGTCTGTATGGGGAGAGAGTGTTTCTGTCTGTATGGGGATGGAGTGTTTCTATCTGTAGGGGGATAGAGTGTTTCTGTCTGTAGGGGGATAGAGTGTTTCTGTCTGTATGGGGGATAGTGTCTCCGTGTGTATGGGGGATAGAGTGTTTCTGTCTGTATGGGGGATAGAGTGTTTCTGTTTGTAGGGGGATAGAGTGTTTCTGTCTGTATGGGGGATAGAGTGTTTCTGTCTGTATGGGGGATAGAGTGTTTCTGTCTGTATGGGGGATAGAGTGTTTCTGTCTGTATGGGGGATAGAGTGTCTCCGTCTATATGGGGGATAGAGTGTTTCTGTCTGTAGGGAGATAGAGTGTTTCCGTCGGTATGGGGGATAGAGTGTTTCCGTCTGTATGGGGGTAGAGTGTTTCTGTCTGTATGGGTGATAGAGTGTTTATGTCTGTTGGGGGATAGAGTGTTTCTGTCTGTATGGGTGATAGAGTGTTTCTGTCTGTTGGGGGATAGAGTGTTTCTGTCTGTATGGTGGTAGAGTATTTCTGTCTGTATGGGTGATAGAGTGTTTCTGTCTGTTGGGGGATGGAGTGTGTCTGTCTGTAGGGGGGATAGAGTGTTTCTGTCTGTAGGGAGATAGAGTGTTTCCGTCGGTATGGGGGATAGAGTGTTTCCGTCTGTATGGGGGTAGAGTGTTTCTGTCTGTATGGGTGATAGAGTGTCTCTGTCTGTTGGGGGATAGAGTGTTTCTGTCTGTATGGGTGATAGAGTGTTTCTGTCTGTTGGGGGATAGAGTGTTTCTGTCTGTATGGTGGTAGAGTATTTCTGTCTGTATGGGTGATAGAGTGTTTCTGTCTGTTGGGGGATGGAGTGTGTCTGTCTGTAGGGGGGATAGAGTGTTTCTGTCTGTAGGGGGATAGAGTGTTTCTCTCTGTATGGGGGATAGAGTGTGTCTGTCTGTAGGGGGATAGAGTGTTTCCGTCTGTACGGGGCGTAGAGTGTTTCCGTCTGAACGGGGGATAGAGTGTTTCTGTCTGTACGGGGGGTAGAGTGTTTCTGTCTGTAGGGGGATAGAGTGTTTCTGTCTGTACGGGGGGTAGAGTGTTTCTGTCTGTATGGGGGATAGAGTGTTTCCGTCTGTATGGGGGATAGAGTGTTTCTGTCTGTATGGGGGATAGAGTGTTTCTGTCTGTATGGGGGATAGAGTGTTTCTGTCTGTAGGGGGATAGAGTGTTTCTCTCTGTATGGGGGATAGAGTGTGTCTGTCTGTAGGGGGATAGAGTGTTTCCGTCTGTACGGGGCGTAGAGTGTTTCCGTCTGAACGGGGGATAGAGTGTTTCTGTCTGTACGGGGGGTAGAGTGTTTCTGTCTGTAGGGGGATAGAGTGTTTCTGTCTGTACGGGGGGTAGAGTGTTTCTGTCTGTATGGGGGATAGAGTGTTTCCGTCTGTATGGGGGATAGAGTGTTTCTGTCTGTATGGGGGATAGAGTGTTTCTGTCTGTATGGGGGATAGAGTGTTTCCGTCTGTACGGGGGGTAGAGTGTTTCTGTCTGTAGGGGGATAGAGTGTTTCTGTCTGTATGGGGGATAGAGTGTTTCCGTCTGTATGGGGGATAGAGTGTTTCAGTCTGTACGGGGGATAGAGTGTTTCTGTCTGTACAGGGGATATATTGTTTCTGTCTGTAGGGGGATAGAGTGTTTCCGTCTGTACGGGGGGTAGAGTGTTTCCGTCTGAACGGGGGATAGAGTGTTTCCGTCTGTACGGGGGGTAGAGTGTTTCCGTCTGAACGGGGGATAGGGTGTTTCCGTCTGTATGGGGGATAGAGTGTTTCTGTCTGTACTGGGGGTAGAGTGTTTCTGTCTGTATGGGGGCTAGAGTGTTTCTGTCTGTATGGGGGATAGGGTGTTTCTGTCTGTACAGGGGATAGTGTTTCTGTCTGTACGGGGGGTAGAGTGTTTCCGTCTGTACGGGGGATAGAGTGTTTCCCCCTCGCACGCGTGGGGTTTCTCCGAGCGCTTCGGTTTCCTCCCACGTGTATGAAGGCTCATGAATTGGCCAATAGCGCCTTGATATTTAGAGGACCGCAGAGCTTGGGGCAATGGTTGTTGGTGTCGGACCATCAGCGCGTGGCTGCTGCTGCTGCTGCCTCCCAATTCCTCGTCGGTGAGTCACTCTGAGTCTTCCTCTCCCTCTCTCTCTCTCTGAGACAGCGAGTGACCGCTGTCAAGGTGGCGAGTTACGAGCTGAAACAATGATTAGGTGTTAAGATGTGTCTTAACAAGATGTGTTTTAACATCTTAACAGCTAAATGTTGATTTAAAGCTTTCGTGACTGCAGGGATTCACATTCTTGGTTCTTTCGGTAAAGTCACCACGTAGAAGGGAAACAATAAAATAATCATGATGATTGCTTGTTTCGCAGTCGAAACGTCGTGAGAATTTTATTGTTTTATATTTTTCTTATTTTATTGTTTCCCTTTCTACGTGGCTTTACCGAAAGAACCAAGAATAGCTTAACAGCGGTTTTGTTGCCAGAAAAAAATGGGAAAAACACCTATTATCATATTTTGGTACTGGCAAAGGAGGTCCCATGATGTAGCTGTCCACCCCGAGCTCTCATTACTCTGATAGTGGCGTTGTCTTTGTGTTGTGTGACGCCTTTCGGCGTTCTCTGGTCTAACACCGTTTTGAGACGAGGCTCAAAAGAAAGCCGTCTCTGGTGTGGACCAATTAGTTTCAAGGAGAATGTATCATATTATCAGATTATTCTTTTTTGTTTGGATTTTGACCGCAAGCGTTGTGGTTAAACGCAGACATGGTTCCTTGTAAAAGGTTTCAGTTTGGTGTTTTAACATCCGAACACAGCTCTTTTGTGTCCAGAAAAAAAGGGGGGGGGGGGAAAAACTATTATCGATTATTATCATAATCATTATCACTTCTGTTTACGATGAGAATTGTTTTCCTTCGCCTGGAGGAGGAATCCGACGTGCAAAGTCAATGAACAACGCGAGATACGAGAAAGTTAAAGGCGCAGCCCTGCAACGGGGGGCGGGGAGAGGTGGGCTCGCTCACGCCTCTGAAAGAAGAAATAACAACAATAACAACAATAATAACAACAATAACAACCCCTCTCCAATGCACGAGAGTGAGCACATCTGTGAGTCCTGCGGCAGACGTCTCTCGGGAGAGGTGGCGACGTGACCCGCACCTTACCGCACCCGTCGGAGAGCACCGCTCTCACGTTCATAATGTGTCTGTGTGTTTGTGTGTCTGTGTGTTTGTGTGTCCGTGTGTCTGTGTGTCCGTGTGTCTGTGTGTCCGTGTGTTTGTATGTCTGTGCGTTTGTGTGTCCGTGTATCTGTGTGTTTGTGTGTCTGTGTGTTTGTGTGTCCGTGTGCCCGTGTATTTGTGTGTCCGTGTGTTGTGTGTTTGTGTGTCCGCGAGCCCGTGTGTTTGTGTATCTGTGTGTTTGTGTATCTGTGTGTTTGTGTGTCCGTGTATCTGTGTGTTGTGTATCTGTGTGTTGTGTGTCTTGTTTGTGTGTCTGTGTGTTTGTGTGTCTGTGTGTTTATGTCTGTGTATCTGTGTGTTTGTGTGTTTGTGTGTTTGTGTGTTTGTGTGTCTGTATCTGTGTGTTTGTGTATCTGTGTTTGTGTATCTGTGTGTTTGTGTATCTGTGTGTTTGTGTATCTATGTGTTTGTGTATCTGTGTGTTTGTGTGTCTGTAGCTGTGTGTTTGTGTATTTGTCTGGCTATGTATCTGTGTGTTTGTGTATCTGTGTATCTGTGTGTTTGTGTGTCTGTATCTGCGTGTTTGTGTATCTGTGTGTTTGTGTATCTGTGTGTCTGTGTATCTGTGTGTTTGTGTATCTGTGTGTTTGTGTATCTGTGTCTGTGTGTCTGTGTATCTGTGTGTTTGTGTATCTGTGTGTCTGTGTATCTGTGTATCTGTGTGTCTATGTGTCTGTGTGTCTGTGTATCTGTGTGTTTGTGTATCTGTGTGTTTGTGTATCTGTGTGTCTGTGTATCTGTGTATCTGTGTGTCTGTGTATCTGTGTGTCTGTGTATCTGTGTGTTTGTGTATCTGTGTGTTTGTGTATCTGTTTTGTGTGTCTGTATCTGTGTATCTGTGTGTCTATGTGTTTGTGTGTCTGTGTATGTGTGTTTGTGTATCTGTGTGTCTGTGTATGTGTGTTTGTGTATGTGTGTTTGTGTATCTGTGTATCTGTGTGTTTGTGTATCTGTGTGTCTGTGTATCTGTGTGTCTGTGTATCTGTGTGTTTGTGTGTCTATGTGTATGTGTGTCTGTGTATCTGTGTGTTTGTGTATCTGTGTGTCTGTGTATCTGTGTGTTTGTGTATCTGGGTGTCTGTGTGCCTATGCGTTTGTGTGTCTGTGTATCTGTGTGTTTGTGTATCTGTGTGTCTGTGTATCTGTGTGTTTGTGTATCTGTGTGTTTGTGTATCTGTGTGTCTGTGTATCTGTGTGTTTGTGTATCTGTGTGTCTGTGTATCTGTGTGTCTGTGTATCTGTGTGTCTGTGTATCTGTGTGTTTGTGTGTCTATGCGTTTGTGTGTCTGTGTGTTTGTGTATCTGTGTGTTTGTGTATCTGTGTGTTTGTGTATCTGTGTGTCTGTGTATCTGTGTATCTGTGTATTTGTGTATCTGTGTGTTTGTATATCTGTGTGTTTGTGTATCTGTGTGTATGTGTATCTGTGTGTTTGTGTGTCTGTGTGTTTGTGTATCTGTGTGTTTGTGTGTGTAGTGTAGCGGTTAGCGCGACCCCAATTCGATTCTCGCTCACGGCCAACACCCAGTGACGATTATTTGAATTTGTCCTGGATCTCCCCTAGGTCGACTCAGCCTCAAAATTAGTACCTGGGGCGACATGTAAACATCGCCACTAGGGAGACAAAGTCGGCCGGGCGTGGTGTTGGCCACCCACCCCCTCGTGTACCGTGCCGGCCTTTATCGGTGCTCGCGAACAGCACTTGCCCCAACAGTCGGTTAAGGCTATACGGGGGATCTTTGTCTTTGTGTTGTTTGTTTTTAATCCTTCGCCTAATTTTTCGGCGCTTTAATTGGTCTTTGAAATAATTACGAACCGATTAAATAGCCCGGGCATGCACTCATTAATTAGCTAGATAATTAACTTAATTAGCCACGGCTCGGGATTGTCTATCAGTGGGATGTGTTCACACAGATCATCAGCCATGCTCGTTCCACTGCTGGATGCAGGATGTGCGAGTGCCCTTACGAACCACTCCGCCACCACTCCCCCAAAGACAAAGGTGCTCCGTGTAGCCTTTAACAGGCTGTCGGGGCGAGTGCTGTTCGCGAGTAGCGGCACCGATGAAGGCCGGCAAAGGCACGCGAAGGGGTGGGTGGCCAGCACCACGCCCGGCCACCTTTGTCTCCCCCAGTGGCGATGTTGACACACCGCACCAAGTACTCATTTGAGGCTGAGTCGACCTAGCGGGAGGAGGCCCAAGACCGGTTCAGATAATCGTCACTGAGTGTTGGCCGTGAGCGGGAATCGAACTGGGGGCCGCCGAAGTTCGTATCGCACCGCTATGCACAAAAAAGAAAACACGACTGATAATAATAATGATTATCAATCCGAATTGTAAATTGCTCATCGCAAAAATCGCACGGCCACGCTCCACCGCTGAATGAAGACGTCCGCTATCGCGCATCGGGTCGTCGGGTTGGAGGGCGGCTGGGGCCGTGCGACCATACTTCCCCACGCTGGTCATTGCGCGCTGTCCACGGCTCTGCGGGGGGACGTGGTTCTGACGGTGGCGGTCGAACCGTACGCCGAGATCCCTCGCTTCCGACGCTCGCCATGGCCCAGAATCGAATGGAAATTCAAGGTTTTGCGCCGGTGCGCCCACCACTGCCCCACCGCATCCCACCCGCGATGGGTTGGGAATTTAGCTTTTTTTGTATTTTAATTGTTCTTCAAAGCAATTAGGGGTCAATTGATGCGCTCATGCGTGTAATGCGGCGCTGCTGGTGGTGGTGGTGGTGGCTTACGCTGCTGCACGTGGCTACCTGCAATCCAGCACCGTGAAGGCAGCAGCAGCAGCAGCGAGGGTTAGTGGATCACAGCGACACGGATGGCGTGGAACTCCCTTCCCGTGGGGCTCGAGGAGGAGCTCTGTGCTGTGCGTTGAACTTCTTTCTCACCGTACGTAGCCAACCGCGACTAATCGGAGGTGCGGGCGGGCGGGCGGGGGGAGGGTAGCACGAAAAACAAACGAAACACGTTTAAAAGTGCACAGCTCCAGTGGCTTCCGAATATCGGAAGGGAAGAACGTTCCAGACGGCCGCGGAAGTGCGTGCGAAAGCGCCGCGCGACGATAGGTGATGCTCCTGGCTCGCCACAAGAAGGCGGGACAAGCAAAGTGGGCAGCAATCGCCATCTGTTTCAATCTGTACGGGGATATCCAATGGCGGAGCCAGGATTTTCAGGTACGGGGGCGGGGGGGGGGGGATGGACAACCCCTCCAGCAATGAGAAATGATAGAGGAGTTGTTAGTGAGTAAGGAGTTGTTAGTAAGGAGTTGTTAGTAAGGAGTTGTTAGTAAGTAAGGAGTTGTTAGTAAGGAGTTGTTAGTAAGGAGTTGTTAGTGAGTAAGGAGTTGTTAGTAAGGAGTTGTTAGTAAGGAGTTGTTAGTGAGTAAGGAGTTGTTAGTAAGGAGTTGTTAGAAAGTAAGGAGTTGTTAGTAAGTAAGGAGTTGTTAGTAAGGAGTTGTTAGTAAGGAGTTGTTAGTAGGTAATGAGTTGCTAATAAGTACTTGTTAGTAAGGAGTTGTTAGTAAGTAAGAAGTTGTTAGTGAGTAAGGAGTTGTTAGTAAGGAGTTGTTAGTAAGGAGTTGTTAGTAAGGAGTTGTTAGTAAGTAAGGAGTTGTTAGTAAGTAAGGAGTTGTTAGTAAGTAAGGAGCTGTTAGTAAGAGTCGTTAGTAAGTAAGGAGTTGTTAGTAAGGAATTGTTAGTAAGTAAGGAGTTGTTGGTAAGTAGGGAGTTGTTAGTAAGGAGTTGTTAGTAAGTAAGGAGTTGTTAGTGAGTAAGAAGTTGTTAGTAAGGAGTTGTTAGTAATGAGTTGTTAGTAAGTAAGGAGTTGTTAGTAAGTACTTGTTAGTAAGTAAGGAGTTGTTAGTAAGTAAGGAGTTGTTAGTAAATAAGGAGTTGTTGTTAACACTCTATCCCCCTACAGACAAAAACACTCTATCCCCCATACCCCTAAGTAAGGAGTTGTTAGTGAGTAAGGAGTTGTTAGTAGGAGCTGTTAGTAAAGAGTTAGTAAGTACTTGTTAGTAAGTAAGGAGTTGTTAGTAAGTACTTGTTAGTAAGTAAGGAGTTGTTAGTAAGTAAGGAGTTGTTAGTAAGGAGTTGTTAGTAAGTAAGGCGTTGTTAGTAAGGAGTTATTGGTAAGGAGTTGTTAGTAAGTAAGGAGTTGTTAGTAAGTAATGAGTTGTTAGTCAGTAAGGACTTGCCCCTTGCTTGTTACTCGCCGCGTGTGCGGCGATGACTCAGACATGGATCGAGGGTCGAATTGGAACCGCGTTGTTAGTGATCGGCACCGCGCTCGCTGAAGGTGTCGATGACTTCAGGGGAGTCGTGGACTCTGTAGACGCAGCTGAGCACAATTCTGTGAGTCACTTATAACCGCTTTGCCGTCACTTATTGACAATTATGGACCCAGATTATTGTCTTATCATCTCATAGAGTCCCTGCCCACGTAATAATATGCTACATGGTGGCAGTGGGGGTTGCAAAATACCGATTTATTACTAATAAACCCCAAATGATCCGATCGAAATTAGAAATTTCATTGGGGGGGCACGTGCACCCCCCCCCCCTTCCCCACTGAGGAACCATTCTGCGACTCACCGTGGCTATCCTAGCCGGGTAAATAAGTTGTGATGCGTGACACGTGTGAACAAACATCGCGTGCAAGTGGTGCAGCATGTGCAGTCCTCCCATCGCATCACGGTGGTCTGTCCGGAACGGAACTCGCTCCACTTACAACTCATTAACGGCTTTAATTGCCCCCCCCCAACCCCCCTTTCTGATTAATTAAACGCAATTTACGCAATGTCAATTGGGCTAATTAAAAACAAATGCCACATTTTTTGCGACAATCTTTATAAAAAGTGTTTATTTTAATTTGCGCTCATCAGCGGCAATTCGTCTAGAGCGTGGTTTTCGTCCCCTCGAAGCTTTCGAGGGTTCTTCATTCCGTCCGTCACTCTCACACACACACACACACGCGCGCGGCACGCAAACAAACACTCCTCTCGTCCATCGGATCGCAGATAACGCCACGTGCTCTCCGTACATCAGCTGTCCCCGCCGACGAGCAATTGACAGATCGTCGACCTAAGTAGAGCTGCCACGGCGGAGTAAATGGTCAGCACGCTGTGACCTCGAACCCGCAATCCGGAGAGGGTCCCGGGTTCCATTCCGTTCTCGCTGTGAGTCGAACCAACCCGGATCGAGTTTGGTGAGGGGTGGCGAGGTACCCACACTTTACCCCGCCATCGCCCGCTCCGATCACAGCGTCGAGGGAGGCAGGTGAAGCGACGTACGGTGCGAAAGAAGTTCGGCACACGTACAATAAGCGCACACCGCCACCCCCCTTGCCCCCCACCCTACTGGCATGCTCTGATGCCACCCCAGGGACACACTTGGAGACTCATTCATAGCCTGAGGATCTCGACGGCTGTCACGTGGCGCGAACAAAACGCACGTGACCTCTTGACACCTTGCCGAGACCTTCATGCCGGGGGTGGGGGTGTGGGGGGGGGGGGGGGGTGAGGAGTGTGTGGGGGGTGAGGAGAGTGTGTGGGGTGTGTGGGGGGGTGTGGGGGGTGTGTGGGGGGGTGGGGGTGTGTGGGGGGGTGTGAGGTGGGAGTGTGTGGGGGGTGGGGGTTGGGGTGGGGGTGTGTGGGGGGGTTTGGGTGGGGGGGTGGGTGTGTGGGGGTGGGGGTGTGGGGGTGTGTGGGGGTGTGGGTGGGGGGGGGTGTGTGGGGGGGAGGTGTGTGGGGGGTGTAGGGTGGGGGTGTGTGGGGGGTGGGGGGGTGTGGGGGGTGTAGGGTGGGGGTGTGTGGGGGGTGGGGGTGTGTGGGGGGTGTGGGTGTGTGGGGGGTGTAGGGTGGGGGTGTGTGGGGGAGAGGCCGCGGTGCAGAACGACTCATTAGCTCGCCTGGCGCGGCGAGGCGAAGTGAAACGATTTATCCGGAAACGTTTCAAATAATCCGGATCATCACTGAGAGGTAATGTAAGCAAAACACAGAGTTCCTCACTCCCGTATAGCCTGCAACAGACTGTTGGGGCAAGTGCTGTTAGCGAGCACCTATGAAGGCCGACACGGTACACGAGGGGGTGGGCCGCCAGCACCACGCCCGACCGCCTTTGTCTCCCCAGTGGCGTTGTTTTACGCCCCACACCAGGTACTCATTGAGGCTGAGTCGACCTAGGGGAGGAGACCCAGGCAATCGTCACTGGTGTCAGCCGTGAGCGGGAATCAAACCCGGGTCACCAGGTTCGTAGCGCATCGCGGTGACCGCTACACCACCGCTCCCCCTCCATACACACGCGCACACACACAAAGACAAAGATCCCCCGTATGGCCTTAACAGACTGTAGGGGCAAGTGCTGTTAGCGAGTAGCACCTCTGAAGGCTGCTGCGGTACACGAGAGGGCGGGTGTCCAGCACCACGCCCGACCGCCTTTGTCTCCCTAGTAGCGATGCTTACACGCAGCACCAGGTACTCATTTGAGGCTGAGTCTACCTAGAGGAGGAGGTCCAGGACCGGCTCAGATAATCGTCACTGTGTGTTGGCCGTGAGCGGGAATCGAACCCGAGTCGCGCTAACCACCACGTCCACAATCAGCGCCACTAATATCATCTTCAACTGAGCCACAACCACGTTCGTAAACAATTCGTTTCGCGATCGCTTCCGTCACCACAAGGCATCACCATCACCACCGTTATCATTGTTGATGCGGTTCTCGTATTCCTCGTTGTATTCCAGTCATGCTCTCGGCATGGCACGAGATGCAGAGCCTATTCGGAAATCTCGTGGGAGACAAGAGGGACCTCCTCTTAAAGCCTCCTCTAAGTCGATTTTTTTTAAATTATAATAATAATCTTTGTTTTATATTTAAAGATGTATTGTGTTAATACTTTACACGCCCTAGCACACCGTGCAGTGAGAACATCGCATGGCAGTGAAACTGATATTTGTTTTAATTCTCAGAGCTGAAATGTAGCCGATTTAAGTGTATAACCACGTGTATTGTTTATTTCATTTTATTTAATGCAATCGTTGGTGACTGGGTTGAGAACATCAACTCACTACACTCGAGAAGCTCCTGCCCTTAATCACGGGTGGTGTCTGAGACCCGAATTCGAACCCAGCATCTCAGTGGTGACGACTTACTATCTCTGACCTCTGAGCCATCCGACAACCTCCTACAATCATCGTCGTCGTGATCATCTCCTTGATCACAGAAACTTGCAGGGACGATCTGATGATGCGCTGCCCCACCGATCCACTCAGTAGCAGGGTCATTGCGCTCCAGCCTATTCCAGAAGCTCGTGCACACAACTCTGCCAACAATACGACAATAGGCGTCAATCCTGTCTGGCTAACAAACCTGCGTTCAGATTCTAGATTTGAAGTTCGTGTTCAGATGTTCAGACGCCGAATCGGTTCCCTTTTGCAAAAGGAATCAAGCGCTGCGTTCACCGCAACGTGCTTGCGGCGAAAAACGCGCGAACAAAACATGCTCCGATGATGATATGCGTTGTCATTTAAGTGGTAAAAAATATATATATATATTCTTATATTTTTCATCGTTTTCATACTGCCAAAAAAAACGGCCCCATAGATACAGGATTGTCAGATGCACAATTAAATAACGCGACGCGGATCATTGGCCGGATCACCGATGCCGACACCGTCCCGTCGGCCCCCTGCTCGGGCGATCATTCCGCCACCAAATATCCGGCACAATGATGGTAGCTGGAGGTGTACCACAATAGGTACACCTCCAACTAACATCATTGTTATTGTTATCTCCAAGCACCACCATTATCATTGGT
Source organism: Petromyzon marinus (assembly GCF_010993605.1). Taxonomy (NCBI): domain Eukaryota; kingdom Metazoa; phylum Chordata; class Hyperoartia; order Petromyzontiformes; family Petromyzontidae; genus Petromyzon; species Petromyzon marinus. The sequence goes on along the minus strand of NC_046124.1, from coordinate 5,108,056 downwards.
GAGATGTTAACTACCTCGCCTGGTATACAGGAGGTCGTGGGTTCAATCCCGACTCTGACGCCTGCTGCTGCTGTATATTTGGAGTCTGCGTGTCTCTCTCTCTCATAATCATCATCACGGTGGCTAGGAGATGTTAACTACCTCGCCTGGTCTACAGGAGGTCGTGGGTTCAATCCCGACTCTGACGCCTGCTGCTGCTGTATATTTGGAGTCTGCGTGTCTCTCTCTCTCTCATCATCATCATCATCACGGTGGCTATGAGATGTTAACTACCTCGCCCGGTCTACAGGAGGTCGTGGGTTCAACCCCGACTCTGACGCCTGCTGCTGCTGTATATTTGGAGTCTGCGTGTCTCTCTCTCTCTCATCATCATCATCATCACGGTGGCTAGGAGATGTTAACTATCTCGCCTGGTCTACAGGAGGTCGTGGGTTCAATCCCGACTCTGACGCCTGCTGCTGCTGTATATTTGGAGTCTGCGTGTCTCCCTCTCTCTCTCCTCGTGGTCGCGTGGATTTTTCTCCGGTTCCTCAGGTTTTTCCCCTCCACATTTAGAGCCGACGTCACGCGTTTTGGATGTGTCTGGCTTGCTCTAAATCCCCACGTCATGATAAGCCACAACTCGTCGATCTCTCGTTCGTGATGGCTAGGTGGCTTCTGAACATCAGTTATGTAGCACATCAGTGGGACCTTAACTGGTGTATTTTTTTTTTTAAATGAAAGAAATTAGAACCCGTCGAGAGAATTGACTACGAACAACTCCAAATTGCATAGCCAGGACCCCTTGGTTGCGTCTCGGGGCTGGGAGATGCCTTTCCTGGGTAGGTAAATGATTGGCATCATCGAGACAGAACCCACGCCAGTCGTCTATTCAGCTCTCGTACATGGTGCAGGAGGGGTTTTAATGATGGGAGCCCGGGTGAAGGAGGAGGTGAGGGAGGGGAGGGAGGTGAGGGAGGTGAGGGAGGGAGGTGAGGGAGGTGAAGGAGGGAGGTGAGGGAGGTGAGGGAGGTGAGGGAGGTGAGGGAGGAGGGAGGTGAGGGAGGTGAGGGAGGGAGGGAGGTGAGGGAGGGAGGGAGGTGAGGGAGGGAGGGAGGGAGGTGAGGGAGGTGAGGGAGGTGAGGGAGAGAGGTGAGGGAGGAGGGAGGTGAGGGAGGTGAGGGAGGTGAGGGAGGGAGGGAGGTGAGGGAGGGAGGGAGGTGAGGGAGGGAGGGAGGTGAGGGAGGGAGGGAGGTGAGGGAGGGAGGGAGGTGAGGGAGGGAGGGAGGTGAGGGAGGGAGGGGAGGGAGGGGAGTAATTTTAGACCGAACCAGGTGGAAAATCGGCTGGTCATTGAGCCAGGAATTATGGGCTCATTTTGAAGGGCCCTCTCAGTGCCGCGGGTGTCGATATAGGAAGAAAAAAAACCCCACACACACCGCAACATTAAGACGGGAAATACGATAACGAATATAAATACCTCCGCATCCCTTAGCCCCTGATAGGAGGAGAGCGCTACTGCAGTGATGGTGCTATCGTTGATGGTTAGCAGCGCACTGACACTTGCAAAGCAGAGGCCCTCCGGTTCGATTGCATCTCGCGGTTGAGAGTTGATATAATAATTGGACACCTTCCTCTCTCTCCCCCCCCCCTCCATCTCTCTCTCTTTCAAATCCACCCCCCTCTCACGTCCCCCGCCACCACGTCGCCCTGTGTGCCACCTCGCAACAGCGCGAATGGATGCACCACAGTTAAAGTCGACCGGTGGGGTGAGGTGTGGCTACTCCCACGGCGTGGTGCGAGATGTTAACTACCTCGCCTGGTATGCAGGAGGTCGTTGGGATCGACCCAGACCCTGACGCCTGCTGCTGTATATTTGGAGTTTGCGTGTCTCTCTCTCTCTCATCATCATCATCACGGTGGCTATGAGATGTTAACTACCTCGGCTGGTATACAGGAGGTCGTGGGTTCCATCCCGACCCTGACGCCTGCTGTATATTTGGAGTTTGCGGTGTCTCTCTCACCACGTGACTTTTCTTTCGTGTTGTGCGCGGTGCTTTTAGCGCCACAGCGCGTGGATTTGTAGCGTTTATTTTCATTTGTGTTGCTGGTGACTTTGTGTATTTCATACCGAAATGGCCTCCAGTGATTTTGCTGCTGGCGGCAATAAAAGTTGATTAAAAGTCAAAAGTCTCATCATCATCATCACGGTGGCTAGGAGATGTTAACTACCTCGCCTAGTCTGCAGGAGGTCGTTGGGTTTGATCCCGACACTGACGTCTGCTGCATATTTGGAGTTTGCGTGTCTCTCTCTCATCATCATCACGGTGGCCAGGAGATGTTAACTACCTCGCCTGGTGTACAGGAGGTCGTGGGTTCGATCCCGACACTGACGCCTGGTGTTGTATATTTGGAGCTTGCGTGTCTCTTTCTCCTGTTAAGGCTATCCGGGCGATCTGTGTCCTTGGTGTGTATGTGTGCGATCTGTGTTTGGTGTGTATGTGTGTGATCTGTGTGTTTGGTGTGTATGTATGTGATCTGTGTGTTTGGTGTGTATGTGTTCTGTGTGTTTGGGGTGTATGTGTGCAATCTGTGTTTGGTGTGTATGTGATATGTGTGTTTGGTGTGTATGTGTGCGATCTGTGTGTTTGGTGTGTATGTGATCTGTGTGTTTGGTGTGTATGTGATCTGTGTGTTTGGTGTGTATGTGATCTGTGTGTTTGGTGTGTATATGTGCGATCTGTGTGTTTGGTGTGTATGTGATTTGTGTGTTTGGTGTGTATGTGTGCGATCTGTGTGTTTGGTGTGTATGTGATCTGTGTTTGGTGTGTATGTGTGTGATCTGTGTGTTTGGTGTGTATGTGATCTGTGTGTGTGGTGTGTATGTGATCTGTATGTTTGGTGTGTATGTGTGCGGTCTGTATGTTTGGTGTGTATGTGTGTGATCTGTGTGTTTGGTGTGTATGTGTGTGATCTGTGTGTTTGATGTGTATGTGTGCGATCTGTGTGTTGGTGTGTATGTGATCTGTGTGTTTGGTGTGTATGTGTGCGATCTGTGTGTTGGTGTGTATGTGATCTGTGTGTTTGGTGTGTATGTGTGTGATCTGTGTGTTGGTGTGTATGTGATCTGTGTGTTTGGTGTGTATGTGTGTGATCTGTGTGTTTGGTGTGTATGTGATCTGTGTGTTTGGTGTGTATGTGTGTGATCTGTGTGTTTGGTGTGTATGTGATCTGTGTGTTTGGTGTGTATGTGTGCGATCTGTGTGTTTGGTGTGTATGTGTGTGATATGTGTGTTTGGTGTGTATGTGATCTGTGTGTTTGGTGTGTATGTATGTGTTCTGTGTGTTTGATGTGTATGTGTGTGATCTGTGTGTTTGGTGTGTGTGATCTGTGTGTTTGGTGTGTATGTGTGTGATCTGTGTGTTTGGTGTGTATGTGATCTGTGTGTTTGGTGTGTATGTATGTGATCTGTGTGTTTGGTGTGTGTATGTGATCTGTGTGTTTGGTGTGTATGTGTGCGATCTGTGTGTTTGGTGTGTATGTGATTTGTGTGTTTGGTGTGTATGTGTGTGATCTGTGTGTTTGGTGTGTATGTGTGCGATCTGTGTGTTTGGTGTGTATGTGTGCGATCTGTGTGTTTGCTGTGTATGTGTGTGATCTGTGTGTTTGGTGTGTATGTGTGCGATCTGTGTGTTTGGTGTGTATGTGATCTGTGTGTTTGGTGTGTATGTGATCTGTGTGTTTGCTGTGTATGTGATCTGTGTGTTTGGTGTGTATGTGTGCGATCTGTGTGTTTGCTGTGTATGTGTGTGATCTGTGTGTTTGGTGTGTATGTGATCTGTGTGTTTGGTGTGTATGTGTGTGATCTGTGTGTTTGGTGTGTATGTATGTGATCTGTGTGTTTGGTGTGTATGTATGTGATCTGTGTGTTTGGTGTGTATGTGATCTGTGTGTTTGGTGTGTATGTGATCTGTGTGTTTGGTGTGTATGTATGTGATCTGTGTGTTTGGTGTGTATGTGTGTGATCTGTGTGTTTGGTGTGTATGTGATCTGTGTGTTTGGTGTGTATGTGTGTGATCTGTGTCTTTGGTGTGTATGTATGTGATCTGTGTTTGGTGTGTATGTGTGCGATCTGTGTGTTTGGTGTGTATGTGTGTAATCTGTGTGTTTGGTGTGTATGTGATCTGTGTGTTTGGTGTGTATGTGTGCAATCTGTGTGTTTGGTGTGTATGTGATCTGTGTGTTTGGTGTGTATGTGATCTGTGTGTTTGGTGTGTATGTGTGTGATCAATGTGTTTGGTGTGTATGTGTGCGATCTGTGTGTTTGGTGTGTATGTGATTTGTGTGTTTGGTGTGTATGTGTGCGATCTGTGTGTTTGGTGTGTATGTGTGTGATCTGTGTGTTTGGTGTGTATGTGATCTGTGTGTTTGGTGTGTATGTGATCTGTGTGTTTGGTGTGTATGATCTGTGTGTTTGGTGTGTATGTGTGTGATCTGTGTGTTTGGTGTGTATGTGTGCGATCTGTGTGTTGGTATGTATGTGATCTGTGTGTTTGGTGTGTATGTGTGCGATCTGTGTGTTGGTGTGTATGTGATCTGTGTGTTTGGTGTGTATGTGTGTGATCTGTGTGTTTGGTGTGTATGTGTGCGATCTGTGTGTTTGTTGTGTAGATGATCTGTGTGTTTGGTGTGTATGTATGTGATCTGTGTGTTTGGTGTGTATGTGATCTGTGTGTTTGGTGTGTATGTGTGTGATCTGTGTGTTTGGTGTGTATGTGATCTGTGTGTTTGGTGTGTATGTGATCTGTGTGTTTGGTGTGTATGTATGTGATCTGTGTGTTTGGTGTGTATGTGATCTGTGTGTTTGGTGTGTATGTGTGTGATCTGTGTGTTTGGTGTGTATGTATGTGATCTGTGTGTTTGGTGTGTATGCGATTTGTGTGTTTGGTGTGTATGTGTGTGATCTGTGTGTTTGGTGTGTATGTGTGCGATCTGTGTTTGGTGTGTATGTGATCCGTGTGTTTGAGGTGTATGTGTGCGATCTGTGTGTTTGGTGTGTATGTGTGTGATCTGTGTGTTTGGTGTGTATGTATGTGATCTCTGTGTTTGGTGTGTATGTATGTGATCTGTGTGTTTGGTGTGTATGTGATCTGTGTGTTTGGTGTGTATGTGAGCTGTGTGTTTGGTGTGTATGTGTGTGATCTGTGTGTTTGGTGTGTATGTGATCTGTGTGTTTGGTGTGTATGTGGGCGATCTGTGTGTTTGGTGTGTATGTGATCTGTGTGTTTGGTGTGTATGTGTGCGATCTGTGTGTTTGGTGTGTACAGTGAGGGAAAAAAGTATTTGATCCCCTGCTGATTTTGTACGTTTGCCCACTGACAAAGAACTGATCAGTCTATAATTTTAATGGTAGGTTCATTTTAACAGTGAGAGACAGAATAACAACAAAAAAATCCAGAAAAACGCATGTCAAAAATGTTATAAATTGATTTGCATTTTAATGAGGGAAATAAGTATTTGACCCCTCTGCAAAACATGACTTAGTACTTGGTGGCAAAACCCTTGTTGGCAATCACAGAGGTCAGACGTTTCTTGTAGTTGGCCACCAAGTTTGCACACATCTCAGGAGGGATTTTGTCCCACTCCTCTTTGCAAATCTTCTCCAAGTCATTAAGGTTTCGAGGCTGACGTTTGGCAACTCGAACCTTCAGCTCCCTCCACAGATTTTCTATAGTATTAAGGTCTGGAGACTGGCTAGGCCACTCCAGGACCTTAATGTGCTTCTTCTTGAGCCACTCCTTTGTTGCCTAGGCCGTGTGTTTTGGGTCATTGTCATGCTGGAATACCCATCCACGACCCATTTTCAATGCCCTGGCTGAGGGAAGGAGGTTCTCACCCAAGATTTGACGGTACATGGCCCCGTCCATCGTCCCCTTGATGTGGTGAAGTTGGCCTGTCCCCTTAGCTGAAAAACACCCCGAAAGCATAATGTTTCCACCTCCATGTTTGACGGTGGGGATGGTGTTCTTGGGGTCATAGGCAGCATTCCTCCTCCTCCAAACACAGCGAGTTGAGTTGATGCCAAAGAGCTCCATTTTGGTCTCATCTGACCACAACACTTTCACCCAGTTGTCCTCTGAATCATTCAGATGTTCATTGGCAAACTTCAGACGGGCATGTATATGTGCTTTCTTGAGCAGGGGGACCTTGCGGGCGCTGCAGGATTTCAGTCCTTCACGGTGTAGTGAGTTACCAATTGTTTTCTTGGTGACTATGGTCCCAGCTGCCTTGAGATCATTGACAAGATCTTCCCGTGTAGTTCTGAGCTGATTCCTCAACGTTCTTATGATCATTGCAACTCCACGAGGTGAGATCTTGCATGGAGCCCCAGGCCGAGGGAGATTGACAGTTATTTTGTGTTTCTTCCATTTGCGAATAATCGCACCAACTGTTGTCACCTTCTCACCAAGCTGCTTGGCAATGGTCTTGTAGCCCATTCCAGCCTTGTGTAGGTCTACAATCTTGTCCCTGACATCCTTGGAGAGCTCTTTGGTCTTGGCCATGGTGGAGAGTTTGGAATCTGATTGATTGCTTCTGTGGACAGGTGTCTTTTATACAGGTAACAAGCTGAGATTCGGAGCACTCCCTTTAAGAGTGTGCTCCTAATCTCAGCTCGTTACCTGTATAAAAGACACCTGGGAGCCAGAAATCTTTCTGATTGAGAGGGGGTCAAATACTTGTTTCCCTCATTAAAATGCAAATCAATTTATAACATTTTTGACATGCGTTTTTCTGGATTTTCTTGTTGTTATTCTGTCTCTCACTGTTCAAATAAACTTGCCATTAAAATTATAGACTGATCATTTCTTTGTCAGTGGGCAAACGTACAAAATCAGCAAGGGATCAAATACTTTTTTCCCTCACTGTATGTGGGCGGTCTGTGTGTTTGATGTGTATGTGTGTGATCTGTGTGTTTGGTGTGTATGTATGTGATCTGTGTGTTTGGTGTGTATGTGATCTGTGTGTTTGGTGTGTATGTGTGTGATCTGTGTGTTTGGTGTGTATGTGATCTGTGTGTTTGATGTGTATGTGTGCAATCTGTGTGTTTGGTGTGTATGTGTGTGATCTGTGTGTTTGGTGTGTATGTATGTGATCTGTGTGTTTGGTGTGTATGTGATCTGTGTGTTTGGTGTGTATGTGTGTGATCTGTGTGTTTGGTGTGTATGTGATCTGTGTGTTTGGTGTGTATGTGTGTGATCTGTGTGTTTGGTGTGTATGTGATCCATGTATTTGGTGTGTATGTGTGTGATCTGTGTGTTTGGTGTGTATGTGATTTGTGTGTTTGGTGTGTATGTGATCTGTGTTTGGTGTGTATGTATGTGATCTGTGTGTTTGGTGTGTATGTGAGCTGTGTGTTTGGTGTGTATGTGTGTGATGTGTGTGTTTGGTGTGTATGTGATCTGTGTGTTTGGTGTGTATGTGTGCGATCTTTGTGTTTGGGGTGTATGTGTGCGGTCTGTGTGTTTGGTGTGTATGCGGGCGGTCTGTGTGTTTGGTGTGTATGCCGGCGAGCCGACCTGACTGGGCGTGAGGATGAGTGGGTGGTGGTTGGGTAAGGGCATGCACAAAGACAAAAATCCCCCGTATAAACTTGGCAGACTGTTGGGGCAAGTGCTGTTCGCGAGCAGCACCTATGAAGGCCGGCACGGCACACGAGTAGGTTGGTGGCCAGCACCGAGCGCGGCCGCCTTTGTCTCCCCAGCCACCGCACCGGGTGTTCATTTGAGGCTAAGTCGACGTAGGGGAGGCCCAGGACGGGTTCAGATAATCGCGACTTGTGCTGGTGGTGGTTGCCGTGAGCCGGAGTTGATCTCCCTGGTCGCTGGATTCGTAGCGCAGCGCTATAACCGCTACACTACCGCGTCCCACCAAGGACAAAGATGCCCCGTATAGCCTTAACAGACTGTAGGGGCAAGTGCTGTTAGCGAGCAGCACCTATGAAGGCCGGCACGGCACACGAGGGGGCGGGTGGCCAGCACCACGCCCGACCGCCTTTGTCTCCCCAGTGGCGATGTTTAAACGACCCCGCACCAGGTACTCATTTTGAGGCTGAGTCGACCTAGGGGAGGCCCAGGACCGCTTCAGATAATCGTCGCTGGCGTTAGCCGTGAGCGGGCATCGAATCCGGGTGGCCAGGTCCGTAGTGCAGCGCGCTAACCGCTACACCACCGCTCCCCCCACCACCCCCCCCACCACCCACCCCCACCACCCCCCCCACCACCCCCCCCCACCACCCCCCCCCCCACCACCACCACTATCCCCACCTAATGAACCACCCCCACCACCCCCACCACACGCCATCACCCCCCACCCTCCACATCGCGAGCACCTTAAAATGCGGGCTGCGGAGCTGCTCCAGGTCAATATGAGACCGGGCAGAGAGGAGGAGAGAAGAGCCGAGAGACAGAGGACAGAGAGATCCCTGCATTGTTCGTGTTGCTATTGTTCTTCCTGAGAGAGAGAGAGAACAGGAGAGCGATAGGAGAGGCGAGAGAGAGAGAGGAAGGAATTGGAGAGAGAGAGAGGAGAGGAGCTGTAGCAGAGAGTGAGGAGGGAGAGAGGGACCAGGGGAGAGATATCGCAACCTGCGAGAGAGTAACTGGGAGATAGGGGGGGGGGGGCAGGAGAGAGCACACACAGAGAGAGAGAGATCACAGAGAGAGAGAGATTATAGAGAGAACAGAAGGAATCTCCAGAACTTCGCGGAAGAGAGAGAAGCGGAAGGTGCTGGTGACCACATCTGGCGTTGGGAGAAACTTCCTGCATACGAGGTAGTAACTCTGATCACGGCGTACACCTCACCACGGATTCTACACACACAGCGATATGTGTGTGTGTGAGTGTGTGTGAGTGTGTGAGTGCGTGTGGAGGAGGCTCGTGAAGGACGCTACTGGGCAGTTGGAGGCAGTCGCCCTCCAACAACAACGGAAGGAGGAGGAGCGACGCTCACAACAACGAGCGGAGCGCCGGGTGGCTAAAGCACAGCAGGTTGGCACAGTAGGGGGCACAGGTGGTGCATCAGCCAGTCATCTCAGTCAGTCGACCCGTGGCACCTGCTGGGTCTGCCCTGTGACCTCCTGTCAGCGGGCATTCGACACTTCACGTGGCCTCAAGGTGCACGTGGCCTGGCACAAGCGTTGCGGTGACGTCACCGCTACTTAGTGGCGAATGGCGGTTATTGTTGTGTGTGTGTGAGTGTGTAAGTGCGTGTGTGAGTGTGTGTGAGTGAGTGAGTGTGTGAGTGCGTGGGGAGCGGTGGTGCAGCGGTTAGCGCGCTGCGCTACGAACCCCGGCGACCCGGGTTCCATTCCCGCTCACGGCCAACACCAGTGACGTTATTCTGAACCGGTCCCGGGCCTCCGCTAGGTCGACTCAGCCTCAAGTGAGTACCTGGTGCAGTGTGTAAACATCGCCGCTGGGGAGACAAAGGCGGCCGGGCGCGGTGATGGCCACCCACCCCCTCGTGTGCCTTGCCGGCCTTCATAGGTGCTGCTCGCGAACAGCACTTGCCCCAACAGTCTTTTAAAGGCTATACGGGGGATCTTTGTCTTTGTGCTTGTTGCACCACGACCGGTGCAGCAGGAACAGCAAAATCGTGACTTATTGTATTTTATAAGCAGTTGTTTTTTTGTGTTGTTGTTGTTGTGTTTATATTATAGTAGCAGTAGCGTCCGCCAGTCCCAGCGATCGTCAATTTCCGATGTTTCTGTGTTGGTGTGATCTTTGGTGGGGTGATTGCATTGCGTTTGTCAGTGTTCACATTTTTTACAGTTTAACCTTTTCCAGGTGATGTTTCCGGCGCCTTTGTGAAACGAACGATTTGAAAGGCCCATTTTATAAAGCGGAGTTTGTTTTATTTATTCTATTTGAAATATTTTGTTATTCATTTTACGAACCAAAAGCAAATTATCCTCCCACCCCCCCCCCCCCCCCCCCCCCCCGCGTTGTGGAACTTTTGACGCACGATCGGGGCAAAGTTACTATTAGCGAGCAGCTGCTGAGATGCCAGCAACACCCCTCCCCCGGCCGTCTTTGTCTCCCCGGCAGCGATGAGGCTGAGTCGACCGAGGGAAGCCTCGTGGCTTGGAATCGACCTCGGCATCGCAGATGCGAGTGCGCTAACCGCTGCTCCACCGCTCCCCACTACACATATACAATTGCCACCAAATCGCGGTGACGTCACAACAGCGCTCGTGCCAGGCTAGGTGCACCTTGAGGCCACTTGAAGTGTGGAAGGCTCGACTGTGTTATGGGTTAACTGTGCGTATAATTTCTTTCGCACCGTACGTAGCCAAACCGTGCCAATCGGAGGTTCAGTGAAATGACTGACAGATAGCTCTACATACAAAGACAAATTTCCCCCGCATAGCCTTTAACAGTGTGTTGGGGCAAGTGCTGTGAGCGAGCAGCACCTATTAAGGCCGGTACGGCACACATGGGGTTGGGTGGCCATCACCACGCCCGGCCGCCTTTGTCTTCCGAGCGCCGAAATTTACCCACCGCACGAGGTTACGCATTTAAGGCTGAGTCGACCTAGGGAAGGCGTCGAACCGCTTCAGACGTTCGCCACTGCCATTGGCCGCGAGCGAAAGTCGAACTCGGGGGTACGCTGGGTTCGTAGCGCGGTGGCGCTAACCACAACGCCACCGCTCCCCACGGAAACGCACGGAGACGCACGGAGACGCACGGAGACACACGGAGAGACACGGAGACACACGGAGACACGGAAACGCACGGAGACACACAGACACGAAAATGCACGGAGACACACGGAGACACGGAAACGCACGGAGACACACAGACACGAAAATGCACGGAGACACACCGAGACACGGAAACGCACGGAGACACACGGAGACACACGGAAAAGCACGTAGACACGGAAACGCACGGAGACACGGAAACGCACGGAGACACACAGAGACACGGAAATGCATGGAGACACACGGAGAGACACGTAGACACGGAAACGCACGGAGACACACGGAGACACGGAAACGCACGGAGACACACGGAGACACGGAAACGCACGTAGACACGGAAACGCACGGAGACACACAGAGACACGGAAATGCACGGAGACACACTGAGATACACGGAAACGCACGGAGACACACGGAGACACACGGAGACACGGAAACGCACGGAGACACACGGAGATACACGGAAACGCACGGAGACACACGGAGAGACACGGAGACGCACGGAGACGCACGGAAACGCACGGAGACACACGGAGACACACGGAGAGACACGGAGACACACGGAGACACAAGGAGACGCAACAATCCGATGCATGGTGCGGAAATCATTTGGCGACGCTGCTGCTGCTACGTTGGCACAAATAACAACAATGACAACAACAATAGCAACGACAATAACAACTCAATCGACGTTTCGGGCGACGTCTCTTCTTCACAGCGCACGTGTTCTTGTGGGGGGTTTTTTCTGAAGCAGTTGTTATTGACGCCCGCGTTGATTGTCACAACTTCACGGAGGAAGAAAAACATTTATACCGAATATATTTACATAGCTATGTATTCATTTTTCGTGCGCTATTTAACGAGTGTTGCGGGATGGTGAATACATCCAACGATGTCACCGCACAAAAGGGCGCACGTGGCTTAATAAATCACAGTCTGTTCGTACAACTAGAATAATATCACATTCGACTGTGATTCATTTGGGTCCCCTAATTATTTTCCTAATTCGTGTTGTGGTGTCATAGAGCAGTCTCAGAGTAAAACTAAAAACAAAACAAAATGACGCTGAGATGTGTAGCTCGTTTTCAGAGGCGACCTGGCCACACCGAATGATAAGTCAACGAAGCGGCTGATATCGTCATCACGTGGACATTTATAAGCAGTCAAATACTCTTAAACGCGTGATGTCGATTCTAACTGTGGAGGGGGAAATCGGAGGACCCGGAGAAAAATCCACGCGACCACGGGGAGAGAGAGAGAGACACGCAAACTCCAAATATACAGCAGCAGGCGTCAGGGTCGGGATCGAACCCACGAACCTCCTGTAGACCAGGCGAGGTTGTTAACATCTCCTAGCCACCATGATGATGAGAGAGAGAGAGACACGCAAACTCCAAATATACAGCAGCAGGTGTCAGGTTCGGGATCGAACCCACGACTTCCTGTACACCAGGCGAGGTTGTTAACATTTCCTAGTCACCGTGATGATGATGATGAGAGAGAGAGACACGCAAACTCCAAATATACAGCAGCAGGCGTCAGGTTCGGGATCGAACCCACGACCTCCTGTACACCAGGCGAGGTTGTTACATCTCCTAGCCACCGTGATGATGATGAGAGAGAGAGAGAGACACGCAAACTCCAAATATACAGCAGGCGTCAGGTTCGGGATCGAACCCACGACCTCCTGTATACCAGGCGAGGGAGTTAACATCTCCTAGCCACCGCGGTGCCCGCGAGAAGTTTCGGTGAACCGAGTAATTCGCCTTCCTTGGAGTGTGACGCTAAAGCCAAAAGACAGCGAGGAGCCCAACACTCGACCGCGGACCGGTGGGTGAGTGAGAAAATCCATCAAGGCGCACATTCAGACATCGCCTCGAACAGACTGTTGGGGCAAGTGCTGTTAGCGAGCACCTATGAAGGCCGGCAAGGCACACGAGGGGGGGGGGGGTGGCCATCACCACGCCCGTCCGCCTTTATCTCCCCGGCGGCGATGTTTACACACCGCAACAAGTTTTGGCATTTGACGCTGAGTCGACCTAGGGGACACCCAGGACCGGTTCAGATATTCGTCACCGGTGTTGGCCGTGAGCGGGAATCGAACTCGGGTCGCCTGGTTCGTAGCGCAGCGTAGCGCTAACCGCTGCACCACCGCTCCCCACACATTCTGCGAAGACAAAAAGACATAGACAAAGATCCCCCGTATAGCTTTAACAGACCGTTGGGGCAAGTGGTGTTAGCGAGCACCTATGAAGGCCAGAACGGCACACGAGGAGGTGGGTGGCCAGCACCGCGCCCGGCCGCCTTTGTCTCCCTTAGCGGCGATGTTTTTACGCACCGCACCAGGTACTCATTTGAGGCTGAGTCGACCTAGGGGAGGCCCAGGACCGGTTCAGATAATCGTCACTAGTGTTGGCCGTGAGCGGGAATCGAACTCGGGTAGCCAGGTTCGTAGCGCAGCGTAGCGCTAACCGCTACACTACCGCTCCGCCGAGACGCACACGGACACACACAGACACACACGGACACTCTGTGTGTCTCTCCTCTGTGTGTCTCTCTCTCTCTGTGTCTCTTTCTGTGTGTCTTTCTCCGTGTCTGTATTTGTCCATCTCTCCTCTGTGTGTATCTCTCTGTGTATGTGTCTCTCTCTCTGTGTGTCTCTCTGTATATGCGTCTCTCTCTCTGTGTCTCTCTCTGTATGTGTCTCTCTCTGTGTGTGTGTCTCTCCTCTATGTGCGTGAATCTCTCTTTGTGTGTCTCTCTCTGTGTATGTGTCTCTCTCTGTGTCTCTCTGTATATGTGTCTCTCTGTGTATGTCTCTCTCTCTGTCTCTGTGTGTCTCTCTCTGTATGTGTCTCTCTCTCTGTGTCTCTCTGCATGTGTCTCTCTGTGTATGTGTCTCTCTCTGTCTCTGTGTGTCTCTCTGTATATGTGTCTCTCTGTGCATGTGTGTGTGTCTCTCTCTCTCTCTGTCTCTGTGTGTCTCTCTCTGTATATGCGTCTCTCTCCGAGCTTGTATTCACACCTGATGACGGTGGCTTGTGTCGCAATCGAAACGTCGTATTCTATTATTTAATTTACTTCCCTTCTACGTGACTTTACCGAAAGAACCAAAGAGTATTTCCTGCAGTCACGAAAGCTTCAAATCTAGTTTAATTGGGAAACTTTGCCAATTTTAAATCAAAAGTGTGGGGTGTTGCGCGCTGGTGTTGCGTGAACCCGACAAGCCGAGTGGGATTTCCGGTCACGGCTGACATCAGTGGCACTGAGTGATTAGCCGGCTCTGCACGTCCCCCCCTCCTGTCACCCCTCCAGGTGAAGTATGGTCAAACAACCACGACAACGGATACGGCGTGAGAGTGGGGAGATGGTGGGGGGGGGGGGGGGTGCTGGCATCCAGCAGTGGATTGACGTCGAAAATTTAAAGGCCGTAACTTATAATCTTAGTTCTTTCGGTAAAGTCACGTTGAAGGGAAACAATAAAATAATAAAATATATATAAAACAATAAAAATTCTCACGACGTTTCGACCATAACACAAACGGTCGTCTTTAGGTGTGTTGGTTTGCATAAATGTATGAATTACTGCAGTCACGAAAGCTTTAAATCAAAATTTAGGCCGTAACTTGATTATCGTAGCAAGAACAATAGTCTCACTTGCAAAGAAAGAGAGAGAGAGAAGAGAGAGATCGTTGGATTGCATTCTCATGGTGCTAATCTCTTTATCAACACTGCTGTTGTGCGCATATGCGGGGATGATACTCTTACGCGGTGACGGAAGCTCATTTCACGTCTAATCTCCCTCCCTAATCCCTCTCTCCCTAATCTCTCCTCTCCCATGAACACAACTGACGTGCTTGCGTCCGTGGATGGAGACCACGCTTGCTTGCCCATCGCCGCGTAAATAGCCTCCTTGTTGTTGTAGCTGCTCTCTCGCTGGGTTCAGCAGCTCCACCGCTGGATTATATTTATTATTATTATTATTCCGCCTGAGGACGACCGCTTGTGTTGCGATAGAAACGTCGCGATTCATTTTATTTTATACCTACGTGGACTTTACCGAAAGAAGCAAAGAGAGAACGCTTCACGAATTTGCGTGTCATCCTTGCGCAGGGGCAATGCTAATCTTCTCTGTGTCGTTCCAATTTTAGCATATGTACTGCCGGAGCAAGTACAGAGAGAGAGATCGTTATTTAAACAGAGAGAAAAAACTGAACTTTTTATTTTTATTTTACAAGGTATGGTCCCCACTGAGCTCAATAGCTGTTCATTTCAGAAGCGAGCCGACCATCACGAATGGAAGCTCAAGGAAGTGGCTTACCGTCAACGCGTGGAAATTTATAGCAGCAGCAAAATACACTGAACGCGTGATGTTGATTCGCGGTGTGGAGGGGAAAAACCGGAGGACCCGGATAAAAATCCACGCGATCACGGGGAGAGAGAGAGAGACACGCAAACTCCAAATATACAGCAGCAGCAGGCGTCAGGGTCGGGATCAAACCCACGACCTCCTGCAGGCCAGGCGAGGTAGTTAACATCTGCTAGCCACCGTGATGATGATGAGAGACACCGCAAACTCCAAATATACAGCAGCAGGCGTCAGGGTCGGGATCAAACCCACGACCTCCTGTACACCAGGCGAGGTAGTTAACATCTCCTAGTCACCGTGATGATTATGAAAGACACTGCAAACTCCAAATATACAGCAGCAGCAGCAGACGTCAGGGTCGGGATCAAACCCACGACCTCCTGCAGGCCAGGCGAGGTAGTTAACATCTCCTAGCCACCGTGGCGACCTCCGTTATTACTCGGATGCAGGCCTCTCCCCAAGCCCGTGAACCGTTCCTGGGCCTCCCCTAGGTCGACTTAGCCTCAAATGAGTACCTGGTGCGATGTGTAGTAAACATCGCCATTGAGTGGCGTCGTAACTACATTACCGGGGATACAAAGGCGGCCGGGCGTGGTGCTGGCCACCCACCTCCGAGTGCACTGTGCTGGCCCTTCATAGGTGCTGCTCGCTAACAGCACTTGCCCCCAACAGTCTGATACAACTGCAGTGGTTCTTAACCTTTGGGGCCGTCCATAAATGACGTCACGCACCTGGGGGGGGGGGGTGGTCAGACATGTGTGACGATGTGTGACGATGGGGGGGGGGGGGTGAGAAATGTGACGTCACGTCAAAATGCGCAACTTTAAATAAATACAGACAACACGTTCTACTTAATTAAATAGACCTTTTAATAAATGTTTTCTCCTACAACATCAGAGTGCAGCGCCACATTAAATACGCACTACAATGACAATAGTTTAAAGCGATTTGAAGCGTATTTTATTTTTTGGGGGGGGGTTGGGGGGGCAGAGCTTTGTGACGTAATTTTAGGGGGGGTCTGACTTTTTGTAACGCCGTGTGACGAAGGGGGGGGGGGTCAAAATTTGTCCAAAATCGCGTGACGTCATTTATGGACGGCCCCTTTGCCTTGAAACCCCTTTGGTTCTAAATCGTTAAAAAAAGAAAGTACAATATTTATAAATACAGAGGGTTTGATGAAACAAAGTTAACTGAATTTCATTTGTTTTCGATGATTTACCTTCTAAAGAAATCTGGCCACGTCTCACACCCCAGGTTAAGAACCACTCACTGGTTTAGACTCTTGACGTGGGGAGTTGGGGGGGGGGGGGTGCATCTTTGTTTTTGTAGGCCGCGAGGACTGGAGTGTTTTACAACCTTGTTTTAGACAAATTGCTACGTTCCTTTGATATATAAATGTTTGTGTGTGTGTGTGTTTTAACCAATGCAAGTTCAAGATTGCTGTTCGCAATGGTCACACTTTAGGGTGTGTTCCCTCCCTTTGACAGCAATTCCTTGGTGAGTCTCGACCCACAGGGCAGTGTCGTAGTAACTGCATATAATCGATCATATTTTCCCGCATATAACCCCGCAGACGCATATACCCCGCAAAAAATAACGTTTTGTGTAAAAAAAAAATTCAGATAGCCCGCACCTCCATATACCCCGCATGCATTCATATATTTAACGTCGTTACCGCAGCTTAATTCCATCATATTAATACGAAGTTTACATTTGTAATACATTGCACTTATCAATTGTTTACATTGAAAACATAACGTGCACAAAGAAAACAAGCTAACCGGAAACGGGTGAACTTAAAAAAAGAAGTAACTAAGTAACACAAGTAAATATACAAATAAATAAGTAAGACGTAACTGGTAGATAAGTAAGTAGAGTTTTAGCACTGGTAGATTGCGCACTGCGCAGACAATAGCGGCACTACGTAACGCCGTTGCCTCGCCCCCAACCCCCCCACCTCTCTCCCCCCCCCCAGCTGCCCCACCCCCCAACCCCCACCTCTGCCTCCCCCCAGCTGCCCCACCTCTCCCTCCCCCCAGCTGCCCCCCCACCTCTCCCTCCCCCCAGCTCCCCCCCCCCCCCCCACCTCTCCCTGCCCCCAGTTCTCCCGTCGCCGGTAAACAAAGTGCGCCCACTTCAAACATTGTCGTTTCAGTGTACAAACAATTCGAATAATTAAAAACGTGATAACATGTGCAATTTTAGTGTGAGTGGTTTAATCAGCAGTGCTTTAGTCAAAGGTAAGTGTCGCACAGTGGATAGTCCTACCATGAAAAAATGTAACGAGTTATGACATGTCACATGTGTAAAATATTTTTGGGATAGCCCGCACCTCCATATACCCCGCAGGGTCTTGTTTTGTTTGAAAAAAGTGGTATACCCCGCGGGTTATATGCGGGAAAATACGGTAGTTACTACGCCACTGATAATGTAGTTACTATACCACTGATAATGTAGTTACTATGCCACTGATAATGTAGTTACTACGCCACTGATAATGTAGTTACTATGCCACTGATAATGTAGTTACTACGCCACTGATAATGTAGTTACTACACCACTGATAATGTAGTTACTACACCACTGATAATGTAGTTACTACGCCACTGATAATGTAGTCACTACGCCACTGATAATGTAGTTACTACGTCACTGATAATGTAGTTACTATACCACTGATAATGTAGTTACTATACCACTGATAATGTAGTTACTACGCCACTGATAATGTAGTTACTACACCACTGATAATGTAGTTACTACGTCACTGGTAATGTAGTTACTACGCCACTGATAATGTAGTCACTACACCACTGATAATGTAGTTACTACACCACTGATAATGTAGTTACTATGCCACTAATAATGTAGTTACTACACCACTGATAATGTAGTTACTACACCACTGATAATGCAGTTACTACATCACTGATAATGTAGTTACTACGCCACTGATAATGTAGTTACTACGCCACTGATAATGTAGTCACTACGACACTGATAATGTAGTTACTACGCCACTGATAATGTAGTTACTACGCCACTGATAATGTAGTTACTACACCACTGGTAATGCAGTCACTACACCACTGATAATGTAGTTGCTACGCCACTGATAATGTAGTTACTACACCACTGATAATGTAGTTACTACACCACTGATAATGTAGTTACTACGCCACTGATAATGTAGTCACTACACCACTGATAATGTAGTTACTACACCACTGATAATGTAGTCACTACACCACTGATAATAGAGTTACTATGCCACTGATAATGTAGTTACTACACCACTGATAATGTAGTCACTACACCACTGATAATGTAGTCACTACACCACTGATAATGTAGTTACTACACCACTGATAATGTAGTTACTATGACACTGATAATGTAGTTACTACGCCACTGATAATATAGTTACTACACCACTGATAATGTAGTTACTATGTCACTGATAATGTAGTTACTACGCCACTGATAATGTAGTTACTACAGCACTGATAATATAGTTACTACACCACTGATAATGTAGTCACTACACCACTGATAATGTAGTTACTACGCCACTGATAATGTAGTCACTACGCCACTGATAATGTAGTTACTACGTCACTGATAATGTAGTTACTATACCACTGATAATGTAGTTACTATACCACTGATAATGTAGTTACTACGCCACTGATAATGTAGTTACTACACCACTGATAATGTAGTTACTACGTCACTGGTAATGTAGTTACTACGCCACTGATAATGTAGTCACTACACCACTGATAATGTAGTTACTACACCACTGATAATGTAGTTACTATGCCACTAATAATGTAGTTACTACACCACTGATAATGTAGTTACTACACCACTGATAATGCAGTTACTACATCACTGATAATGTAGTTACTACGCCACTGATAATGTAGTTACTACGCCACTGATAATGTAGTCACTACGACACTGATAATGTAGTTACTACGCCACTGATAATGTAGTTACTACGCCACTGATAATGTAGTTACTACACCACTGGTAATGTAGTTACTACACCACTGATAATGCAGTCACTACACCACTGATAATGTAGTTGCTACGCCACTGATAATGTAGTTACTACACCACTGATAATGTAGTTACTACACCACTGATAATGTAGTTACTACGCCACTGATAATGTAGTCACTACACCACTGATAATGTAGTTACTACACCACTGATAATGTAGTCACTACACCACTGATAATGGAGTTACTATGCCACTGATAATGTAGTTACTACACCACTGATAATGTAGTCACTACACCACTGATAATGTAGTCACTACACCACTGATAATGTAGTTACTACACCACTGATAATGTAGTTACTATGACACTGATAATGTAGTTACTACGCCACTGATAATATAGTTACTACACCACTGATAATGTAGTTACTATGTCACTGATAATGTAGTTACTACGCCACTGATAATGTAGTTACTACAGCACTGATAATATAGTTACTACACCACTGATAATGTAGTCACTACACCACTGATAATGTAGTTACTACACCACTGATAATGTAGTTACTATGTCACTGATAATGTAGTTACTACGCCACTGATAATGTAGTTACTACAGCATTGATAATATAGTTACTACACCACTGATAATGTAGTCACTACACCACTGATAATGTAGTTACTACGCCACTGATAATATAGTTACTACGCCGCTGATAATTATCAGCGGCGTAGTAACTACATTAACAGTGACGTAGTAACTACATTATCAGAGGTAGGAGGAGGAGGAGGGGGGGCGAAGTGAGATAAAAACACAAAACAAATCCCAACACATAGTAGAGGTTTTGGTGTTAGATCGCGCAAATATAAATGTGTCGTTAAACCCGCCACCACCCGACACGGCCAATGAGTAAAGTTTAATCACGTGAACAGAACGTGCCATTTCGTTACTAGTACAGCACACGGGTGTGTTGGAGAGTAAACCCGCAACATTTACAATTCGATTAGGACGCTTGCCCAGTAATTACATTTGTCATCATCAGTGGGGCAGCCAGAGATGACGCGACAACATCGCCAACATCGGCATCGCTAACATCAACATCAGCATCGCTGACATCAACAGCGACAGCAGCATCACTAAGAGCCACTCATCGCTGTACATATACGTTGTCGTTAAATAACTAGCGAAACGCCACGGTAACTCGAATTGTAAATATTTGTAGTGGGTTTACTCTCCAACACATAACCGGTGAGTGCCTTACTAGTAAGGAATTGGCGCACGTGCTGTTGACGTGACGAGCCTTTTACTCTTTGGCTGTGTCGGGTGGTGGCGGGTTTAAACGACACATTCATATTGACACGATCGAACACAACAACAACAACAAAAGAAAGCTCTTTTATTAAATCAATAGGCAGCGGACAGAGAAGAGAGCTTGCGGTGGTGATCCCCGGACACTGACGTTGCTCTGTTTTTACTTTTTTTTTACCATTTCTTGTCTCGTATGTCATGTAATGGCAGAGATTAGGTATTACTAACGTACAACCATAACCACAATGATATAAACAGAAATCTATGCATTGATTTACATGAAGGCAAGTCCAGATATCGTGGCCAAGGTTTAGCAAATTGTTGTTTTTATTTACATAGCATAGCAATTTTTTATAGCAATATATGGGGAGGGGGGCATTTTGAGCATATTTGAATATTGGGGGGGGGGGGATGTGTGTCTCCCCCCAATATATATTATAATTACGGCATTGGACTAGGCCACTAAATAAGGCCGCTGTCTCTGGTGCAAGCCAATGCGTTTCAAAGTCAACGCAAATATTATAAGTTTGTTTGCATGTTCACCACAAAGTAACACGTGTGGTTGATGCGAACTTGATTCCCTGCGAAAGGTGCTTGAGCATCTTAACACGCCTCCTGCTTTAATTGCCAGAAAGGGTTCAAACCTCATCTTATTTTTCACACTTTGCTAAATCGGCCTTAATTAATCGTTTATTTCTATCGAGTTAATTGCTCACCATTTTCTTGTTGTTGTTGATGTTGTTTTTTGTTTACACGTTTGTAACTTCGCTGACTGACCCACCCCGTGAAGCATGCTGGGACATCCGAGAAAAAAAACACGCGCACACAACGAGCTTCACAGCTCATCGGATTCCTCTTCCTGCTGCAGTGTGCAATTAAAGATTCCGACGCCGATCGTGATTCAATCAAGAGAGGTGTGGGCGAGAGACGGCAGAGGCGATGGGTGGGTGGGGGAGCGAGCGAGCGGGGAGATAATTGGAGCCTTGAATTCATCGTCTGCGGGATGGTGACCACCACCCACCCCCGGCTGTGATGAATCCGCTCCGCCGTGAGCCTCGCTCGGCAAGTTAATGACGGGGATGGGATCAATTACCGACAATCAGGCACAGAGAGGCGGGGGTGGGGCGCCACTTACACTTACAGCCTGCCCTGCACCATGACTCCCATCACGAGTGCCGGTCAAACAGCTCGCGATCACTCACGCACGTGCACTGCTGTTGCTGCGATTGTTGATTCTGTTGCTGTTGATTCTGCTGCTGTTGATTCTGCTGCTGCTGTTGATTCTGCTGCTGCTGTTGATTCTGCTGCTGTTGATTCTGCTGCTGTTGATTCTGCTGCTGTTGATTCTGCTGCTGTTGATTCTGCTGCTGTTGATTCTGCTGCTGCTGTTGATTCTGCTGCTGCTGTTGATTCTGCTGCTGTTGATTCTGCTGATGTTGGTTCTGCTGCTGTTGATTCTGCTGCTGTTGATTCTGCTGCTGTTGATTCTGCTGCTGTTGATTCTGCTGCTGCTGCTTCTGCTGCTGCTGCTTCTGCTGCTGTTAAGTCTGCTGCTGCTGCTTCTGCTGCTGCTGTTGATACTGCTGCTATTGAAACTGCTGCTTCTGTTGCTGCTGCGTCTGCTGCTGCTTCTGCCGCTGCTGCTGCTTCTGCTGCTATTGCTTCTGCTGCTGCTTCTGCTGCTGCTGATACTGCTGCCGCTTCTGCTGCTGCTTAGGTTGCTGCTTCTGCCGCTGCTGCTGCTTCTGCTGCTATTGCTTCTGCTGCTGCTTCTGCTGCTGCTGATACTGCTGCTGCTTAGGTTGCTGCTTCTGCCGCTGCTGCTGCTTCTGCTGCTATTGCTTCTGCTGGTGTTGATACTGCTGCTGTTGATATTGCTGCTGCTTCTGCTGCTGCTTAGGCTGCTGCTTCTGCTGCTATTGCTTCTGCTGCTTCTGCTGCTGTTGATACTGCTGCTGCTTCTGCTGCTGCTTAGGCTGCTGCTTCTGCTGCTATAGCTTCTGCTGCTGTTGATACTGCTGCTGCTTCTGCTGCTGCTTAGGCTGCTGCTTGTGCTGCTGCTATTGCTTCTGCTGCTTCTGCTCCTGCTGCTGTTGTGCGTCACATAAAGATTTTTTTTTATTTGTACTGGAAGAATCCAATGAACTATAAAGCGCATTTTCACAGATGTCCAGTCGGGGTGGGTAAGAACGTTACGACAAACAAACGGCAACAAAAGCACGATGATAGTGCAAAGTGCAAGAAAAGTAAACAAATCACCCAAACAAATACAACACTAAACCATCCCCATCCTACTTCATTAGACCTCCTTTGCCAGTACCAGAATGTAATAATAGGGTTTCCCCTTTTTTTTCTGGCAACAAAACTGAAACCTTTTTACGAGGATTCATGTTACTGCATTAACCACAATACCTGCAGTCAAAATGCAAACAAAAAAACATTACTATGATAATATATGCATTGTCCTTGAGACTGATTGGTCCACACCAAGGGACGGCTTTCTTTTGAGACTCGACCCAATTGGTGCTCGACCACATGACGACCACATGACCAATTGGGTCGAGGCTCAAAAGAAAGCCGTCCCTTGGTGTGGACCAATCAGTTTCAAGGCCAATGCATCATATATTATCATAGTATGTTTTTTGTTTGCATTTTGACTGCAGGTATTGTGGTTAATGCAGACACGAATCCTTGTAAAAAGGTTTCAGTTCTGTTGCCAGAAAAAAAGGGAAAAATCATATTATTACATCCCCATCCTACCAGGAAAAGCCACACTGAGGTATTAACTCATTTTTCAGAAGCGACCTGGCCACAAATGATAGCTCAGCAAAGTGGCCCCGTGATTTTGACAATTACCTAAGGAAAATAATCTAAATAATCTCAACGCATGTTTCTAAATGTGGAGGGGGGAAATCCACGCGACCACGGGAAGAGAGAGAAACACCGCAAACTCCAAATATACAGCAGCAGCAGCAGCAGGCGTCAGGGTCGGGATCAAACCCACGTCCTCCTCTAGACCAGGCAAGGTAGTTAACATCTCCTAGCCACCGTGATGATGATGATGAGAGAGAGAGAGACACCGCAAACTCCAAATATACAGCAGCAGCAGGCGTCAGGGTCGGGATCGAACCCACGACCTCCTGTATACCAGGCGAGGTAGTTAACATCTCTTAGCCACCGTGATGATGATGTTGATGAGAGAGAGACACCGCAAACTCCAAATATACAGCAGCAGCAGCAGGCGTCAGGGTCGGTATCAAACCCACGATCTCCTGTATACCAGGCGAGGTAGTTAACATCTCATAGCCACCGTGATGATGATGATGATGAGAGACAGACACCGCAAACTCCAATTAAACAGCAGCAGGCGTCAGGGTCGGGATGGAACCCACGACCTCCTGTAGACCAGGCGAGGTAGTTAACATCTCCTAGCCACCGTGATGATGATGATGATGAGAGAGAGACACCGCAAACTCCAACTATACAGCAGGCGTCAGGATCGGGATCGAACCCCTGACTGACCATCTGTATACCGGGCGAGGGAGATAACATCACACCACCTTAGCGCCCCTTAAATAAATGTTAGTCGAACTTCTTTCGCACCGTACGTAGCCCATCACGGACCGACCGTGCCTGAAATTTGCATGAATGTGAAGTTGTAAATATATAATTAACTCGTCTTTATCATTCTATTTTACGTGTAGATCAAATATGAGCGTTAAATGTGACGGTGTGCGATGTAAATTCTCGATGCGATCCACTCGTTTCCCGAAATGATTGATTGGCCTCCCGTGGTGATGGTGATGTCATTGTGGTGATGGTGATGATGTTGGTGATGTAAGTGATGTTGGTGTTGTTGTTGATGCTAGTGGTGGTGATGTTAGTGATGCTGATGTTGATGTTAGTGATGGTGATGTTGGTGATATTGGTGATGGTGGTGCTGATAGCTTTGGTGATGTTGATGATGTTGGTGATGGTGGTGATGTTGTTGATGTTGGTGATCTTGTTGATAGTGATGGTGATGATCGTGATATTGGTGATGTTGCTGATGTAAGTGATGTTGGTAATGTAAGTGATGTTGATGGTGTTGGTGATGTTGTTGATGGTGTTGGTGATGTTGGTGGTGATGTCGGTATGGTGATGATGGTGATGTTGTTGATTGTGGTGATGTTGGTGGTTTGGTGATGTTGTTGATGGTGTTGGTGATGTTGGTGGTGATGTCGGTATGGTGATGATGGTGATGTTGTTGATGGCGATGATGGTGGTAGTGATGTTGGTGATATTGATCATGTTTATGGTGATATTGGTGAGGTTGGTGATGTTGACGATGTTGGTGATGTTGTTGATGGCGCTGACGACGACGATGATGATGACGTTGGCGATGTCTGCAGGCCATGATGAGACTCCGTGCCGCATGCTCCGTAGCCCTGGCGCTCTCCCTGCTTCTCGTGGGGGGCTGTGGGGGGGCCTCAGGACGGGGGCTCCTCCCCGTGGGGGGCAACAGGCCCCTCCCCCAGGTGAGACCCCCTAGCCCCCTCCCCTAACCCCACCCCGTGCCCCCTCCTGCCCCCCCACCCCCACCAGGTGAGACCCCGCCCCCTCCCCTACCCCCTTCCCCCTCCTGCCCCCCCCACCAGGTGAGACCCCGCACTCTCCCCTACCCCCCTCCCCCGCGCCCCCTCCCGCCCCCCCCCACCACTCCTTACACTAGGAAAGCGCCGGGCAGAGTTGACCCCCCCACGCGAATTGTCGAGGGAGGGTGAGGGCCCCCCAAAAGTGACCCCATAACAACTTTCCCCGACACCTGGACGGGTTCCTTAGGAATCGAGGGATGCCCCTGGGAGCTCTCACCCCCCCCCCCCCCCCCATTCTTCAAGACGAAGTGACCCACGCTGATCTTGACAACTTTAACTGGGGCATCTCCCTCCTCAGCGTGCCGGGAGACGTCCTGGCAAGATTGATAATTCAACATCGCCTTGAGGAGAGGGGGGCTTGCGGGAGCCCCCCAGTGTGATTTCAGGCCCGGGCGCGGTCCTTGTGCAGACCCCACATTATTCTCTGTCCATCTGCTTCAGCAGAGGTGTAGGGAGTTCCAACATGACCTACATCTCTCACGATCGATGGGCAATGCCTGTGGGTTGTTTTAAGGTGAATTTTGAGGTCCCAGACTCTCTGCTCACAATCATTAATGACCGTCGTCATGGTGGGCGGGCACGGGTAAACAAACATACAGATTATACCTGTCAAGCGCTTATCGGTGCCCCTACCTTATTACAGGCCAATTCTAGACCTTATCGGTCACCCCGTGCCCCTTATAAATCTCAACGTTCATCCTACAAAGTCCCATCACCAGGGAGAAACACAAACAAAGAGACAAAAAAATGCCTGCCCGTATTGCAACGGCTGGACCTCAAACACTCAATTTCCCTGTACAAGAATACGGGTTAAAGCGTGATGGGTTGACAGCTATGGGTAAAGCTGCGTGGCTGGGAGTCAGAGCCATTCCCTGTTCACCTTGGGGTGCGACAGGGATGTCTTCTGGCTCCCCGCACTATTTAATTTAGTTTTCGATCGTGTAGCTGGATAAGCTTGCCATGGCTGTAACCGGAGCAATTTTACAACGAGAGTATGAATCGATGCCCGGGTGCGGTCAGGTATGGCTCCCTCTTGGTCAAACACGTTACGTGTGCTGGTGATCTGGTCATTGATGCTCACTCTGGGAAGGAGTTGGAGGCTCTGCTGCTGAACCTGGAGCGTGCCACTGAAACTAAGGAACCTGCCTGGATATGATCCTTATGACGGTACCCCGGGGTACCCAAATAATACAAAATGTCCGAGGCAATAAAATATTTTTTATTTCTGGGACACTATTTGTTTGTCCAGGGGTGTACTTAACTCCGCGACTGGGGTACCCATGCAATCCGAAATCGGTGCCACACTCCGCGATGTCGAAACGCAGCGAGGATGACGATCGATTGCGCCGAAACCCTGAACGCTCGCGGTACGCACCATAATGGTGCATCGTGAGTACAGCTCGTCGGGATGAGTCGATTGCCGCATCGCCGACCATCACGGACATTATGCGAGAGCCGGGGAACTACGGAACCCCCCCGGGGTACCACCATAGGGTCCATTTGCTGTTGTCATCGAACACTCCAGCCCCATCAGCTCCCCGTGAGCGATGGAGCAGTTGTTGGGAGAGTGGAGAAGTGGGCCTGTGACCAGCTCTGGTTTGGCAGCAGAGGTCTCACTTCGAATCAGTCGAGCGGCATTGTCTTTTCATCCGCTGCGTAACGCCGTGTGGAAGCTACCTGGGTCTGTCGCTTCATACAAAGCTCCGTGTATTCTCGGCCACAGTCATGCACTCCCTTCTCTCGTGCTTGAGAAACGTGGACCCCTCGAATGGAACATCTGCGCCGGTTAGAAACATTCAGACTGCCCTGCCTACGATCCATCCTGGGCTTAACCAGGCAGGATTGTGCGAGGAGCTCACAATATCATCATGAGACCTCCTTTGCCAGTACCAAAATATAATAATAGGGGGTTTCCCCTTTTTTTCTGGCAACAAAACTGAAACCTTTTTACAAGGAATCATGTCTGCATTAACCACAATACTTGTGGTCAGATGCAAACAAACAACACACTCTGATAATTTATGCATTGTCCTTGAAACTGATTGGTCCACACCAGAGACGGCTTTCTTTTGAGCCTCGTCTCAATTGGTGCTAGACCAGAGGACGCCAAAAGGCGTCACACAGCTCAAAGACAATGTCACTATCAAAGTAATGAGGGCTCGGGGTAAGCATCTACATCATTAGACCTCCTTTGCCAGTACCGAAATCTAATAATAGGGTTTTCCCTCCTTTTTTTCTGGCAACAAAACTGAGCTCACAATATCCGAGAAGGATCTGAACACAGTCCCGTCGGTGAGCTCCTCCGGGCAGCCAAGGGCTACGTTGGCTGGGCCATGATGTAGCCCCATACCCAGCCACCGCATGCACATGCAGCGACTGTTTGGCCGGATAGAGGGGGATAATTGATCACGGGCACGGGCGAGAGAAGAGATGGACTGATGCACTCCACAATCCACACATACACCACCCAGGTCGACCCAGCCTCAAACGAGTACCTGGTGCGATGTGTAAACATTGTCAACGGGGAGACAAAGGCGGCCGGGCGTGGTTGCTGATTCACTCACCCCCTCGTGTGTCGTTCCGGCCTTCATAGGTGCTTGCTAACAGCACTCGCCCCAACAGTTTGTGAAGGCTACACGGAGGATATTTGTCTTTGTATAGTGTATACTGTGTATATAGCGTGTGTATTGTGTGTATAGTGTGTGTATATATAGTGTACACAGCGTGTGTATTGTGTGTATGTGTGTATAGTGTGTGTGTGGAGTGCATGTGTAGGCAAGGCTGCGTTGGCTGGGTCACGTAGCCCGCATGTCCAGGCACCGCATGCCCAAGCAGCTTCTGTTTGGCCGCATAGAGGGGGGCTAAACGGGCACGACACGAGCTGGAGAAGAGATGGAGGTGATGATGGGTGAGAGGGTGAGTGAGTGAATGGCACGGGCTGGAGAAGAGATGGAGGTGATGATGGGTGAGAGGGTGAGTGAGTGAATGGCACGGGCTGGAGAAGAGATGGAGGTGATGATGGGTGAGAGGGTGAGTGAGTGAATGGCACGGGCTGGAGAAGAGATGGAGTGATGTGGTACAGGAGGATGTTGAGCTTAGTGGACTTGCCGACGACTGGTACCAGCGGTGTCACGATCAGCCTCTGTGGAGGAGGAGGCTCGTGAAGGACGCTACTGGCAGTTGGAGGCAGTCGCCCTCCAGCAACAACGAGGGGCAGAGAAGCGACGCTCACAACAACGAGCGGAGCATCGGGTGACTAAAACACAGCAAGTTGGCACAGCAGGGGGTACAAGCTGGTACAGCTACCGGGCATCTCAGTCAGTTGACCCGTGGCACCATCAGGGTCTGTCCCGTGACCTCCTCCTGTCAGCGAGCCTTCGACACTTCACGTGGCCTCAAAGTGCACCTAGCCTGGCACAGGAGCCGTGGTGACGTCACCAACCACTTCGTGGCGAATTGCGGCTATTGGTATTGTGTGTCTGTCGTGTCTAGTTGTGTGTGTATAGTGTCGGTAGTGTAGTGTGTGTATAGTGTGTTTATATAGTGTGTATGTATATAGTGTCTATAGTGTAGTGAGTGTATAGTGCAGTGTGTATAGTGTAGTGAGTGTATAGTGTAGTGTGTATCGTGTGTGTAGTGTATAGTGTAGTGTATCGTGTGTGTGTGTAGTGTATAGTGTCGTGTATCGTGTGTATAGTGTAGTGTATCGTGTGTGTAGTGTATAATGTAGTGTATTCGTGTGTGTGTGTGTAGTGTATAGTGTAGTGCATCGTGTGTGTAGTGTATAGTGTAGTGTGTATCGTGTGTGTAGTGTATAGTGTAGTGTATCGTGTGTGTGTGTAGTGTATCGTGTGTGTAGGGTATAGTGCAGTGTATCGTGTGTGTAGGGTATAGTGTAGTGTATCGTGTGTGTGTAGTGTATAATGTAGTGTATTCGTGTGTGTGTGTAGTGTATAGTGTAGTGTGTATCGTGTGTGTAGTGTATAGTGTAGTGTATCGTGTGTGTAGTGTATAGTGTAGTGTATCGTTCGTGCGTTGCGTTTGAGTTGGGTGCGCAGTCGGGCTCGGCGCTGGATCGGCTGCTGCAGAGGATCTCAGACCGCCTGGTCAAGAAGCGACACTTTGACGAGTTTGTGGGACTCATGGGAAGGCGCTCCGACGGTGACGAACACAGCAGCAGTCAAGTTCCCATCTCTCACTCACTCAACACGAGTTCTCATCTCTCACTCAACACGAGTTCCCATCTCACTAACTCAGCACGAGTTCTCATCTCTCACTCACTCAACACGAGTTCTCATCTCTCACTCAACACGAGTTCCCATCTCACTAACTCAGCACGAGTTCTCATCTCTCACTCAACACGAGTTCTCATCTCTCTCTCACTCAGCACGAGTTCTCATCTCACTCAGCACGAGTTCCCATCTCTCTCTCTCTCTCTCAACACGAGTTCCCATCTCTCACTCAGCACAAGTTCTCATCTCTCTCTCACTCAGCACGAGTTCCCATCTCTCACTCACTCAGCACGAGTTCCCATGTCTCTCTCAGCACGAGTTCCCATCTCTCTCTCACTCAACACGAGTTCCCATCTCTCTCTCACTTAACACGAGTTATCATCTCTCTCTCTCAGCACGAGTTCCCATCTCTCTCTCTCTCAGCACGAGTTCCCATCTCTCTCTCATTCAGCACGAGTTCCCATCTCTCACTCATCACGAGTTCTCATCTCTCTCTCACTCAGCACGAGTTCCCATCTCTCACTCACTCAGCACGAGTTCTCATCTCTCTCTCACTCAGCACGAGTTCCCATCTCTCACTCAACACGAGTTCTCATCTCTCACTCAGCACGAGTTCCCATCTCTCATTCAGCACGAGTTCCCATCTCTCACTCAACACGAGTTCTCATCTCTCACTCACTCAGCACGAGTTCCCATCTCTCACTCAACATGAGTTCTCATCTCTCACTCAACACGAGTTCCCATCTCTCTCTCACTCAACACGAGTTTCCCATCTCTCTCTCACTCAAAACGAGTTCCCATCTCTCACTCAGCACGAGTTCCCATCTCTCACTCACTCAGCACGAGTTCCCATCTCTCACTCAACACGAGTTCTCATCTCTCACTCAGCACGAGTTCCCATCTCTCATTCAGCACGAGTTCCCATCTCTCACACAACACGAGTTCTCATCTCTCACTCACTCAGCACGAGTTCCCATCTCTCACTCAACACGAGTTCTCATCTCTCACTCAACACGAGTTCCCATCTCTCTCTCACTCAACACGAGTTCCCGTCTCTCTCTCACTCAACACGAGTTCCCATCTCTCACTCAGCACGAGTTCTCATCTCTCTCTCACTCAACACGAGTTCCCATCTCTCACTCACTCAACACGAGTTCCCATCTCTCACTCACTCAACACGAGTTCCCATCTCTCTCTCACTCAACACGAGTTCTCATCTCTCTCTCACTCAACACGAGTTCCCATCTCTCACTCACTCAACACGAGTTCCATCTCTCTCTCACTCATCACGAGTTCCCATCTCTCTCTCACTCAACACGAGTTCCCATCTCTCTCTCACTCAGCACGAGTTCCCATCTCTCTCTCACTCAGCACGAGTTCCCATCTCTCACTCATCACGAGTTCTCATCTCTCTCTCACTCAGCACGAGTTCCCATTTCTCTCTCACTCAGCACGAGTTCTCATCTCTCTCTCTCACTCAGCACGAGTTCCCATCTCTCACTCAACACGAGTTCCCATCTCTCTCTCACTCAGCACGAGTTCCCATCTCTCACTCAACACGAGTTCTCATCTCTCTTTTACTCAGCACGAGTTCCCATCTCTCTTTCACTCAGCACGAGTTCCCATCTCTCTTTCACTCAGCACGAGTTCCCATCTCTCACTCAACACGAGTTTCCATCTCTCACTCACTCAACACGAGTTCCCATCTCTCACTCAACACGAATTCCCATCTCTCACTCACTCAACACGAGTTCCCATCTCTCTCTCACTCAGCACGAGTTCCCATCTCTCACTCAACACGAATTCCCATCTCTCACTCACTCAACACGAGTTCCCATCTCTCTCTCACTCAGCACGAGTTCCCATCTCTCACTCAACACGAATTCCCATCTCTCACTCACTCAACACGAGTTCCCATCTCTCTCTCACTCAGCACGAGTTCCCATCTCTCACTCAACACGAATTCCCATCTCTCACTCACTCAACACGAGTTCCCATCTCTCTCTCACTCAGCACGAGTTCCCATCTCTCACTCAACACGAATTCCCATCTCTCACTCACTCAACACGAGTTCCCATCTCTCTCTCACTCAGCACGAGTTCCCATCTCTCACTCAACACGAATTCCCATCTCTCACTCACTCAACACGAGTTCCCATCTCTCTCTCACTCAGCACGAGTTCTCATCTCTCTCTCAGCACGAGTTCCCATCTCTCACTCACTCAACACGAGTTCCCATCTCTCTCTCACTCAGCACGTGTTCCCATCTCTCACTCAACACGAGTTCCCATCGCTCTCTCACTCAACACGAGTTCCCATCTCTCTCACTCAAGACGAGTTCCCATCTCTCTCTCACTCAGCACGAGTTCCCATCTCTCACTCAGCACGAGTTCCCATCTCTCACTCACTCAGCACGAGTTCCCATCTCTCACTCAGCACGAGTTCCCATCTCTCACTCACTCAGCACGAGTTCCCATCTCTCTCTCAGCACGAGTTCCCATCGCTCACTCACTCAGCACGAGTTCTCATCTCTCTCTCACTCAGCACGAGTTCCCATCTCTCACTCACTCAGCACGAGTTCTCATCTCTCTCTCACTCAGCACGAGTTCTCATCTCTCTCTCACTCAGCACGAGTTCCCATCTCTCTCTCACTCAGCACGAGTTCCCATCTCTCACTCAACACGAGTTCCCATCTCTCTCTCTCTCACTCAGCACGAGTTCCCATCTCTCTCTCTCACTCAGCACGAGTTCCCATCTTTCTCTCACTCAACACGAGTTCCCATCTCTCTCTCACTCAGCACGAGTTCTCATCTCTCACTCACTCAGCACGAGTTCTCATCTCTCTCTCACTCAGCACGAGTTCCCATCTCTCACTCAGCACGAATTCCCATCTCTCTCTCACTCAGCACGAGTTCCCATCTCTCTCTCACTCAACACGAGTTCCCATCTCTCTCTCACTCAGCACGAGTTCCATCTCTCTCTCACACAACACAAAGAATAACCTCCCCCTCCCCCATTCTGCGAATGCACCGCATCAGCACTGCATTAGCACAGCATTGGTTCAATTCGAAAAAAGCCTTTGGATCGGTTTTGACATTCGCTCTCTGGTCAGCGGTCATGCTTACTTTGAACCAATGCTGGTGGAACTGCCATTACGGGTCCAATGTATGTTCACCAAGAGCCATGCAAATAATGTAATCCACAAACACACGCACACACACATGCCAATACATTGCACACGCAACTCGCAGAATTGTTACACCAACTGCCACGCCTGGAGATCGAATCTAACTGGCGGCCTATTGATTGCAAGTCCAGTTGCGCTGCTGCTGCTGGTGGTGACCATTACGTCACTGAGCAAGCACAGGGCGTCAATTCTCCACGTGGTCCCGTAAATTTTCCCCTGGGGCCTCCTCCGGGTTTTTATCCCCTCCGCATTCAGCGTTTCGAGTGGCTACTGCTATCAATGTCCACACGATGATGATGATGGCGATAAGCCACTTCGTGTGGGCTATCATTTGTGATGGCCAGGTCGCTTCTGAAAATAGCTATTATAGCAACTTATTGGGACTTATCTGGATAAATAAAAAAAAATGTTGATCGTTTTAAATCGTTTTTTTTAAATAGTTCCACTCCAGGCTAAGATGGGATGAGGCTTTCCTGACCATCTCCCCTTGCTCATAGACGCATCTTCCCCCCCCCGCGTCTTCCTCCAACAGACGAACAAGAAGACATCTTCCCCGTTCTTCAGAAAAGTACGTTTGCACCCTGCAGTCGATTTAGCGATCTGAGAATTTGGAACGCGCGGGTTGCCCCTGGTGGTGGTGCCGGTGGTGGTGGCGGTGGGAGAGGTGGTGGTGGTGATAGTGGTGGTGGCGGCGGCGGTGGTGGTGGCCGCGTCAGTTGCCGCGGTGGTGGCGGTGGTGGTGGTGGCTATGCTGCTGCACGTGGCTCTCTGTAGTCCAGCACTGTTTAGGCAACAGCAGCAGCAGCGGCGGCGAGGGTTGGTGGATCACAGCAACACACCAACGTTGTGAAACTCCCTCCCAGTGGGTCGTCGAGGAGGAAGGGTAGGTGGCACACCCCGGCTACAGCCCAGTGTGGACTAATCGCCACATGTTCAGATATTGACGAGGACAGAGTGTGTGTCGTCCCCCCCCCTCTCCACCATCGCACGCGTGCGTTTTTCTCCGGGTGCTCCGGTCTCCTCCGGCGTTAATTGGCCGTTGGCACCTTCATATGTAGAGGACCGCAGAGCTTGGGGCAATTGTTGGTAGCGCCCGGCTCCTCGTCGCGAAGCTCGTCTGGGCGCCACGGTGGCTATGAGATGTTAACTCAGCACAAGTTCTCATCTCTCTCTCACTCAGCACGAGTTCCCATCTCTCACTCACTCAGCACGAGTTCCCATGTCTCTCTCAGCACGAGTTCCCATCTCTCTCTCACTCAACACGAGTTCCCATCTCTCTCTCACTTAACACGAGTTCTCATCTCTCTCTCAGCACGAGTTCCCATCTCTCTCTCTCTCTCAGCACGAGTTCCCATCTCTCTCTCATTCAGCACGAGTTCCCATCTCTCACTCATCACGAGTTCTCATCTCTCTCTCACTCAGCACGAGTTCCCATCTCTCACTCACTCAGCACGAGTTCTCATCTCTCTCTCACTCAGCACGAGTTCCCATCTCTCACTCAACACGAGTTCTCATCTCTCACTCAGCACGAGTTCCCATCTCTCATTCAGCACGAGTTCCCATCTCTCACTCAACACGAGTTCTCATCTCTCACTCACTCAGCACGAGTTCCCATCTCTCACTCAACATGAGTTCTCATCTCTCACTCAACACGAGTTCCCATCTCTCTCTCACTCAACACGAGTTCCCATCTCTCTCTCACTCAAAACGAGTTCCCATCTCTCACTCAGCACGAGTTCCCATCTCTCACTCACTCAGCACGAGTTCCCATCTCTCACTCAACACGAGTTCTCATCTCTCACTCAGCACGAGTTCCCATCTCTCATTCAGCACGAGTTCCCATCTCTCACACAACACGAGTTCTCATCTCTCACTCACTCAGCACGAGTTCCCATCTCTCACTCAACACGAGTTCTCATCTCTCACTCAACACGAGTTCCCATCTCTCTCTCACTCAACACGAGTTCCCATCTCTCTCTCACTCAACACGAGTTCCCATCTCTCACTCACTCAGCACGAGTTCTCATCTCTCTCTCACTCAACACGAGTTCCCATCTCTCACTCACTCAACACGAGTTCCCATCTCTCACTCACTCAACACGAGTTCCCATCTCTCTCTCACTCAACACGAGTTCTCATCTCTCTCTCACTCAACACGAGTTCCCATCTCTCTCTCACTCAACACGAGTTCCCATCTCTCTCTCACTCAGCACGAGTTCCCATCTCTCTCTCACTCAGCACGAGTTCCCATCTCTCACTCATCACGAGTTCTCATCTCTCTCTCACTCAGCACGAGTTCCCATTTCTCTCTCACTCAGCACGAGTTCTCATCTCTCTCTCTCACTCAGCACGAGTTCCCATCTCTCACTCAACACGAGTTCCCATCTCTCTCTCACTCAGCACGAGTTCCCATCTCTCACTCAACACGAGTTCTCATCTCTCTTTTACTCAGCACGAGTTCCCATCTCTCTTTCACTCAGCACGAGTTCCCATCTCTCTTTCACTCAGCACGAGTTCCCATCTCTCACTCAACACGAGTTTCCATCTCTCACTCACTCAACACGAGTTCCCATCTCTCACTCAACACGAATTCCCATCTCTCACTCACTCAACACGAGTTCCCATCTCTCTCTCACTCAGCACGAGTTCCCATCTCTCACTCAACACGAATTCCCATCTCTCACTCACTCAACACGAGTTCCCATCTCTCTCTCACTCAGCACGAGTTCCCATCTCTCACTCAACACGAATTCCCATCTCTCACTCACTCAACACGAGTTCCCATCTCTCTCTCACTCAGCACGAGTTCTCATCTCTCTCTCAGCACGAGTTCCCATCTCTCACTCACTCAACACGAGTTCCCATCTCTCTCTCACTCAGCACGAGTTCCCATCTCTCACTCAGCACGAGTTCCCATCTCTCACTCACTCAGCACGAGTTCCCATCTCTCACTCAGCACGAGTTCCCATCTCTCACTCACTCAGCACGAGTTCTCATCTCTCACTCAACACGAGTTCCCATCGCTCTCTCACTCAACACGAGTCCCCATCTCTCTCACTCAACACGAGTTCCCATCTCTCTCTCACTCAGCACGAGTTCCCATCTCTCACTCAGCACGAGTTCCCATCTCTCACTCACTCAGCACGAGTTCCCATCTCTCACTCAGCACGAGTTCCCATCTCTCACTCACTCAGCACGAGTTCCCATCTCTCTCTCAGCACGAGTTCCCATCTCTCACTCACTCAGCACGAGTTCTCATCTCTCTCTCACTCAGCACGAGTTCCCATCTCTCACTCACTCAGCACGAGTTCTCATCTCTCTCTCACTCAGCACGAGTTCTCATCTCTCTCTCACTCAGCACGAGTTCCCATCTCTCTCTCACTCAGCACGAGTTCCCATCTCTCACTCAACACGAGTTCCCATCTCTCTCTCTCTCACTCAGCACGAGTTCCCATCTCTCTCTCTCACTCAGCACGAGTTCCCATCTTTCTCTCACTCAACACGAGTTCCCATCTCTCTCTCACTCAGCACGAGTTCTCATCTCTCACTCACTCAGCACGAGTTCTCATCTCTCTCTCACTCAGCACGAGTTCCCATCTCTCACTCAGCACGAATTCCCATCTCTCTCTCACTCAGCACGAGTTCCCATCTCTCTCTCACTCAACACGAGTTCCCATCTCTCTCTCACTCAGCACGAGTTCCATCTCTCTCTCACACAACACAAAGAATAACCTCCCCCTCCCCCATTCTGCGAATGCACCGCATCAGCACTGCATCAGCACAGCATTGGTTCAATTCGAAAAAAGCCTTTGGATCGGTTTTGACATTCGCTCTCTGGTCAGCGGTCATGCTTACTTTGAACCAATGCTGGTGGAACTGCCATTACGGGTCCAATGTATGTTCACCAAGAGCCATGCAAATAATGTAATCCACAAACACACGCACACACACATGCCAATACATTGCACACGCAACTCGCAGCATTGTTACACCAACTGCCACGCCTGGAGATCGAATCTAACTGGCGGCCTATTGATTGCAAGTCCAGTTGCGCTGCTGCTGCTGGTGGTGACCATTACGTCACTGAGCAAGCACAGGGCGTCAATTCTCCACGTGGTCCCGTAAATTTTTCCCTGGGGCCTCCTCCGGGTTTTTATCCCCTCCGCATTCAGCGTTTCGAGTGGCTATTGCTATCAATGTCCACACGATGATGATGATGGCGATAAGCCACTTCGTGTGGGCTATCATTTGTAATGGCCAGGTCGCTTCTGAAAAATAGCTATTATAGCAACTTATTGGGACTTATCTGGATAAAATAAAAAAAATTGTTGATCGTTTTAAATCGTTTTTTTTAAATAGTTCCACTCCAGGCTAAGATGGGATGAGGCTTTCCTGACCATCTCCCCTTGCTCATAGACGCATCTCCCCCCCCCCGCGTCTTCCTCCAACAGACGAACAAGAAGACATCTTCCCCGTTCTTCAGAAAAGTACGTTTGCACCCTGCAGTCGATTTTAGCGATCTGAGAATTTGGAGACGCGCGGGTTGCCCCTGGTGGTGGTGCCGGTGGTGGTGGCGGTGGGAGAGGTGGTGGTGGTGATAGTGGTGGTGGCGGCGGCGGTGGTGGTGGCCGCGTCAGTTGCCGCGGTGGTGGCGGTGGTGGTGGTGGCTATGCTGCTGCACGTGGCTCTCTGTAGTCCAGCACTGTTTAGGCAACAGCAGCAGCAGCGGCGGCGAGGGTTGGTGGATCACAGCAACACACCAACGTTGTGAAACTCCCTCCCAGTGGGTCGTCGAGGAGGAGGGGTAGGTGGCACACCCCGGCTACAGCCCAGTGTGGACTAATCGCCACATGTTCAGATATTGACGAGGACAGAGTGTGTGTCGTCCCCCCCCCTCTCCACCATCGCACGCGTGCGTTTTTCTCCGGGTGCTCCGGTCTCCTCCGGCGTTAATTGGCCGTTGGCACCTTCATATGTAGAGGACCGCAGAGCTTGGGGCAATTGTTGGTAGCGCCCGGCTCCTCGTCGCGAAGCTCGTCTGGGCGCCACGGTGGCTATGAGATGTTAACTCCCTCGCCTGGTATACAGGAGGTCGTAGGTGTGATCCAGACCCTGACGCCTGCTGCTGTATATTTGGAGTTTGCGAGTCTCTCTCTCATCATCATCATCACGGTGGCTAGGAGATGTTAACTACCTCGCCTGGTATACAGGAGGTCGTGGGTTTGATCCCGACCCTGACGCCGGCTGTATATTTGGAGTTTGCGTGTCTCTCTCTCATCATCATCACGGTGGCTAGGAGATGTTAACTCCCTCGCCTGGTTAACAGGAGGTCGTGGGTTTGATCCCGACCCTGACGCCTGCTGTATATTTGGAGTTTGCGTGTCTCTCTCATCATCATCATCATCACGGTGGCAAGGAGATGTTAACTACCTCGCCTGGTATACAGGAGGTCGTGGGTTTGATCCCGACCCTGACGCCTGCTGTATATTTGGAGTTTACGGTGTCTCTCTCTCATCATCATCACGGTGGCTAGGAGATGTTAACTACCTCGCCTGGTATACAGGAGGTCGTGGGTTTGATCCCGACCCTGACGCCTGCAGTATATTTGGAGTTTGCGAGTCTCTCTCTCATCATCATCATCACGGTGGCTAGGAGATGTTAACTCCCTCGCCTGGTATACAGGAGGTCGTGGGTTCGATCCCGACCCTGACGCCTGCTGTATATTTGGAGTTTGCGTGTCTCTCTCTCATCATCATCATCATCACGGTGGCTAGGAGATGTTAACTACCTCGCCTGGTATACAGGAGGTCGTGGGTTTGATCCCGACCCTGACGCCGGCTGTATATTTGGAGTTTGCGTGTCTCTCTCTCATCATCATCACGGTGGCTAGGAGATGTTAACTACCTCGCCTGGTTTACAGGAGGTCGTGGGTGTGATCCAGACCCTGACGTCTGCTGTATATTTGGAGTTTGCGTGTCTCTCTCTCTCATTATCATCATCACGGTGGCTATGAGATGTTAACTACCTCGCCTGGTATACAGGAGGTCGTGGGTTTGATCCCGACCCTGACGCCTGTTGTACATTTGGAGTTTGCGTGTCTCTCATCATCATCATCACGGTGGCTAGGAGATATTAACTCCCTCGCCTGGTATACAGGAGGTCGTGGGTTCGATCCTGACCCTGACGCCTGCTGCTGTATATTTGAAGTTTGCCTGTCTCTCTCATCATCATCATCACGGTGGCTAGGAGATGTTAACTACCTCGCCTGGTATACAGGAGGTCGTGGGTTTGATCCCGACCCTGACGCCTGCTG
The DNA here is from genome assembly GCF_010993605.1 of Petromyzon marinus. NCBI lineage: Eukaryota > Metazoa > Chordata > Hyperoartia > Petromyzontiformes > Petromyzontidae > Petromyzon > Petromyzon marinus. The sequence goes on along the minus strand of NC_046124.1, from coordinate 5,069,261 downwards.
TATATTTGGAATTTGCGTGTCTCTCTCTCATCATCATCACGGTGGCTAGGAGATGTTAACTACCTCGCCTGGTACACACGAGGACGTCGGTTCAATTCCAACCCTGACACCTGCTGTATATATTTGGAGTTTGCGTGTCTCTCTCCCCGTGGTCGCCTGGATTTTCCTCCGGATCCCTCGGTTTTTTCTCTCCACATTTAAAGTATTTGGCTGCTGTACATTTCCACATGGCAGGCCACTTCGTTGAATCTGTGATTTGAAGCTTTCGTGACTGCCGGAATCAACAATCTTTGGTTCTTTCGGTAAAGTCACGTGGGTATAAAAAAAATGAAATAGTTGAGCTAGCATTTGTGGCCAGGTCGCTTCTGAAAACGAGCTCTACAGCTGAGTGGCCCTTACCTGGTAAAGTAAAAATAATAGTTTTTCACAATGTAGTCTGTGGTTCCTCCTTCTGGCGCCTCTGAGTCTTTATGAGAGCGAGCGAATACCGTGCGGAGACGGTGCACTGGAGTATTTTAAGGGATGAATATCATCACGGTAATTATAATTGCGCGCGTGCCGCTTCGACTACTCTCTGTTGCCACGCAATGCTGATGTCGCTCTCTCGCTGTGCACTTCAGAAAGCCCCGATGAGTTCTACGGCCTCATGGGACGATCGGCTGACATCGGTAAGCGCTTGAGATCAACACACACACACAGGGACACACACACACGCGCAAGGACACACACAAGGACACACACACAGACACACACACACAAGGACACACACACACAAAGACACACACACAGACACACACACAAACACACACACAGACACAGGGACACACACACACGCGCGCAAGGACACACACAAGGACACACACACAGACACACACAGGGACACACACAGGGACACACACACACGCGCGCAAGGACAAAGATAAAGATCCCCCATATAGCCTTAACAGACTGTAGGGGCAAGTGCTGTTAGCGAGCACCTATGAAGGCCGGAAAGGTACACGAGGGGGTGGGTTGCCAGCACCACGCCCGACCGCCTTTGTCTCCTTAGTGAGATGTTTACACACCGCACCAGGTACTCACTTGAGGCTGAGTCGGGTCGCCAGGTTCATAGGGGAGACCCGGGACCGGTTCAGATAATCGTCACTGGTGTTGGCCGTGAGCGGGAATCGAACCCGGGTCGCCAGGTTCATAGCGCAGAGCGCTAACCGCTACACACAAGGACACACACACGGACACACACACGGACACACACACGGACACACACACAAAGATCCCCCGTAGCCTTAACAAACTGTTGGGGCTATACGCGACCATAAGGGGAACTGACAAAACTCCCAAATATACAGGGGTCAGGGTTGGGATCGAACCCACAACCACATGCATACCAGGCGAGGAAGATAACGTCTCGCCACCGCAGCGCTTCAACACTTCCCAACACCGCTGACCATTAAATAAATATGCCTGCTATTCCTGCACGGCGTCGTGAGATGCGTTCACATCTAGACGCTGTGAAAATCCACGTTGTAACCTGCTGCAATTGAACCTCAGCTCGCCTTTACATCCCCCTGTTTGTATCCACACGCATAAAGGCAAAGATCCCCCATATAGCCTTTAACAGACTGTAGGGGCAAGTGCTGTTAGCGAGCACCTATGAAGGCCGGAACGGCACACGAGGGGGTGGGTGGCCAGCACCGACCGCCTTTGTCTTCCCATAGGCGAGCTAGGGGAGGCCCAGGACTGGTTCGCCTTGAGCGGGATCGAACTCGGGATCGAACTTGGGTCGCCTGCTTCATAGCTCAGTCCTCTCACCGCTACGCTACCACTCGCCCAGCCACACATACAGGAACCACACACACCATACTCAAACCACGACAAAGACCCCCCCCCCCCCCCCTCATAGCCTTGTGTGTACGCACGTTGAACTTCTTTCACACCGTACGTAGCCAACCGTGCTAATCGGAGGCGCGGGAAACACGCCGTCGAGGGCAAGTGCTGTTAGCGAAACAAAGACAAACACATAGACAAAGACACACACACACAGAGCCGCACACGGAGATCGCATCTCCACTCGATTCCAAGCGAACCACGTTCCTCTGTCTCTTTCTCTCTCCTACTCATTTGGGCCAAACAAAAAAAAGAAGGGAATTACGGCTCGTTCTTTTTTCTTCATATGCGGCCAGGGTAATGAGAGGTTTGAATGTAAGAGGTCACACACGGCAAAAATCTGTGGGGTCAATCGCGATAATCGGCGCTTAACTCGGAACGAGCGACAATTGTGGTGTCATTGTAACTGCAGAGAGAGCAATGCTGCTGTCGTGGTTAACGATATTCATTGTAACAATTATCATTGTAATAATAATTGTAACAATAATAAATGTAATTATAATCATTGCAATTATAAATCATTGTAACTATAATTTAACACGCACACGTGCGCGTGCGCGCGTGCGTTCTCTCTCTCTCTCCCTGTGTGCGTGTGCGTGTCTGTGTGTACCTGCTGACTCGCCACAGAGCAAGCGCTGAGCCAGAGCAACGGGGAGGCGAGCAAGTGGGAAGACGGCAGCCTCCACTTACCCATGTGAGTGCTTGCCCCGCCGCGGTTCGAATGCGGACCGCCCGCCCGCCCGCCCGCCCTCGGTCCGGTTCCGTTTCCAGTTTATTTTGGAGTACCCTGCGAGCCGAGAGGCTCTCAAATCGGGTGAACTACCGCGGCCGGTGTGTGTCAAACACCTTAAAAAAATACTTAGGGTACTTCTCCACGGGGCACCCCCCCCGCCCGCCCACCTCGCCCCCCCCGTCCCGCCCCCCATCCAGCCACGCTTTCTCTCACGCCGTGGCCGCGATGTCGTTCAGAGGAGCGCCCGGCTCCTGCGATTTGGCCGCCTCCGTTGTTGGTTCGAGGTTCGAATCCGAAAGGGCCTCACGCCGGTTAATGCCATCTGGTGGGAATTGTTCGTAAAAAAAACAACAAAAATTTTGCTGCTGCTCCTGCCATGACATGCCGTGCCGTGGACGTGGACGCGAGTGATCCCGTGGTGTAGTTCACAAGAGTGGGACACACGCCTTGTAAATTAAATAAAACTTAACGGTTATATATATTTAATTTTACCAGGTTAAGGCGCCGCTTTTCAGAAGCGACTTGGCCAACGCAAATGATAGCTCATCGTCACGTGGAGATTTATAGCAGCAGCCAAATACTCTTAAACGCCGTGACGTTAATTCTAAATGTGGAGGGAAAAAACCGGAGGGGCCCGGAGAAAAATCCACGCGACCACGGGGAGAGAGAGAGACACGCAGATTCCAAATATACAGCAGCAGCAGGCGTCAGGGTCGGGATCGAATCCAGCACCTCCTGTAGACCAGGCGAGGTAGTTAACATCTCCTAGCCACCGTGATGATGATGAGAGAGAGATGCAAACTTCAAATATACAGTAGCAGGCATCAGGGTCGGGATCGAATCCACGACCTTCTGTAGACCAGGCGAGGTAGTTAACATCTCCTAGCCACCGTGATGATGATGATGAGAGAGAGAGACACGCAAACTCCAAATATGCAGCAGGCGTCAGGGTCGGGATCGAATCCACGACCTCCTGTATACCAGGCGAGGTAGTTAACATCTCCTAGCCACCGTGATGATGATGATGATGATAAGAGAGAGAGACACACAGACTCCAAATATGCAGCAGGCGTCAGGGTCAGGATCGAATCCAGCACCTCCTGTAGACCAGGCGAGGTAGTTAACATATCCTAGCCACCGTGATGATGATGATGATGAGAGAGAGAGACACGCAAACTCCAAATATGCAGCAGGCGTCAGGGTCAGGATCGAATCCAGCACCTCCTGTATACCAGGCGAGGTAGTTAACATTTCATAGAAACCGTGATGATGATGATGATGATGAGAGAGAGATACGCAAACTCCAAATATACAGCAGCAGGCGTCAGGGTCAGGATCAAATCTAGCACCTCCTGTAGACCAGGCGAGGTAGTTAACATCTCACCAAGTCGAACGGTTCGTAAGTCGTAACGCAACGATGATGTACAATATAGAAAAGTTATGGCACTGATTATAAAGTGACATATATACAGGATGGCCCCAAAGTCAGGACACACAGTGTTATTTCATTTATGTTATCACTGCCATAAAATCTTCGTTGATTATTTATTCAAGTTAATATTTGACCTCTCATCGTCATTATTCGTGCATTTTATTTCCTCCTATTTCAGATGACGATTCGAAAATGGGAAGAGGAAAAAATAAACCTCGACTAAAGATGACGGAGCTCAATTGGTTGTTTACGAGCGCTAAACAAGGAACAGTGGTAACATTACAAAACCGAATTAATAAAACGCCCCACATTTATTTCAGGAACAGAAATCGCCCGTCGCGCATTTCGTGCGCACGGAACAGTCAGTCGGAACATTTGTCAAATAAATTAACTATAACAAAAAATGCAAAGGAAATTTTTTTTTCAATAACAACCTCAACGTGTCCGGACTTTGCTTTGGTGGTTTGGGGGGGGTGGGGGGGGGGGGGGAGGCACCCCCTTGGCACGACGCTTCACATTTCAGTTGTGCCCACAGGTGACGGCAGCACCTGGCGGTGAGGACGCAGTGGGCACGTCAAGCGCTGGAGATGGAGTCGAATTCGAGTGAAATCCTCACCCCGTCCCCCCACCGCCGCCCCCCCCCTCCCCCGTGTATCGTCACCGACCGTGTTGTTGTTTTGCATCAATGCGTTGTCGCGTGTGTCGCCGGCAATGGCCGCCCCAATTTACCCGTCGCCCCGGCCCAGCGCTGAGCCGGATCCACACCCGAGCGATCGGTCGCAGGCAACTTGGTTGCGCGCAACTCGGTTGCTACTCGGTTGCTTGCGACTCGGCTGCGTGTAGCTTCGCTGCAACTCGGCTGCAACTCAGTCGCATGCGACTCGGTTAAATGCAACTTGCCTCCACGTAATATGGTTGCAACCTGCCCACGTGCAACCCGCTTGCATGCCAATCGGTCGCACGCAACTTGCCTGCGACTCGGTTGCGCGCCGCTTGTCGCTCGCGGCGGGGGACGGCCTCGACCCTCGGGACGCGTTTCATTCGGTTCATTCGTCACTGTTGCCGCACGATGGTGACGCTTGCTCAACCCCCAAAAGCTGTTTAGTGTAGAACTCCACACTTCTCCCCCACCTCCCACCACCCCCCCCCCCCCACCGTATATTCTGACCCCGGGGCCTCGACTGGACCGTCTGTTACTTTAAAAAAGAGCTTTATAGCTCATCGGATTCCTTCAGTATAAATAAATGCAGGGTGCTTCAAAAAAATGTGAACACTTCGGGGGGGGGGGGGGCGGGCCTTTGGTGACCACTTGGAGAAGATTCCAGGCCACGTGTTGACAACGCTGGCGAACACGTGGGAGGCCCTTTGACTTGTCGAAGCTATTAACATTACATTTGTTATCACGTTACGATGTAGTATTATCCGTTCTTCCACCCCCCCCCCCCCACCATTAAACACGATAGTTCCATGCGAGTGTTAACATTTATTTTTTTGGTTCTTCTTTCGATAAAGTCACGTAGAAGGGAAACAATAAAATAATAAAAAAACAATAAAATCCTCACGACGTTTCGACTGCAACACAAGCAATCATCATCATCAGGTGTGATGATCATCAGGTGTGATGATGATTGCTTGTGTTGCAGTCGAAACGTCGTGAGGATTTTATTGTTTTATATTTTTATTATTTTATTGTTTCCCTTCTACGTGACTTTACCGAAAGAACCAAGAATATGAATCCCTGCAGTCACGAAAGCTTTAAATCAAAAAATAGTTTTTTTTCAAGCGCTTCTGTATTCTGCGCCTACGTAATGACGAAGGCTGTTTGCGTCTGGCAATTCGCCGACCTCTCTCTCGAGAAAGAGAGACACAGAACAAACTGAATGGCTACGTCGCCTTACAACCTCAATCTTGGACAGTGGCCCCCCTCTTCAATGGCCATCAACGAAATAAATCCGAATTTTCTTGCCCCTCTGCGGCGATGCTGGCTGTTGCAATGCACGACGGAGCGTCGAAGTCGAATTGTAAACGTCGCCGTGGTTTTACTTTGCCCAACACACGAGCGGGTGTGCTGAACTAGTAACGAATTGGCCACGTTCTGTGTACGTGACAAAACCCTTGCTAAATTGGCTGCGTCGAGTGGTGGCGGGTTTCACGACACATTTATATATTTGCACGGAGTGGTGGTGGTGGTTGGACAACTGCTCGTTCAGACGCGTGGATGGAATGAATCCGCTCGAGAGTGAACGATGAATTGGGCTTTTTCCTTCCGATCCACAAATCGTCTCTTTGGGTTTGTTTGTTTTTTGTTACATTGCAGACATCGTGTGCGGCAGCGCTCACTTTTAACGATCTGAAAACATTAAATTTCGATTTAAAGCGTCGGTGACTGCAGGGATTCACATTCTTGGTTCTTTCGGTAAAGTCACGTAGAAGGGAAATAATAAAATAATAAAAAATTAAACCCAAATAAAATCTCAATTTTATTTTATTATGTTTTATTAAGTCACGCAGAAGGGAATAATAATAAAATAATAATAAAAACGTAATAAAATACAATTCCCAATTTTATTTTATGTTTTATTATTATTTTATTTTTTCCCCTTCTACAGTGACTTTACCGACAGAACCAAGAATATGCATCTTAAAACAATCGCAATCAAAAGTGTCGCGAGGCTCGATACACGCTCGAACACTCCGTCGTGAATTAACCGGTCGCTTCATATTTAACCGAGCATTGGATCGTGAAAAAAATATATATATATACGTCGATTGCCGTTCCGGTATTCCTTATATGCGCACAGTCACGTTCCTTTCACTCTGTCGCCGATTCACTTAAATCCTGTCACCGACCCACCTCCGACTCGTTCGGGTGTGCATCCAGCGGTGGACAAACGGATTGGCCCAGCGATTACTCGTCACGTGTTGTGTACGCATCCGCCACACACACACACACAAAACAACAACAACAACAAAGACACGTGCACACGCACGCGCCGTGCACGTGCCTCCACCTTTGTTGTTGTCGTCGTCGTCATCTTTGTCGTCTCGTGTTCTTGCTGTCACTGCTATTGACTCGTGGGGAGTGTGGGTAGTGTGGGTAGTGTGTGTGGGTGTGTGTGGGGAGTGTGGGGAGTGTGGGTAGTGTGGGGAGTGTGGGGAGTGTGGGGAGTGTGGGGAGTGTGGGGAGTGTGGGGAGTGTGGGGAGTGTGTGGAGTGTGGGGAGTGTGGGTAGTGTGGGTAGTGTGGGGAGTGTGGGGAGTGTGGGTAGTGTGGGGAGTGTGGGGAGTGTGGGTAGTGTGGGGAGTGTGGGGAGTGTGGGGAGTGTGGGTAGTGTGGGTAGTGTGGGGAGTGTGGGGAGTGTGGGTAGTGTGGGGAGTGTGGGGAGTGTGGGTAGTGTGGGGAGTGTGGGGAGTGTGGGGAGTGTGGGTAGTGTGGGTAGTGTGTGGGGAGTGTGGGTAGTGTGGGTAGTGTGGGTAGTGTATGTGGGTAGTGTGTGGGGAGTGTGGGTAGTGTGGGTAGTGTGTGTGGGGAGTGTGGGTAGTGTGTGGGGAGTGTGGGTAGTGTGTGGAGTGTGTGTGGGGAGTGTGGGTAGTGTGTGGGGAGTGTGGGTAGTGTGGGTAGTGTGGGGAGTGTGGGTACTGTGGGGAGTGTGGGTAGTGTGGGTAGTGTGTGTGGGTAGTGTGTGTGGGTAGTGCGTGTGGGTAGTGTGGGGAGTGTGGGGAGTGTGTGTGGGTAGTGTGGGTAGTGTGTGTGTGGGGAGTGTGGGGAGTGTGTGGGTAGTGTGGGGAGTGTGGGTAGTGTGTGGGGAGTGTGGGTACTGTGGGGAGTGTGGGTAGTGTGAGTAGTGTGTGTGGGTAGTGTGTGTGGGTAGTGTGTGTGGGTAGTGTGTGTGGGTAGTGTGGGGAGTGTGGGGAGTGTGGGGAGTGTGGGGAGTGTGGGGAGTGTGGGGAGTGTGTGTGGGTACTGTGGGTAGTGTGGGGAGTGTGGGTACTGTGGGGAGTATGGGTAGTGTGGGGAGTGTGTGTGGGTAGTGTGAGTAGTGTGTGTGGGTAGTGTGTGTGGGTAGTGTGGGGAGTGTGGGGAGTGTGTGTGGGTAGTGTGTGGGGAGTGTGGGTAGTGTGGGGAGTGTGGGTAGTGTGGGGAGTGTGGGTAGTGTGGGGAGTGTGGGTAGTGTGGGGAGTGTGTGTGGGTAGTGTGTGGGGAGTGTGGGTAGTGTGGGTAGTGTGTGGAGTGTGGGTAGTGTGGGTAGTGTGTGGGTAGTGTGTGGGGAGTGTGGGTAGTGTGGGTAGTGTGTGTGGGTACTGTGGGGAGTATGGGTAGTGTGGGTAGGGTGGGTAGTGTGGGGAGTGTGTGGAGTGTGGGTAGTGTGGGGAGTGTGTGGGTGTGTGTGTGGGTAGTGTGTGGGTAGTGTGGGGAGTGTGTGTGGGTAGTGTGGGGAGTGTGTGTGGGTAGTGTGGGTGTGTGTGGGTAGTGTGTGGGTGTGTGTGGGTGTGTGTGCGTAAGGGGCCCAGTTGTGATAGCGTTTAGCTCACCGCGCTGCAGTCCCAGCGGCCTGGGGTTCGATCCCTGGTCATTGTGATTTGTATCATCATCATCAACATGATCATCAACACCACCATCAGAGACGATTGGTGGCCGAAATTGTCTTGGTTCGACCTCCCTTGGGGCGACTGTTGCAGCGTGGTGGTCACCCATCCAAGCACTATCCAGCCTCAACCCCTGCTTAGCTTATGGAATCTGACGGTATTCCCAGTGGCTTTGTTATTCATGATTTAGACATTTACAATTAATACTTTTACATTGGCGAGGTGGCGCAATTTCATCCGCAGATGCCCACCAATGCGCCACTGCCGTGCATGGAAAGTCAGAAAATAAAGATAACCGGGGGGGTGGGGGGGGGAAGGTCAGTTTACTCGCCCACTCACCCACCCACTCACCCACCCACTCACACACCTACTCACCAACTCACTCACCCATTCACTCACCTACTCACCCACCCACTCACTCACCAACACACTCACCTACTCACCCACCCACCCACTCACCCACCCACTCACTCACTCACTCACCAACTCACTCACCCACTCACTCACCTACTCACCCACTCACTCACCAACTCACTCACCCACTCACACACCCACTCACCCACTCACTCACCTACTCACCCACTCACTCACCAACTCACTCACCCACTCACCCACTCACCCACTCACACACCCACTCACCCACTCACTCACCTACTCACCCACTCACTCACCAACTCACTCATCCACTCACCCACTCACCCACTCACGTACCTACTCACCCACCCACTCACTTACCAACACACTCACCTACTCACCCACCCACTCACACACCAACTCACCCACTCACACACCCACTCACCTACCCACTCACTCACCAACTCACTCACTCACCAACTTACCTATTCACCCACCCACTCACTCACCAACTCACCCACTCACACACCCACTCACTCACCTACTCACCCACCCACTCACCCACCCACTCACCCACTCAGAACCAGGGTAAACGGCCAGAACTCGTGGTGGGTAGAGGCCAGTCGAAAGAGGCGACTTTTCAAGACGGGACTTAAATATATCTTGACGACTCTAATTGCCTTACTACCCAAAGGCAACATTAATTCGTATTTAGTTTTTTTATTATTAACTACGCTAGCTTACCGTGGTTAGCCGCAATGAATCTCACCACTCGTGGTCCTGCAAATGTATGTCTTTCGTAGTGCACAGGAGGTGACAATCGCACCGCGTTTCCCGATTTTTTTTCGCTTAAACAAAAAAAATTGACACCCAAGTTAATCATTTCAATAAAATTTTCTTTTTCGCTCGCACATTCCGCACCGTGACGCCTGCGGCCCCGGGGTCCGACTCCCGCGAACGACACCGCGGAATCTTTTACCGACCACCGCGCAGCCGGAGGGCGGCATTTACCAGGGCGTCCTGTCGGATTCGAGTCGCAAACCCTATGCCAACAATGTGTATGTACGCACGTGTGTACGTGCGTTGAACTTCTTTCGCACCGTACGTAGTCAACCGTGCCGAATCGGAGGCGCGGGGGAAGGACACCAACCTAAACACAAAAAAAGCAGCTCTAAAGAAATTAGTTTTCAATTGAGAACAATGAGTTTTGCTAAAGTGAGCGAGTCGCCTGCTCTGTCGACATCATCATCGTCTCTGTGTAGCAGAGACAGAGGCGTCCCTAGGGCACGGCGAATCATCGGACCCCGCGGTTAAACTACAAACTATTTTTTTATTTTACCAGTAGGCGTCAAGGGTCAAGATCGAACCCACGACCTCCTGTACACCCGACGAGGTAGTTAACATCTCCTAGCCACAGTGGTGATGATGATGAGAGAGAGAGACACCGCAAACTCCAAATATACAGCAGCAGCAGGCGTCAGGCTCGGGTTCGTACCCACGACCTCCTGTACACCAAGCGAGGTCGTTAACATCTCCTAGCCACCGTGGCGATTTGGGAGAGACTCCACCGCGCTACCACATCGCGGTGTCGGATGTAATAATTTACGTTTCGTTTGAAGGCTTTGTGGGGTGGGTGGGGGGTGGGTGACCCATTCGGCGTGATTTGCCCCAGGCCCCGCACCCCCCACTGCCCCCCCCACCCCCCCTCCCTCCCCCCACCTACAGACGGCCCCGATTAGAGAATCCGTGGCCGGATCGGAGACGCGAGGTTTTTTTAGTCCGCAAGCCGGCATCATCGCCTCGCGGGCCACGCTGCCGGGCCTCGATAGGCGCTCGCAAACAGCCCCGTGTCGGGATGATCGTGGCCGATGAACCCGGCGTCCCGAGTTCGATTCCCGCTCACGGCCAACACCAGCACACGATTATCTGAACCGGTCCTGGGCCTCCCCTAGGTCACCCACCCCCTCGTGTGCCACAGTGCCGGCCTTGCTAGGTGCTGCTCGCTAACAGCACTTGCCCCGGCAGATCTGTTCAGGCTATACGGGGGATCTTTGTCTTCGTGTGTCAAACACCCGAATTCGTAATGAGCTGCAACCAATTTAAACCGTAACGGAGTATTCCGAGGGTGAGAGGGAGAGAGAACATTGTTTTTTTTTTTATATCGAATTGGCCCCGACTCTTGAAGCGACGTTGTTTCAAGGCTGCTGTGCGGGTGGGAGAATGTTGGCACGTGTTCCCTGCAATGCTTAAACATCGCCGCTGGGGAGACAAAGGCGGCCGGGAACCGTTACCGGCCTTCATAGGTGCTGCTGGCTGTCAGCACTTGCCCCCCCCCCCCCCCCCCCCCCCACGTGACAGGAGTTTGCCCATACCCACAGGCGGAGTTTGACATCTGGATTTCGGGGGGGGGAGGGAGGCAGGGGTTCGCTCTGTCCACGCCATTAAGAATCGCGGGTGCTTATAATTAATTTACTTATTTCAAACCTCAATTGTAAACTACTGGAAATAAATTAATAAATGTGCCCAGTTTGGGGGGAGGGGTGGGGACATTGCCCCCACCCACCCCAACCCACCCTTTCACTGTTCACGTGTACCAATACGTGACGAGTGCACGTGGAGAGCGCCACGTGCTGGGGATCGAACTCGCCACCGCTCAGCGACGAGGCCAGCGAGTGGCTCTGAACCTTCGACCTTTGGTTCTCAGACAGAGGGGCATCTGGCAACCCCCAGGGGGTGCGTGCACCCCAGGTTAAGAACCGCCGGACCATAAACCCCTGCAGCCGAGTTGGGAGGGTGCAAATAAAAGAGCAGATTCAAGAGACAGGGATTCGCATTACCCGCCTCGCTCTCCTCTTTAGCTCAGCCACCGCGTGTCCCGACAGCTACAGCTACCCCACACAGCTACACTCAGCCTCCCCGTGTCCCGACAGCTACAGCTACCCCACACAGCTACACTCAGCCTCCCCGTGTCCCCTGGGCTACAGCTCCTCCACACAGCTACACTCAACCTCCCCGTGTCCACTGTAGCTACAGCCCCTCCACACAGCTACACTCAGCCTCCACGTGTCCTGTCAGCTACAGCTACCCTACACAGCTACACTCAGCCTCCCCGTGTCACCTGGGCTACAGCTCCTCCACACAGCTACACTCAGCCTCCCCGTGTCCCCTGGGCTACAGCTCCTCCACACAGCTACACTCAGCCTCCACGTGTCACCTGGGCTACAGCCCCACCACACAGCTACACTCAGCCTCCCCGTGTCACCTGGGCTACAGCCCCTCCACACAGCTACAGTGTAAATAAAATCCGGAACTCCCAGAAAATAATCCACGCGACCACGGGGGGAGAGAGAGAGAGAGACACCGCAAACTCCAAATATACAGCAGCAGGCGTCAGGGTCGGGATCGAACCCACGACTTCCTGTAGACCAGGCGAGGCAGTTAACATCTCCTAGCCACCGTGTATGTCAAATGTAACAGGCAAAGTCGCGAGTGGTTTTCTTCACCGAGGAATCGGTGCTCACCTCTCGTTTACATCCCCGCAGAGCAAGTGGTGGAAATTCCACATTCACGTGGCCGGAGCAAAAGTTTTTTTTCCAAAGTACAACAACCATCGTTGAGTCCCCCCACCCCCGCCCCCCGCAAGGCGGTAGCAATTTTACCGACCCCCTAAGGGAGGGACGATGTGATGAATCCATCCACCACCCCCTCCGTCCCTTCTAGATCGCGAGCCGCTGAGTCACCTGACCGGATCAGGTGACTCGAGCGAGAGACACGAAGCCACCAACTCCTGTACACCAGGCGAGGTAGTTAACATCTCACCAAAAAAAACCTATCTGTTTTAAAATGGCTTTGTCTCTCTTTACTTATTTTCAAATGTGTTTATCCGTTTCGTCTTTCCTAGTATTAACGTTAAACTAATTTCACCGCCTCTCCGCGCATTGGGCCACTGAGAACGATCGCTTAAGATCGCCGCTTTAAACTTTTAAAATTGTTGTTGTTGTTACTATCACGTGACCCCCGTGACATTTTGAGTGGCAATGTAAAAAAAAAATACCGGGGGGGGGAGGTGGGTGCGGATGGGTGGCCCAAAAGTCAGGACACATAAGGGTTGTTTCACTCATGTTGACGCTGGCATTGAAAGTTTTTATGCATTTATTGTTGTTTCTTTAAGTTACTGTTGTGGGTCGTCTACCTGCGCGGGTTCAACCTCTAACGCGCCGTTGACTAAACGTCGGCCGACGAACCCGGTGAGCGAATTGAGTCGGCAAAAAAAAAACGCCGATGATAACCGATGAACGTCTCACCTGATGATGATGATGATGATTGCTTGTGTTGCAGTCGAAACGTCGTGAGAATTTTATTGTTTTATATTTTTATTGTTTCCCTTCCACGTGGTGACTTTACCGAAAGAACCAAGAATATGTCTTCGAGGTTACACGCCCCAGTGATTGCGCGATCTTAAATACACCGCGGACAGACGATCATCTTCACAACAACGACGACAACGACGACACATCCTGCGTTCGTTTCAAAAGAGAATTCATGCATCGTGCATTAATGTTCGCGGAAGTACGGTCTGAACATTCGTTGAAACGCATTAAATAACCTCACGTGGTTGGTTAAAATAGCTCTGACCTACCCTGCGTGTCCCTGACTTTGTGTGATGTGTTTAGTTGGTTCCCACCGCCCCCCCCTCCACCAACGCACCTCCTATAATCACGGTTGGCGACGTACGGTGCGAAAGAAGTTCAACGCAACTGCAAATACAAGCGACTGTCAGTTCTAGATTTAAAGCTTTCGTGACTGCAATGATCCATACTCTTTGGTTCTATTCGGTAAGGTCACGTAGGTAAAAAAATAAAACAACAAAAATCACGACGTGTTGTGTTGTGGCCGAAACGTCGTGATTTTTGTTGTTTTATTTTTTTTCCTACGTGACTTTACCGAATAGAACCAAAGAGTACGACTGTCAGTTCCCCAGAATCGGTTTGGGCAGACTGACGAACGCCGCTGATGAGCCCTCGAATGCTGTTGACACGGGCCCGGGGGATCATTTGCTTTTGAACGAAAAATGCCGCTGAAACAGATGGTGCTTAGATTGAAAACTCATCTGTTTAGAACTTATTTTTCATCCTTTTAATTTTTTTTTGGCGTCCTCTGGTCTAACACCGTTTGAGACGAGGCTCAAAAGAAAGCTGTCTCTGGTGTGGACCAATCAGTTTCAAGGACAATGCATAAATTATCAGAGCGCGTTTTTGATTTGCATTCTGACCGCAAGCGTTGCGGTTAATGCAGACATGGTTCCTTGTAAAAGGTTTCAGTTTGGTGTTTTAACACCTTAACACAGCTGTTTTGTTGCGGGGAAAAAAGGGTGGAAAACCCCTATTATCGTATTTATTTTTGTTATCTTTAGTTTGCTGTCCTTCCCCGCCCGCCTTGCCCGCCCGCACCTCCCGATAAGCGCGATTGGATACGTTCGTTACAAAAAAAATATATGATGGCTTCTAGACTGAGACTGAAATGCACGCCATGTCAAGCGCATGAAATCAATCGATCGATCATTCAATCAATCAATCGATCAATCAATATATATTGATCAATCTATCGATCAATCGATCAGACACCTCTATACAACAGAGGAAATATTTTCGCTGCCCCCCCCAACCCCCAGGCCCCCCCCCCAGCCCCCCCCCCCCCCATAGCCGCCCCGGATGACAACACAAATTCACTTCTCTCTCGATCTAAATGCGACTCAGACAAAATGATTCATATTCCCGGAACATACACACACTTATTCTTAGTTCTTTCGGTAAAGTCACGTTGAAGGGAAACAACAAAATAATAAAATATATATAAAACAATAAAAATTCTCACGACGTTTCGACCATAACACAAACCAACACACCTGAAGACGACCGTTTGTGTTATGGTCGAAACGTCGTGAGAATTTTTATTGTTTTATATATATTTTATTATTTTGTTGTTTCCCTTCAACGTGACTTTACCGAAAGAACTAAGAATATGAATTACTGCAGTCACGAAAGCTTTAAATAAAAAAAAATACACACACTTGTTTAAAAACGCAGCTATGCGGTTTCGAGTCAGTTATTTAGAGACTCGGGGAGGTGGTGAGAGGGGGTTTCAGATCTTAAGGTTCGGGTAGGTTAATCAGTAGGTAGCTATGGAGGTAGATATTATCAGAGCACGTGTGTTTGCATGTTCACCACAAGTATCCGTGCGTGGTTAATGCAGTAATTTGATCCCTTGCAAAAGGTGTCTGAACATCACGAACGCAAACCTCCCGTTTCGATGCCAGCAAACGGGGGGGGGGTGAAACGGACTCTTTATTTTTCACAATCACGGATAGTTTTAAGCACCAATTTAATTTTAAACGTTTTTTTCTAAATTTAATTACAACGAGTTAAACATTTCATGAATGTCCGAAACAAAGAGGTATAATAATAATAATAACAACAACAACAAAAAAAATAATAATACTCTTTGTTTTTTTCGGTAAAGTCACGTAAAAAACACAAAGAGTATGAATCCTTGAAGTCACGAAAGCTTCAAATCGAGAACAAAAAATAATATTAATAAAATCGTCGACATTATTTGTGGGGTCGACCTACACTCGCACCACACCACGTCTCTTTATTTTTTTTATTTTTTTTTAATATTCCACGCTTTTCTCTATAATCAATGTGTTGCTTGTAAAATACGGTTCCAGCCGATGATATATGTCAATAAATGACAAATTTACTCCACGGTCGGGTCGCCGTGGTTTGTTGTTGTTGTTGTTGGTCGATGTTGTTCGTCTTTTACCCCCTCCCCCCCACCTTACCCACCACCCCCTCATCTTAGCCCCCCCTCCCACCTTACCCACCCACCACCCCCTCATCTTACCCCCCCTACCTTACCCCCCCACCTTACCCCCCCCACCACCAGCCTCCCCCCCCCACCTTACCCCCCACAACCACCCTACCCCCCCCCACCTTACCCCCCACAACCACCCTACCCCCCCCCCCCACCTTACCCCCACCACCACCTTACCCCCCACCACCACGCTACCCCCCCACCTTACTCCCCCCCCCACCACTCCCACCCCACCCCTCCACCCGAACCTCACTGCCGGAGCCGCACCGTTGGGGACCGCAGGGCACGCGGACGGCCAAAGTGGGGGGCAGCGCAGGGCAAAGCGGCAGCCCCGAGACTGCCAGCACGCCGCCTCCTGCGAGCGGCAGCGCGAGGGAGTTCCCCTCGATTTGTCAGCGCCGTCACGAGTCGCGGTGTCCGCCGCACGTGTCGTGATTTCTTTCCACTTTCCCCTCCGCCTTGCTCAAGTAGTAGCGCGTGATAGTTGTGTAGTGTATAGCGTAGTGTACAGCAGTGTACAGCGGTGTAGTGCGATTCTAAATGTGGAGGGGGGAAACCCCGGGAGGACCCGGAAAAAAATCCACACGAGCACGTGGCGAGAGACACCGCAAATTACAAATATACAGCAGCAGCAGCAGGCGTCGGGGTCGTAATCAAACCTACGACCTCCTGCACACCAGGCGAGGTAGTTAACATCTCCTAGCCACCGTGATGATGATGATGATGATGGGAGAGAGACACCGCAAACTCCAATTATACAGCAGCAGCAGGCGTCGGGGTCGTAATCAAACCTACGACCTCCTGCATACCAGGCGAGGTAGTTAACATCCCTAGCCACCGTGATGATGATGATGATGTGAGACAGACACCGCAAACTCCAAATATACAGCAGCAGGCATGGTCAGGGTTGGAATTGAATCCACGACCTCTGACATACCAGGCGAGGAAGTTCAGCTTCCATGTAGGCTAGAATCTACACAATTGTAGTGACGTAAATGGTGTCACTAGGGTGTCCGCGCCAGCGGCTGTTACAGGAGTGCAACCGTGCGTCTGGAGCCTCTCTCTAGCACCAGAGTAAGTACGGTATGTCGGCCAGCCAGCCCTAGGGGGCATAGTCCTGGTGATGGCCTCAGAGAGAGGGCAAGTGAGGACGTGGTAGCCCGAGTGGGACACGTGATGCTCGGTCAGGATCCTTCGGGAAAGGTCTCGAAGGGGGCGTGGCCGAAGGCGGAGCGAGGCCACGCCCAGGAGCATCAAGGAGCAGTCCCGGGAGTGTCCTTGGCTCGTCTGTGGAATCGTGTCCGGGTCTTCGTCTCGAGTTAACTCGCTACTCACGTAGTGAGCCACAACACCTACTAGAGAACCCGAGTTACGTTCAGTGTTACCCGCTAGGGAAGTTGTTAAATAAAAGTGTTGCCTCCCGGTCCAGAGTGTGTGCCTCCGTGATGGTAAACACTGCACAATTATCGGAGGTGTTCAACATCACCTCTATTTATGTGTGTCTGTATGTATGTGTGGTGGTGGTATTGACACGCGCACACACCAACGCAGGCTAAATCCCATTACTTTCCTGTGCGGGGCGGTTGTGACACACCCCTAGCCGGGGCCCCTCTCGAGGGGAGGGGGATGTGGTGCTGGGATCCCACAGAACCCCCGCCCCTCGGTGGGAAATCGTATAAAAGACGGGAGCTCGAGAGCGAGAGGCAGTTGGGAACGAGTCAAGAAGAAGAACCAGTTGAAGACTGAAGACCAGCTAGCCAGACCCTGGGACTCCTCTGGATCGCTGCCCTTCTAAGAGCCGGACAGAGCAAGCCAGTGGTACGACCCCAGAGCCGCTAAGGCCGATGTCCTCCTGAGGGCCCAATTCGTGTGGCTGGTGGTCGGGACCTGTGCCTTGGCTGGGCCAGGTCAGATAGTCTCCTTGAGAGGAGGGGTGTGAAGATAGGTGGGAGCTAGCTTGGGAATACTTCCCTTGAGAGAACGGATGAAAGGGCCGCTTACCTCTTCGAGTATAAGCTGTATATCATTAAGTGTAAATATACGTGTGTTGCCTCAAGTCCGACCGTCCCTGTCGTCACTACATATGTATTTACGTTTGACTGGCTGGCTGCGATGTTCATTGGACAAATGTACGAGTTATAGTATTTGAATGTTGGTGTACTCGTCATTGAAGTACAAAGTCGCCGGGGATTTATTTTCTTCTCCAGGTGGAATTCTTCAATTCTGCAAAAAAATCCCCCCCCCCCCCCAGTAATATAACGTCACGATAAAGTTCGGCGACACGCGATGCACTGCTGCTACGCACACCACACAGTGAGATGGCGGGACAAAGTGAGGTTACCGTACCATTCCGCGTACCGTATCATTGTACCGCTGGGCCGCGCAGCTCAGGAAAGTAGTCTCGCCCCCGACGAGACTCAGAATTCCACGTCATAACGGCGTGCACGTCCCACGTCATAACGGCGTGCGTTCCACGTCATAACGGCGTGCGTTCCACGTCATAACGGTGAGCGTCCCGCATCATAATGACGTGCACGTCCCGCATCATAACGGCGTGCACGTTCCGCATCATAACGGCGAGCGTCCCGCGTCATAACGGCGTGCACATCCCGCGTCATAATGGCGTGCACGTCCCGCGTCATAACGGCGTGCACGTTCCGCATCATAACGTCGTGCGTTCCACGTCATAACAGCGTGCACGTCCCACGTCACAACGGCGAGCGTCCCGCGTCATAACGGCGAGCGTCCCGCGTCATAACGGCGAGCGTCCTGTGTCATAACGGCGAGCGTTCCGCGTCATCATGGCGTGCATGTCCCGCGTCATAACGGCGCTCGTCCCACGTCATAACGGCGTGCGTCCCGCATTGCGCGAAAAGCGTTCCCCCCCGCGGAACAAGCCGCGTTGCAGCGAAGACGAGTCATAGCGTGAAAGGGCGTTAAGCGAGGACATTCTGCTGCCTTTTTGTTGTTGTGTGCCCAGCGGTGCCTCGACTCAAAACGGTTTCATTCCATCCACGCGGCACATCGAGCCCACGACCGCTGTGGTTATTTATTGCTGCTGCTATAAATTTCTTACACGACGGCCGTAAGCTCACTTCGTTGAGATGCCATCGTTTGAGGTCGCCAGGTCATTTCCGAATGAGAGCTCCACAGCTCAGTGGGATTTACCTGGAAAAATAAAAAATAAAACATGTTAAGAGTGGGCCCCGGTGCGTGTGTGCTTGTTTCAATATAAGCAGCACAAATAACTTTAACAGTAAAGACACGTAGATAGGTTCAAAGAAAATAACAAAAAAAACTACGACGTTTCGATCGCAACACAAGCGGTTGTCATCAGGGAAAGGCGGTTTTCCTGAAAAGTCTCTGCTGCTAGACCACCCAGATTGTATGGCTTAACCAAAAATCCATAAAGAAGGGACACCCCTTCGTCCTATCGTCTCCACCATTGACTCACCCACCCACAAACTGGCCCGATTTCTGTCTGTGACCTGACAACCATTCACTGGTAAGACCACCTCAGCTGTACTTAACTCAGCTCACTTGATATCGTTAATGAAGGACATCTCACTATCTCCAGGTGATTTGCTCGTTAGTTTCGATGTGGTCTCTTTGTTTACCAAAGTTCCTGTGCCTGACACCATTGCAATAATTGAAGATTTGGTCCAACAAGGACTGAATGCTGATGTACCGGCCCTAGTGACACACTGCCTCACCAACACTTACTTCACCTGGAATGGAACAATCTACAAACAAGTTGAAGGTACCCCAATGGGTTCTCCCTTATCTCCAGTTGTAGCCAATGTTTTCATGGAAAAATTTGAGACATGCCATCCAGGCATCCACTCTACGTCCGTCCTTGTGGAAGAGGTACGTTGATGACACGTTCGTCATCTGGCCATATGGCTGACCAGCTCTGAAGCAATTCCTCAACCACATCAATTCCATACACCCAGTCATCAAATTCACCATGGAGGTGGAAAAGGAAGGCAAGTTACCATTCTTGGATGTTTTAATTGAAAAGAGACCAGATGGCTCAATGGGACACGGTCTCCAGGAAAGCCACCCATACGGATGCTTACCTAAAACCTGACTCCCACCACCATCCATCCCAGAAGAATTCCATAAAAACTCTACACCATAGAGCTCGATGTATTTCTGACCATCATCACCTAGCCAGTGAACTGGAACATGTACACAAAGCCCTCAAGATGAATGGATATTCAGACTCCACAATCCGTAAAGCTATCACCCCAACCGGTGGGAAAGAACCATCTGAGGACCCAATCAAAACCATCACCTTGCCATACATAGCAGGGGTCACCAAAAAATTTTCCAAACTCATGAACAAACACAAAATCCAGGTTCGATTTAACACAGTACATAAAATTCGTGATCTGATCCCATCTGTGAAGGATGTGATCCCTGACATGCAATACCCCGGTATCTACAAACTTAGCTGTGTCTACGGCAGGAGTTACATTGGGGAAACTAAGCGACATGTCTCGGACCGTGATCGTGAACACAAGGCAGATCTGAAACACGGTAGGACCAATACCTCGGCCGTGGCTGATCATTGTTTAAATGCGGTGGGCTCACACGAAATTGATATCTCTAAGACGAAGGTACTTTGCAAACCCACTGGCTATCAAACAAAGATTCGTTCATGAAGTGACCCATATATATAGACACAGACACAATTTCAACCGAGATGGGTACAAACTGAACAATCATTGGAGGGACGTTATTAACCAGTTTAAGTCGTAACTGGCTGCGATGTTCCCATCCTACCACCTTCCGATGACAGTTGTTATTTTCGGCTCTGATTTTTTTACATTAACAGATTAAATTTCTCACTAACACAGCTACCTCGCGCGCCATCCTCGAGGTTGCTGCTTCACGATCTCACATTAACATGCTCATCTCTCACATTAACATCGCCACCTTGGCACACTCACCGTGGAGGCCGCTCAACGATGCTACATTAACATGCTGATATTGACCTGGCAGCCCTCTGATTGGTGGAAAGCCCAACACCGCCGCAGTCGCTGCCCACCACTCACATTAACATTCGGCTGGCTCACATTTGGGCTACGCCCACTTCAACCCTTGATAAGCAGTTGCCTTTAGAAGGTAACCCCCCTTTTCCTGATGACGACCGCTTGTGTTGCAATCGAAACGTCGTAGTTTTTTTTTGTTATTTTGTTTGAACCTATCTACGTGGCTTTACAATATTAATTCCTGCAGTCACGAAAGCTTTAAGTCAAGACTGTTGAGGCATAGGTGCTGCTAGCGAATGGCAACACCTACGAAGGCCGGCATGGCACACAAGGGGGTGGGTGGCCAGAACCACGCCCGGCCGCCTTTGTCTCCCCAGTGGCGATGTATACACACTGCACCGGGAACTCATTTGAGTCAGCCTAGGGGATACCCAGGACCGGTTCAGATAATCTTCACTCGTGTTGATGGCCGTGAGCAGGAATCGAACTCGGGTTGCCGGGTTCGTAGCGCAGTGCGCTAACTGCTACACTACCGCTCTCACACACAAATGTACACTGACACACAACCGCATTTGTATTCACGTTTGTCGATTCGATTTTTATTCAATCACGTTTCAAGTGGGCACTGCAGGTGTTCGCACACAAGGGTGCGTCGGTCGCCGACAAAACAGAATGTGTTTTTTGGCTTCGCGGCAAGAGGAAACATTCGAAGGAATCGCGTGCATTTTGGTTCTCGTTACTTTTAAAACTCCCCGACTAACTAACAAAAATGTATCAACAGATTCCCGGCTGACGTCGACGGGGCCCCGATTGGCGTGTTGTGGGGCCCTCGGCGGTGGCGTGTTGTGGCCCGCGGAGGTGGCGTATTGGGGCCCACAGTGGTGGCGTGTTGTGGCCCGCGGAGGTGACGTGTTGTGGCTCGCGGAGGTGACGTGTTGTGGCCCACGGCGGTGGCGAGTTGTGGCCCACAGTGGTGGCGTGTTGTGGCCCGCGGAGGTGGCATTTTGTGGCACCAGGCGGCGGCGTGTTGTGGCCCGCGGCGGTGGCGTGTTGGGGCCCACAGTGGTGGCGTATTGGGGTCCGCGGCGGTGGCGTGTTGTGGCCCACAGTGGTGGCGTGTTGTGGCCCACAGTGGTGGCGTGTTGGGGCCCACAGTGGTGGCGTGTTGGGGCCCACAGTGGTGGCGTGTTGTGGCCCGCGGCGGTGGCGAGTTGTGGCCCACGGTGGTGGCGTGTTGTGGCCCACAGTGGTGGCGTGTTGGGGCCCACAGTGGTGGCGTGTTGTGGCCCACGGCGGTGGCGTATTTGGGGCCCGCGGCTGCGGCGTGTTGGGGCCCACAGTGGTGGCGTGTTGTGGCCCGCGGAGGTGACGTGTTGTGGCCCACAGTGGTGGCGTGTTGTGGCCCACAGTGGTGGCGTGTTGTGGCCCGCGGAGGTGGCGTATTGTGGCCCACAGTGGTGGCGTGTTGTGGCCCACGGCGGTGGCGTGTTGGGGCCCACGGTGGTGGCGTGTTGTGGCCCACGGCGGTGGCGTATTTGGGGCCCGCGGCTGCGGCGTGTTGGTTCAAGCCACTGCTGCTGCTACATTGTCTGCTGCATACAGGTTTCCCTCCCTCTCGCTCCATGCGGTCGTAGATGCGTTCTCAACAACAAAAACCAAGAGGGCGTCACGGACCGCAACGCCACCCAACCCACAATGCACCGCACGAGGAGGCAGCTGTGCACCTGCCGAGTAGCGCATATAGCACGAACACAGTACACACAATGCTGTATCTATGTGTATCGCTGTGGTTGTACTTCTAGGCTCATATCTCTATATGTATCTCAGTGTGAGTAGCGCACAGTACACAGTACGTACACACACAGTAACACACACAACGTTGTCCCACGCCCGACCGCAGAGCCGCATGTGGAGTAAATTCAAATCGCATAGTAGAACGAATTTTGGGTTCCTGATTTTGAGGTTTTTACACCACAAGTCTGCAATGCCTTCAGCCAACACACGAATGAGCTCCCCCCATACACACTGACCAGGAGTTGTGACGTATTGGCGAACAATCCCTACGATTTCGACACGGCACGGGAAGGCCATGGATCATCTCGGCAGTGGATTATTACTCCGCGCGTGAAATTTCGGCTCTTTAAAAAGTAAAAACAGCAGAAATACACACACACACATTGCTGTTTTACACGCAGTAGGCTTTCGCGAGCAATATTATCTATAATACAGGTTTTTTATTTTCTCGGTTAGAGCACATAAATGTGTCGTTAAACCCGCCACCACCCGACATAGCCAATTAGTAAAGTTTTTCACGTTCACAGAACGTGTCAATTCGTTACTAGTACAACACCACCGGTTGTGTGTTGGAGAGTAAATCCAGAACATTTACAACCTGAGTACGACATTTTGCCAACGATGGATGAAGCTGGTTGTCATTACCGGTGAAACGCCGTACTCCGATTGAAAAAGCTGTGGATTGGCTCTCCAACACACAACCGGTGGTGCTGCGCTGGTAACGAATTGGCCACGTCCCGTTTACGTGACAAACCTTTGCTCAATTGGCTGTGCCGGGTGGTGGCGGATGTAACGACGCACGTTTATATTTACGCGATCTAACCCCCACCCCCCCCCCCCCCCCCCCCCAAATAAAAAACACAACAACCTGCGTTATGGACCACATTGCTCTATGGCGGGGCGTCTCTCAACGCTGTCGCCGAACGATCGACGCGCGTTTCTTTCGTCGCGGCACCCAGACGAGCGTGAGCAACGTGGCCAGCTCGGTCAGCTCGGCGGCGACGTCACGGTCGGCAACTCGCCAAGGACGCGCTCCCCCCCCCACCCCCCCACCCCGACCATAGCCCCGAGGCCCCGGCCCGGAGGGGATAGCTGCCGAAACACGTCGCGGGCCGAACGACGGCGCGCCCGCCACAAAACCGAACCAACGTTGCAGCAACGGGAGAAGTAACAAACAACGTCACCGGGGGCCCTTTTTTGTGTATCAAAGTGTGAAAAACAAAAGGTTTTCTGACCCTTTCTGGCAATAAGATGTTCGAACACCAGAGAGACAGCTCTTTGCGAGGCATCAAGTTCTGCATTAGCCACACACACACAGAGTGCCTGTGATGAACATGCAAACACAAGTTTAAGTGGTTTTTACACTACTCGAGTCTTTGCAAAAGGCATCAATTTGGCGTTCCAACATCTCAACACCTCCCGTTTTATTGCCGGAAAGGGTAAAAACTATTCTCAATTTTTGACGATGCGTTCGGCTTCTCGCTCTCGTAGAGAGAGAGCGAGAGAGAGATGGCGGCGTCGACTCAAGAGAGGCGCGAGCAGGACGAGGAGACGCCGCAGGCGAGCCGGGGAGGCAGCGATTGCCCAAGCTCTGCGGTCCTCGATGCACGAAGGCGTTACCGGCCAACTGTTCGTTACTTGCGGCGGGAAACTGGCGCGCTCGGGAGAAAACCCACGCGGGCGAGGGGGAAACGCTCTATCCCATGCAGTCGGAGCAGGTGGGAGGCCACATTTCCGTTGTCACCGCCTTTCTCCTGGCGAGCCAGAGGTGCACACACACACACGGCTCCTCCTCGACACCCACGGGAACGGAGTGCGGTGGATCCACCGACGTCGGTGCCGCGACGCACCGACGTCCGTCAAATTGGTGAACGAAAAAAATACATCTTAAACATGGGCTCGCTAAAAAAAAACTGCTTCAAGTCGCCAACATTTTTTTTTCTACATACCGAGACGAACTTTTTGGGGATTTAAAATTAAGGGGGGGGGGGAAAAGAAAAAAAACTCAACTCTACGAACACGAATGTGTGGCAATGCGATTCTCTATTCCTGGGGCGTGCTCTTAAAACAGGTTAGACCTTAGGCGGACCGCAAAGCTGTCGCGGTTTTTACGTTTGTTCATTGTCACGAACGATGGGTGGGATTAGACATTCATAAAAACGCACGCCCCAAAGGGGAAAACGACACACTTGAGGATTCACTCGGCAATTGCTCGACCGGACATACGCTGTACAAAAAAAGGCATTTGTGATCATTGATACCTACGTGAAGATGAGACTCGCGATGTCATTTTTTTTTTTTTAAACATTGTCCCGGTGCTTGTATTTTATTACTTAGATGGGAATGTTTTTTTTTTATTATCAAAGGATGCTCTTCGTCGTGTGCTTGTGATTTCAGCGGTTTGTTTACAAGGGTCGCTCGCAAACAAGAACAACAACAGCAAACCATTCGACAAGTGCAGCCACGAAATCCAGCCGAGCACTTTTCTCCCCAGCCCTCCCCCCTTAAAAAAACATTAATTCTCAAGCGGCTGCCCTCTCGGACGATTCCAAATTAATCCCAAACCAAAGCGAATTTCTCCAGTCGGCACCGACGGGAGCGTGAACACGTCCCACGCCGGGCGTTGTCTTTCTTCCCAAACGCGATTGAAGCGCGTGGATCCGGATCGTTTTTCCCCATCGGGAGACTTAAAAGGGTAATTGTAAAGCAAAAAACGTGCTCGCGATCGGACTTCGGAGGAGAGCGTAACGACGAGCCTCGTGCCGATAACCCGATGCCAGCCTAACTGCTCTCGCCGCCCGATCATCGGTAGCTGTGCGTGCGCGTGTGTGCGTGTGTGCGTGCGTGCGTGCGTGCGCGTGTGTCGAGACGTTGAACTTCTTTCGCGCCGTACGTAGCCAACCGTGCTAATCGGAAGATGCGGTCTGTGTGTGTTGAACTTCTTTCGCGACCGTACGTAGCCAACCGTGCTTATCGGGGGGAAACCAAACAAAACGATTTCACACACACCCCCACCCCCCCCCTGTCCCCCCCCCACCTCCCCTCCCCAAAAAATAAATAACTTTACATCCTTCACCTCTATTGCACTGGCGGCAACGTTCACCGCCAGTAAACAAGACACAAGCACCCCGGCAGGCCTCCCCCCCCCCTGCCCATCCCCAACCCTTCAGCATCGACATCCTCCAGCGGTAAAAATTCCACTCGGCCTCATCATCACGTAAGCAACGGGAACCCCCCCCCCCCCGACCACTCGCCCGCCCCCAAGCCATTCCGCCGGTACAATCGAGGGTCAGAGGAGGGGGCTTCCATATAAACGAAGACATTATCCCTGCACTTTAACTCAACTCCGCACGCACGCGCGCGCGAACGCGCAACCGACAAGCGACTCTTGTTGCGGCTTCATTATTTTCAAAGGCGTAAACCTCCCCGCGGCGTTCGTGAGAACGACCGGCGGCGGACGTTGCGCGTCGGGTAAAAAGTGCGGGCCCCGTTAACAGACCAAAAAAATTAAAAATAAATGGTTGTAAAAAGCGTTTCTCGAGGGGTCCGGACGCGTGACGACGTGGGTTCCCGCACCTTAAAAAAAAAAAAAAAATTCTCACGACGAGGGCGGCGGGGACTTGTGAGCAAACGCGGACGCCGCGAACCGGGACGCAAAGCGGAAGCGGTTCAAAGGAACCCGGATTCGCCTTTGAACGGCGCGACTGTAACAGAGCCCGACAACGCCACGCGGGAACACGTCCCACCCACCCCCCCCCACCCACCTTCGCGATTCCACTGTTGCCCACAACGTTACGATTACACTCCCCCGTCCACATCGTCATGATTCCACTCGTCCACGTCGTCACGATTCCACTCTCGTCCACACCGACACGCGAGTTGGGACAACGCATCCGCCAACAACGTTCCATCCACGCCCAATGGAGAATCGCTTTGCATTCGCACCTTGCCATAAACGCTCGGCAGGGGCAACGCTTCGAAGGAACGCCCGCGGCCGACGTAACATCCACTTGGGGGTGCAGAGGGCCCGCTGGAGCCCAGCGAGACACCGACTCTTGCGCGCGAGCGATCGGCCGACGCGTGTGACGCGAGACTGAGAGTCAACGCGACTTGAATCGCAAGCGCCCGAAATGAACATGGCACGCGACACAAAGTCCATCGCCAAGCGCCGCCGCCAAAAAACGTGAATGGCGAATCAAGTATCGCGGCCTTCACACGTTCGTCCCTCCGCATACAAAATAACAAAAATGTACACGACCCATCAGCTGCACAGGATACCTGGGAATGCACCGCATCAGCACAGAATTGGTACAACGCGAGCAACACCTCTGGATCGGTTGGGACATTCAGTGTCTCGTCAGCGGACAGGCTTACTTTGAACCAATGCTGGTGAACTTCCAGATGGGTCCAATGTCTATTCATCCAGAGCCATACAAATCATTTTATTCACACACACACACACACCAATACATTGCACACATGCACATTACTACATACACACACACATTACTACATCCATACACTCACACTACTACATACACACATTACAAAATGCACACACATTACTACATCGACACATACTACTACATCCACAAACGTTAATACATCCACACACACTACTTCATACACACACTACTAAATACACACACACATTACTACATCCACACACGTTAATACATCCACACAAACTACTTCATACACACACTACTAAATACACACACATTACTACATTCACACACGTTAATACATCCACACACACTACTTCATACACACACTACTAAATACACACACACATTACTACATTCACACACATTACTACATCCACACATATTACTACATCCACACACACTACTTCATACACACACTACTAAATACACTAACACATTACTACATCCACACGCACCAACATTACTTCACACACACACACATTACTACATACATACACACACATTACTACATCCATACACATACACATTACTGCACGCACACACACACATTCGTACATCCATACACAAACATTACTACATCCATACACAAACATTACTACATCCATACACAAACATTACTACATCCATACACACACACACACACATTACTACATCCATACACACACACATTACTACACACATACATTACTACATACACAAAAACAAAGATTCCCCCCCATAGTCTTAACAAACTGTTGTGGCAATGGCTATGAGTGAGCACCTATGAAGGCCAGCAAAGCACACGAGGGGGTGGATGGTCAGCACCACACCCTACCCACCTTTATCTCCCCGGTGACGATGTTTACACACCGCACCAGGGACTCGTTTGAGGCCGAGTTCGCCTAGGGGAGGCCCTGGACCGGTTCAGATAATCTTCACTGGTGTTAGTCGTGAGCGGGAATCAAACCCGGGTCTCTGCCGGGTTCTTAGCGCATCGTAGCGCTAACCGCCGCACTAAAAAGCTCCCCACTACAACCACACGCGTTACTGCAACCACAACGGGCGCACACGCACAAGTCGAGCGAGTGGTGAATGTAACCCGAGCTGTGGCACCTCACCGCTGCCTGTGGAGTGGCAGACGCTGTAGCGAGCGCAAGAGCAATTTTGTCTCTCGTGTACGCCCAAACGCCATGAAAAAATTCACCTGCCATTGCCGCATTTAAAATCGTCCGATAGGTGAGCGTTAGTTAACGCTGCCAACGTGTGGCCTGTTAAGTCGTCACCTTCAGCCAAACGTTTCGACACACGGCCTAACCGATGTGGAGCCGTGCCTTCGCGAGAGCGCAGGGGGGGCAACGGTGTGGGTAGCAAAGAGGTCATCTGAACCCCCTTAGCCTGTCTAGCGCCTCTCCTGGGGTCAACCCAGCCTCTAAAAACCTGCTACCAACGCAGCCTCTGTGGACATCAGCAGCGGGGAGACAAAGGCAGGCGAGGCGCGGCGGCGACAGGACCTGCCCCGCTTGTGCGCCAGCCGTAATAATGGGTGCCCTCTGTGGGCTATGGAGGAGGTCACGTTCCTCTGTAGTCGACAAGGCCCAAGCGGGGGGGGAGAATAGGTGTCCGTGTGAACGTCGTTCCCTTAATGACAAAACACGAGCGGGACAGTGTCAACGCAATCGCGCTCCGTTTCCGACGCCGTCCCGCTCGCGACGCAAACAACGCGACATTGTCGGGACGGATGTCCTATCGTAAAAGCAGCTATCGTGATCACGTGACGCGAGGTGGGGACGACGAGGGGCCCACGAGGCTGCGGGCCTGACGGGATGAACGGACGGATGAGGTCGGATTCTCATGCTCTCTCGCTCAAGCGCCGTCACTCTGCCACGACGTTTCACGTACTCGTCACCCTGTATCTGTCACGCGCTCTCGCGTTACACGCCCAGCTCTGGCACTTCTCCTCTCTCTCTCTCTCTCAATCTCCCACGCCCACCTCTTAACCTTCCCTCTGCAAAAAAACCCCTTCCCATCGCTGCCCTCCCACTCTCGCCGTTGCCCCTCGCTCGGCCCGTCAACACACTCTCTCTCTCTCTCTCCCTGTCTCGCACGCTCGCACTCC
Source organism: Petromyzon marinus (assembly GCF_010993605.1). NCBI lineage: Eukaryota > Metazoa > Chordata > Hyperoartia > Petromyzontiformes > Petromyzontidae > Petromyzon > Petromyzon marinus. The sequence goes on along the minus strand of NC_046124.1, from coordinate 5,040,065 downwards.
CGTCAGCCCAATCAACGTTCCACTCGCTCAGAAAATTGCTCTCTCCCTTGGCAAGACTCCTCGCTCTACATCCCCACCACCTCTCGCCGCCGCCACCGCTTTGCTCATCCCTTGAGAGGGGCCCACTTGAGGCAGGACGAGTCGATGGCCTTGTCGTTTGCCGGCTTGCGGGCTTCCTTGTCGAGCCAGTCGTCGATGATGTCCTAGCCACGCGCGTGAGAGAGAGAGGAACGTCAAACGCGCAAGACTCACGTTGGGAAAATCTGCGACGCGCGTCCAATCGTCTCATTAAACCCTTTCCCGTTCCGATGACGTACGTGTATGGAACCGCAAAAAAACTCAAATAACTTCATCGGTACCGAGGCTTCAACAAAGGCCATGGCGGGAGGGAGGGCGTGCGGCACAGTTTGGCGCCAGCTATAGTAGAGCGCGGTGGTGTCGCTCCGGTTCTCTGCGGTAACGTCTTTAAAAACAAGGACGCTACGCCTCTATAGATAAAATTAACGCTGAACCGCTCACGCGTTTCCGAGATTCAGCGGTGAACGGGACACCCACCCCGCGACTTGCAGACATCTCGAAATGGGAAAGGGTTAATTAAATAGTTTGCATATTTCACATGTAAATTGGATCAAAATGTAGCTGCAGCAAAGTGTTTGGAACCACCGAGTTTCCTGCCTTGTCAATGTAACTTTACGAATTTCAATTTTTTTTCCATTTGCAATTGTGGACCGCTTTAGATGTTTCCTGCCGGCCAAGCCACCCCCCCGTTGAAAAAGAGCGTCTTAGCACACTCGGCTTTACTCCATGCCCCGGGGGGGCGGGGACCACGTTGATAGTCCCCATATACCACAGGGGGAACCATGGGGACGGTCCATATCTCATCTCATGGGGGGGACTACGGCTACGGGGACGGTCCATGTCTCACAAGGGGGACCAAGGGGACAGTACATGTACCAAGGGCGGGGGGGGGCACAGGGATGGTCCATGTACCACTGAGGCAACCACAAGGACAGTCCATGTACAACGAGGGGGGGACCACGGGGACATTAACAGGGACGGTGCGCCATTCATTTCTGGAGTTATTGTTTCATGAACTAAACCTAAACTTTGATTTAAAGCTTTCGTGACTGCAGGGATTCATATTCTTGGTTCTTTCGGTAAAGTCACGTAGAAGGGAAACAATAAAATAATACAAATATAAAACAATAAAATTCTCACGACGTTTCGACTGCAACACAAGCAGTCATCATCAGGTGTGAAAACCACAACAAAAAAATTTGTGGTTTTCACACCTGTGGTTTTCACACCTGATGATGACTGCTTTTGTTGCAGTCGAAACATCGTGAGAATTGTTTTATATTTATATTTTGTTTCCCTTCTACGTGACTTTACCGAAAGAACCAAGAATATAAACCTAAACTATTTACATTTTATGAGGTATGGCCCACTGAGCCATTACGGCTCTTTTTAGGAACGACCTGGCCACAAATGATAGCTCAACAAAGTGGCTTATCATGTGGAAATGTATAGCAGCCAAATACTCTCAACGCGTGTTTCTAAATGTGGAGGGAAAAACCGGAGAAACATCCAAAGCGAACACAGGGAGAACGGCAAAACTACAAATATACAGCAGGCGTCAGGGTCGGTATCAAACCCACGACCTCCTGCATACCAGGCGAGGGAGTTAACATCTCCTAGCCATCAGGGCGCATCAAGACGACGGGCAACGCGTCCGCGAACGTGACAGCCGTCTCTTTCGAATAAAAGCTCTCAACTGCGAATGGAGATCAGCTCAATTTGTGGAAAGTGCAACAGCGGGTGTCACGAGGCTAGACTTGATCCCTGCCAGAGGAACATGGAATTTCAGGCGCACTTCCCTTTCACAACGCGGGTAAAAGCCACCGAGGGCCAAGGCTTGTCGTGTCTCGCCAGCTGAGCCGGCTGAGCACACACACCTCACAGAGGTCAAGAGGTTAACAGTGAAATCCCTCGAGGGGTGGCGTAAAGAACGCTGCGTTATTCACAGCGGTCACTTTCTTCATCGCCGGCACATTCGTCCCGAGAACATGTTTTGCTGGGCTTTTTCCCCGCTTGTAATTACGTTGGTAATTTACCCAAACAACCAATTTACGAGCAGAAAAGGGCTGGCTCTCGCCAGACGCGGGGCCCAGTTTTAATTACTCCAGAAAGCCACTTAAGCTCACTGTCGCATTTCATTAGGGCGGCTGTAAAACATCGTTACGTGTCCCCTCCCAAAATGTTCTGCCCACCGTTTAGTTTAACTTGTCTTTGACCGCGCTTCGCAGCACTGGTACGTTCGCGCTCAAAGACGTCAGTCCGTACCGTGTCAACCCATCACGGTTTAACCCCGTATTCCTGTACAGGGAAATTGAGTTTTCAGGTCCATACGGCGAAACCAGCAGTTTCAATATGGGCAAAAAAAAAATGTTTTCGTGATGGGATGAACGATGAGGTTTATAAGGACGCGAGGTGACCAATAAGGTCTGAAATTGTCTGTAATAAGGTAGGGACTGATAAGGGGTTGACAGGTAAGTCAATCTATGGGAGGTTATAATGTTTTACCATCATACTTCACCACGCTGATTTAAAAGGATTTTTGAAGAGGTGGAGTTGGGGGGGGAAGGCAGAAACGGTGCGGATTTCACTCACCACTCACGTTAGCCGTGGCTGGAAATCGAACTCTGGACAGCCGGGTTCATAGGGCAGTGGGCTAACCACTGTAACCATAACGCTCCCACCACCGGCCAGCCTTCATCGGGCTCACTAACAGCACTGGCCCCTACCCCCACCACTACTACTGTGTATCAGGATGGATAAGGATAGTTGCCGTAGCAGGCAAGATGTTAACTCCCTCGCCTGGTATACAAGGAGGTCGTGGGTTCAATTCGGACCCCGACACCTGTTGTATATTTGGAGTTTGCGGTGTCTCTCTCCCTCTCTGATCATCATCATCATCACGGTGGCTAGGAGATGTTAACTACCTCGCCTGGTGTACAGGAGGTCGTGGGTTCAATCCCGACCCTGACGCCTGCTATATATTTAGAGGTTTGCACGTTCTCCCCGTGGTCGAGTGGGTTATTCCGCCGGGTCCTCCAGTTTTTCCCTCCACATTTAGAATTAACGTATTCGGCTGCTATGAATTTCCACGTGACGATAAGCCACTTTGTTGAGCTATCATTTGTGACAGCCAGGTGGCCTCAGAAAAAAAAAAAAAGAGCTCTATAGCTTAGACGGCCTTACCTGATAAAAATAAAAATAGTTACGTATATACGTTGAACTTCTTTCGCGCCGTACATAGCGAACCGTGCTAATCGGTGATGCTGAGTGATAGCGAGGTCTCCGTTTGTCTCCCCCCCCCCACCCGCCTTCACCTGTCGCTTGAGTACCAGGTGCTTGCCCTTCCAGTACTTGAGCATCTGCAGGTACTGCAGCGTGCTCACGATGTCCGCGGGGTTGATGGCCGTCTCCTGGCTGATCTCTGTGCACAGCGAGAGAGCGAGCCACAACGGGTCACGAGTTTGACGGCGCAGAGGTCCACCTGCGCCGCATTTCGTTTGGATACAAACCCAGGGATGGCTTTCAAACGTTTTGGATTTTTGCAAGGGCAATTCAGATTTTCAACAAAAAAAATTTTCAGATCGATGCAGAATAATTCAACGTGTCTTCATTCCTCACAAAAGGTGAAGTTGGCTTCAGTAAGTGATGTAATACAAGCGGTGTCATATCCGCGAGCTCATACTTTCACGTCAATTGAAAACGGACACGCATGCCATCACCGTGCGCACGCTTCACGTGAAGCGCAGCCAAACGCAGCCCACAAATGTCCACGCGCGAACGACGAACACGCAAGCGCCGAGGGCATTCCACTGCACCTGGCTCCCCCTGACAACGCGACCACGGCGTTTCCAAGCCCTCGCTCGGCAGACACGGGGGCGAGCCTGCGGCACAATCGTCCGAGGAAGCTGCCCCGGCGGGGGGGGCGTGGTTATCACCGCGCGGTAACAAGCGCTCGGTGCGGGGCGACGCGGTGCGGCGGGCAGGGCGGAGCGACCTACGACCTTTGATGGAGATCTCCTTGCCGTGGAAGCCGTGCAGGTACCGCAGCACCACGCCCTTCCAGTAGCTGCGGTAGCTGATGAGGCCCAGGTCGGAGAGCGGTCGCTCGGGGGACCCGATCTTGTCCTCCATCTTCGACAGCAGGTAGCCTTCGGGAAGGAAGCGCGGCAAAAGGGGTCGGAGCGGGGGGCCAGGGCACGGGGTTGGGGTGGATGGGAGCGGAGGAGGAGGAGGGCGATGGGGTTCGTTAAATCGGTCGGGAAGGCGAGGGCTGGACGACGCGCTTACCGATTAGGTCGCACGGAACCTCGTTTGCAAAGCAGTGCCAGAGGGAAAGGCAATCGCGTGCGCGGAAGAGCTATCCGTTTACGCGAAACGAGACGTTGCGACGTGCAACGAGACGCCGTTAGGCAAACAACTCCCAACGCAACGATCCCGAAGCAAGCGGGACACCGGGTGGCTTTGATGTGCAGGGCTGGCAGCAAACGCTCGCATGCCGAGACGCAGCGGCGACGGCTGCGAGACGCGGAGCGCAAGACAAGCGCGTGACCCTTCGGCAGGCCGAGCGGAGGATGGGCTCTCACAAGGACCGTTCGTCCCGAACGCTGTGAGGGCAGCGCAGCAGTCTCCTAATGGTGCCCCCCCCGCCCCGCCCCCCCCCCCCACAGTGTGGATCTCCCTTCCCCCAGACGTCTGTGCTGTTGATTCCCTGCCACTGTTCAAGGTTCAAGTTGCACGGTCAAGACCTTCCAGTTACTATTTTTATTCAGCTTATCTTCAGAATCAGAATCATTATTTATACCGCAGGAAAAATCCGATGAGCTATGAAGATCTTTTTTTCACAGATGTACAGTCGGGGCGGATAAGAATGTTACAACAACATTCAAAGCTGGGTGGGGGGCAACGCTCTATCCCAGGGGTCAGCAAACTGCGGCCGCATGCAGGGCTCTTCACGGACTGCTTTGTGACGCTCTATCCCCTGCAGATGGAACAGGCGGAGTTCACCGCTCGCTGCACCGCCTTCTCGGCTAAGCGACCTGGTCACACAAATGACAGCTCAACGGAGTCGGCTCACCATGTGTGGAAATTCACAGCGACCACTAAATCGGAGGACCCGGAGAAAAATCCACGCGACCATAAGGGGAACTGGCAAAACTCCCAAATATACAGGGGTCAGGGTTGGGATCGAACCCACAACCACATGCATACCAGGCGAGGAAGATAACGTCTTGCCACCGCAGCGCTTCAACACTTCCCAACACCGCTGACCATTAAGTAAATATGCCTGCTATTCCTTGCACGACGTCGTGAGATGCGTTCACATCTAGACGCTGTGAAAATCCACGTTGTTACCTGCTGCAATTAAACCTCAGCTCGTCTTTACATCCCCCTGTTTGTATCCACACGCGACAAAGACAAAGATCCCCCATGTAGCCTTTAACAGACTGTAGGGGCAAGTGCTGTTAGCGAGCACCTATGAAGGCCGGTACGGTACACGAAGGGGGTGGGTGGACAGCACCACGCCCGACCGCCTTTGTCTCCAGGTACTCATTCGAGGCTGAGTCGACCTAGGGGAGGCCCGGGACCGGTTCAAATAATCGTCACGAGTGCCGGCCCCCCGAGCGGGAATCGAACTCGGGTCGCCAGGTTCCGTAGACCGCTCACGGCTGGACTACCGCTCCCCACACGCACGCAAGCGCACCCACGTGCAACAAACACCGCAAGACACCTTTTATAGACGCGCGTGACTCATTGCTCGACGGCGGCGTAAATGTGTCGGTGCGCGTGTCGCAAATGGACGGTTCAAGAAGACATGCGCGTCTCTCCCCGGGGCAGGTGGAGAGGCGGGGGGGGGGGGGGGGCTTGAGCCTGTGATATTCGGTGACGTGACCGGACGACGGAGGAGCGTCTTACCGCCGGCTTGTTGCAGAGGTCGGCGCTCCAAGCACCCCGACCCGACCCGGTTAACAACGGGAGCGTATCAACCGTAAAAACGAAAAGATGTTACGCGCCCGGCGGCTTCGCCGTGGCCGTTCAAAAAATCCTGTGACATTGTACGTACGTATTTTGAACTTCCTTCATTGCGTATGCATGTACGTTGAGGATTATTCGAGCAAAGAAAACGGACGACATGTGCGTGCCGGCCCTCACGGTACACATTTGAAAAGTAGAAAACTAAAATCGCTGCCGCACGTCACTGCCACGGAATAAGCGAGAGGAGCATCGCTGCCCTCATTCCCCACCGATGCCACACACTTGAAGGCCGGTGCTGTGATCAGCTTGCGCCGCACAGGGACAAGCCGCCCTTATATGGGGGGGGGGGGTCCCCCTAGGCTGACAAGCCGCGGCCACGACACACGTTTCATCACGTCACGAGCGCAAACGTAAGTGCGAGTCAGTCGGATTTATAAAATTCAGGATGGTTTTGTTATTCCTCGCGCAGGGCTGAGGTTTAAAAAAAAAAAAACCTTCAACTTTGATTGCGGCCAAGTAAGGCCACGCGTTCCAAGCGACGCCCCGGGAGCTCGTAGCGCGGCGTGGATTTGAGGGCTGCGAGTCCGTCTCGCTTTCCCTCGGAGCTTTATTAGAGGGATATCTTTCGGTGCCAAGGAGAAGCTCGTGAAAACCCTAAGGGGCCAGCTGCAGGCTTCCCGGCTCACTGGGGTCACGTTGCGTGACCTGGCCCCCCCCCCCAAAACGCTCCATCAGCCGAGGCGCCTCAATTTGTCAAAGAGTCTTTTACTTCCGCTCGACGGCAAAAATATCAAGAAAGGTAATTCCGGCGAAATAAATTTACCGCCGTTGGAACTGCGCGCTAATGATTTCACCGAACGACGGAAGAGCAACGGGAAAAATATGATCGGCACGTTTTTATTTCTCCATAATGAAGGTTTTTGGTTTATATCGCATAAGTATAAATGTCAAATCGCAATTACCAGCGAAACGTTGTACTCAGATAGTAAATGTTGTGGATTCACTCTTCGACACACCCGTGGGCTGAAGTAGTGAACTATTTGGCGTTTACGTGACAAATCCCTTACTGATTGGCCGTGTCGGGTGGTGGAGGGCTTTGACACATTTGTAAATAACGCGATCTAACCCAAAAAACCTTCATTATGAATAATACTGGTCGCGAAAGCCTACGTGTTTGTATTTTTATTTGCAATTTCTTTGGCCGAACAACTCAAGCCGTCATTAGACAAACGTACGGCCGACTCGCGCTGGGGACTGATACCAGCAATGTCAAGATCGGCCTCTGTGGACGTGTCTCTGTGTGTCACGTGTGTGTGCGTTGTGCACGTCTGCGTGTATTTGTATGTCTGTGCGTGTTTGTGTACATGCCTTTGTATGCATGGAGGAGGTTCGTGCAGGACGCAGTTGGAGGCAATCGCCCTCCAGCAACAACGAAGGGCAGAGGAGTGACGCTCACAAACAACGAGCGGAGTGCCGGGCGGCTAAAATGCAGTGAGTTGACGCAGTGGGGAGCGCAGTTGGTGCATCTGCCAGTCATCTCAGTCAGTCAATCCACGACACCTGGGTCTGTTCCGTGACCTCCTCCTGCCAGCGGGCCTTCGACACGTCACGTGGCCTCAAATTGCACCAAGCCTGGCACAACCACCGCGGTGACGTCACCGGCACTCCGTGGTGAACGGCGGTCGTTGTTGTGGCAATTAGCTTCAAATTACGGCGACAATTAACGACAGTTCCGTGCTCACTCGGGAAAAGCTTCACGCCGGGCCTCAAGACCACGCCGAGCCTCAAGAGCATCAGAGACGTCGCAAGTGGACGCGAGAGCAACTCCGTCACCAGCAGGGATGACGGCCGGTGGACGAGATGGAGAACAGAGCGGCGGGTCCAAAGCGGCAACACGCCCGGTGGGAGCAAGTCGCATGCTGTGGTGAAGCGAGCGCGGCCAGGTTGCGCGCGGGAGCCGGACGGGTCATCGCGCGATCGCGAGGGACGGCGGGACACCTCCGGGGAGGCCTTCGACCAGCGGTGGATGGGTCGTGGCCGTCGATGACGATGGCGGGTGCGTGCGCGGGCGAGTTCGCGCGTAGGTGCGTTGTTGCGTGGGTACATGCGCCGGTCGGTTCGTGGGCGTGCGCGCGTGGGACTCACTGAATTCGATGAGCATCTTGCCGTAGCCCTGCCTCATGAACTGCGGCATGGTTAGGATGCACGACACGTTGTAGTTGAGGAACGAGTTCTTCTCCTGCGAAGGGGAAATACATCGGGGGGAGGGGGGGGGGGGTAGAGAGGCTGCAGCGGCGCAGGCAAAACGGAGCGGCGTAGGCGAAACGGAGCGGCGGTCCTTAAGAAACAATGGGGGCGAGTGGCTGCGCCACCGCGAGCCAATTACGAGCCCTGGCATCGCTCGAGCACCACGGGACGCAGCCCAGGGAGGGCAACGCGGCCGGCGCATCACCGTCACCGTCACCGCCACAAAGGGAAGGCAATGAAACGTACGGTGGTCGCGAAAACAACAGCGTCCATCAAACCCTCATGCAGCAGCTCTTTGTTCGCTTTGTCGAGGCATCGATCGACGTGGATCAGCCATCCGCCGTTTCATTTTGCGCGCGGCTGTCGCTCAGGAACGTTCGCAGCGCCGCGAGTTTCAATTCGGCCGCGGTCTATTCACTGCCGGATGAAAGCCGCCGCAAGCCCTCGCCAACTTTCTCGTGGCTACGCTACGCGATGCCAATCGCATCGCTACCATCATCATCCCTCTGTGGTCGAGAGAGCAAATAGCGGTTGTCCCATGAATAGAACGATTCGTGCAATTGGAACGTGGAATTTACACCGCTCCGGGGTCGTGACATCCAACTGCAATGAGGCAATGAGCCATGCTGTTTGAGCAGGGAGACAATGAGCGGGAGCGAGGTCAGCAGGGGCGGCTAATCCCACGGCGGTCGGAGACACACAGAGTCAGCGACGCCGAGATGCTGGATTCGAATCGGCGTTTCAGTCGCCCGCGGTTATACCGGGGTTTTCGAGTCGATTGGTCTTGGCCCGGTCACCATTGACCACACGGTAGCAGCTAATTAAAGAAAAAAATAAAGAAAAAATTCCGAAAAAAGACATTGGGGTTTGCACACTTTTGACGTGAAGCTTTCGTGACTGCAGGAATCCATGCTCTTTGGTTCTTTCGGTAAAGTCACGTGGGTAGAAATAAAATCGAATAAAACAAATCACCACGTTTCGATCGCAACACAAAGCGGTCGTCGCCTAACTACGTGACATTACCGGAAGAACCAAAGAGTATGGTTTTCATATTCTTGGTTCTTTCGGTAAAGTCACCACGTAGAAGGGAAACAATAAAATGACAAAAACATAAAAACAATAAAATTCTCACGACGTTTCGACTGCAACATGAGCGATCATCATCAGGTGTGAATACCACAGCAAGAACATTTGAAAAAAGTGGCGTTTTTTTTCTTCAAATTTCCTTGCCGTGGTTTTCACACCTGATGATGACTGCTCGTGTTGCAGTCGAAACGTCGTGAGAATTTTATTGTTTTTATATTTTTATTATTTTATTGTTTCCCTTCTACGTGGTGACTTTACCGAAAGAACCAAGAATATGAATCCCTGCAGTCACGAAAGCTTTAAATCAAAAGTATGGTTTTCACTTTGTTCGGTTCGCTCCAGCTTCTGGGACTCAAAGTGTACAATGTAATTGACATCGGCAGAACATCACTGATAAAAAAAAAGCCACGTAAATTCTGTTCCAAGAGTGTGGGAAGAGGAACTGCACCATGGGATGCAAAGCAGTGCCATCATATTGTTCGTGGAGGTGCAGCACTGCTCGCTGAAAATATCCAAAATTAAATTCGTCTTACACCTTGTGACGTGATGCCCGCAGGCACTGCCGGAATATCTTCTTGAATAAAATAAGTAAAAGGTTTTGAAGGATCTAATTGGGCGTCACGGTGGCTATGAGATGTTAACTACCTATCCTGGTATACAGGAGGTCGTGGGTTCAATTCCGACCCCGATGCCGATATATTACACACCATCCAACCATCGTCATCCATTCCATGATGATGATACAATAAAAATACAAATTTCAGTTTTGTAGAGCGTCATAAACGCTAATTGCATCTCGCAACGCTGTACAATAATTACATTCATAATCACATTCAGGGCTAAATCCTAATTAAATCAATTATTAGTTTGCAAATGAAACCCTCACAAAATAAAAACGACAATAAATAAATCAAGAAATGGTATAAACAACCAGAGGTATGAACAAGAAAAATGTTTATCAAAACGGGAGATTTCAGTTGAGATTACGGGTACAACCATGATGTCTTTTGTCTTCACAGCAGTGGACTGATTGTGGCTGCCGCTGCTGAAGATGGTGCTGCTGCTGCTCCTGCGCTCCTGCTGATGCTGCTGCTGCTCCTGCTGATGCTGCTGCTGCTGCTCCTGCTGATGATGCTGCTGATGATGCTGCTGCTGCTGCTCCTGCTGCTGCTGTTCCCGTTGATGATGTTGCTGCTGCTGATGCTGCTACTGCTCCACCTGATGCTGCCACTTGCTGATACTAATGTTGATGCTACCACTGCGGCTACTGATGACGATAACGAATATGAGCAGCACCTCGCAGATGCGACACTGCACGGGAAGGTGGGGGGAGGGGGGTAACCTCACCTTGGAAAAGTAACCGACGAGGTGGCAGCCGGCATTGTCTCCCTCCGTCATGACGTAGAAGAGGAAGGGCTCCACGTCGTAATACAGCGTCTTGTGGTCCAGGAACAGTTTGGCCAGGAGGCACAGGTTCTGGCAGTACGTCTGCAGACAGACCGAGCGACGAATGTTAAACTGTTTAAACTAAACCATTTTTATTTTACCAGGTAAGGCCCAGTAAGCTTTACAGGAGAACCCCTCTGAACGACCACCCCCTGTTAACGATTAATCGCTGAACGACGGGCCTCCATAGAGCCCAATGTGTAGTGTATAGTAGTGTAGTATACACTAGTGTAGTGTATAGTGTAGTCTATAGTAGTGTAGTCATAGTAGTGTAGTGCCTCCATAGAGCCCAATGTGTTCGCTTGCAGACCTGTTAACGATGGGCTGATGCAGATACAGTAAATATGACTTATTGCATTGAATAACCATGTTTCTTTTAATATTTTGTTTATAATGTTGTTAGTATCTTGATGTATTAATATCCATTGTCTAAATATTATAAAGTACGTTTTTTGGGTGAAAATGTTTATCCTTTCGATGCTATCGGAATGAATTAAACATGTCTTTCCTTGACTCGCTTACACGACCAAATCACTTTAAGGACCGGTTTCGTGGAACCGATTACCGTCGTTAAGAGGGGTTTCTACTGTATCGCTCGTTTTCAGAAGCGACCTGACTATCGCAAATTATCGCTCAAGTGGCTGACCATCGTGCGGAAATTTATAAGCAAGCCAAATACTCTCAGCGCGTGATGTTGATTCTAAATGTGGAGGGGAAAACCGGAGGACCCGGAGAAAAATCCACGCGAACCACGGGGAGAGAGAGACATGCAAACTCCAAATATACAGCCGGCGTCAGGGTCGGAATTGAATCGATGACCGCCTGCATACCAGGCGAGGTAGTTAACATCTCCTAGCCACCGTGATGATGATGAGAGAGACACCACAAACTCCAAATATACAGGAGGCGTCAGGGTCGGAATTGAACCGACGACCTCCTGTATACCTGGCGAGGTAGTTAACATCTCCTAGCCACCGTGATGATGATGAGAGACACGCAAACTCCAAATATACAGCAAGCGTCAGGGTCGGAATTGAACCGACGACCACCTGCATACCAGGCGAGGTAGTCAACATCTCGCTCCTCCGATCAAACATTTTCAAAGAGGTGGAAGCAACCGACACTTTACCCCACCACACGCAACCTGCCTGTCAAGCTGAGAACCGCCACCACCAATTTACTCTGCTCGGTGGACCGGAGGGCCAGAGGGATTGAATAAACTCTTGTACGTTGAACTTCTTTCGCACCGCACATAGCCAACCGTGCTAATCGGAGGCGCAAACGCAAACGCATGAACACGCGTGCGTGCGTGCGGCACGCCATTCACTGCGCAGCGTGTCACGTCTTTCGTTCGCACGCCGTCTCTCCAGAACTCACAAGTGGGGCAGATATTTTTTTTGTTGAAAAATTGTATTGTGAACGATGTGGAGGAGTCGTATCGATTCACTCTCCGTCGCCAGCAGGGGTAATATTGCTCTGGGGGGGTGGTGGGGGGGGTCACACACAACAGACTGGTGGGGTCGTTCGACAAGAGACCAGTCTCTGATTGGGTCTCGGAGAAGATAAACACTCGATCCGATGGGGCCCTTTGGACATTATTCGGACCGATCTCTGACGGTGTTTTGATGAGGATGACGGAGCAGTTCCCATCAGGTTGGGGAAGGCAAAAGCTCGGAGTTCCAGCCCTTGAGGGTAGAAAGTGGAGAGGGCGGTGACCTCCCCCATCGAGTGGAGGGTTGACACGGTTGATTTAAGTTGTTGATTTTGGATTTTGCAATATTAGCAAGGGATTTGCCATTGCCTGCCTCTGTGAAATATATCTTAAATATCAGCCTGGTCGGACACTGACTTCTAAGGAGCAGATCCTGTTTGAGATTCCCAGCTTCAAGGTGCCTCTGGGGTATCCAGCAGACTGCAGAACCCACACTGTGATTGAGCTGAAATCAATGCGAAACCCCGAGACATTTAAAGGCGCTATTTAAAGCGCACTTACTCAGAGACGCTCCGATCCACTTCTCCAACAACGTACGCAGAGTTAAGACTCGCACAACTACAACTATACCTCCTAACGTATGTGCATACGTGCGATGAACTTCTTTCGCACCTTACGTAGCCAACCGTGCTAATGGGAGGTGCGGTGTGTGTACGCGTGTTCAACTTCTTTCGCACCGTACGAGTATTTGGCTTCATGAAATTTCCACACCATAAGCCACTTCTCATTGAGATATCATTTGTGATAGCCAGGCCGCTTCTGAAAAAGTGCCAAGTGGCTCGGTAGGCCTAACCTGGTAAAATAAAAATAGTTTCAACAGATTAAATCCGTTACCCGAGGGGATCAGGCGAGTTCGGGGCAATGTGGGCGCGTAAGGCAATTCGCTTAATGGCACCATCGCCACGGTGACCCCCAGCAACCTCCGTGGGTGGTTGGCCGCTACATCAAACGAAGCACCGCTCCCCACTCTTACCCATTCATCGCAACAGCCCATCCATGCACGTGGGGTGGGGGGGTGGGGGGTCGCTTTGAAGCTCTTGATGGCTCAGCAGTCACTAAGTGACCTAAATGCTGTTCAAGACTTGTGCCGCTGTGACTCATCGTCGCCCACGGACGGCTGCGGTATAAGACGCGGGGTCTCCTTAAATCGTACCCACGATAAGGGCATCGTCGGGGTCAGAAATTAAACAACAACAGTTCGAATAGACACCCGCTGATTCGCGCACATAGCCCACCGTTACCGTGCAGCATCTTGAGATGAGCTCGCACTTAGAACCCCTGTACGTGCGTTGAACTCATTTTGCACCGTATGCAGCCAACCGCGCCGATCGGAGGTGCGGTGCATGTATGGCTGAACTTCTTTTGCACCACATATTATCAGAGCATGTTTTTTTTTGTTGTTGCATGTTCGCCACAAGTACTGTGCGTGGTTAATGCAGTACTTGATTCCTTGCAAAAGGTTTCTATTTGGTGTTTAAACACCTTAACACACCTGTCTCTCATTGCCAGAAAGGGTGAATGAAACCTATTCACATGTTTTTCATACGCCGAGTTAAAAAGTTCGCGACACTCATCCCCGTCCGTGCAAACCATGCACTATGGGAGGAAGGGGATGAAGGTCAATGCGCACGTGCAAAACATTTGTCGATACACTGTTGGATGCCATGCGAATCTCGGGGGTTTATATGACCATACTTCACCACGCTGGTCAATGCGGGCTGGTGAAGGCATGGGGCATATACGTGGAAGCACAGCATTTCATTGCAAATAAACGGATTTTGCTGGACTGCCCTCTTGCTACCCACAACAAAGGTCAACCCCTGAAGCCACCTCTGGCAACCTGGCACGTGGCGTGGTGGTGGCGGCGGCGGCGGTCGCCCATCCAAGCACTATCCAGGCTCGATGCCGCTTAGCTTTCTAGATCTGATGAGATTTGGTGTGGCCCGGGTGGCACAGACATTAAAAAAGCTGCAGCGTGTACAAAACTCTCTGGCACGTGTTGTGACGGGTACTGCAGGATCCGAACGTGTCCGTCCAAGTGCTCGCTGAGCTGCATTGGCTTCTGGTTGCCAAACGAAAACATTGTCAGGTCGGGCTCATAACACACAAAGTGCTTGCCACAAATGAACCACAATACCTTGGTGATCTCGTCAAGGAGCATAAAACATCGTCACGTGAACTCTGGTCATCATCGCAGCAGCGGCTTTTGGCTCGGCCATCGAACGAAGATGCGCTTCTGCGGCGGTCTGGAATGCTCTTCATTCAAATATTTGGAAGCCACTGGAGCTATGCACTTTTAAATCATCCAGATTGAAAACTTGTTGTGTTTAGTTTGTTGTCCTTCCCCCACACCTCCGATTAGCACGATTGGCTACGTACGGTGCGAAAGAAGTTCAACATACAATGCATTTGGTTATAGGTGTAGAGCTTACACTAAAATCGCTGACGCGCTGAGAATCAACAGGCTGATGAACTCTATCTGACACGGGCGGTGCGACAGGGGAGAAAAACAAAGAGGTCCCCGTGTGAGCTCTTGAAAATACTGCTGACGTCGGACCGATCCTCCAGGATTCTGACAAAAAAAAGCGAGACTCCGGGGACATGTTCTAATTTTTTTAAAACACAGATGTGCATTAAAAATTAAAGCAGCTCACGGAGTGGCTGAGTGACTCAGAGGTCAGAGCACTCATGGCCACCGTTGAGACCATGGGTTCGAATCCTGACAGCAGCCAGTGATGAAACTGGGACGAGAAAACGGGCCGGGAGTGGATGGTCTCAGCCCAGACACCACGGACTGCACAAAGAACTCCCCACCCCCCCCCCCCGCCCCCCAATCAAGTTTGATTCTGCACTGGATGTGACCGTTTAACAGCAGTTCAGAATTACATCTTTAGAATCATGAAGGAGAGAAAAGGCCACCTGAAAATAGTTTTTTCAGAAGCCTCGTAAAATGTATGCATGTACGTACGTTGAACTTCTTTCGCACACCGTAGGTAGCCAACCGTGCTAATCGGAGGTGCGGGGGAAGGATCATTCACGTCCACTCCCCGACAAACACACAAACGCACAGCGCAACGCTGTAATGGATCGCTGAATGGAATCTTCGTCACGGGCCACGACGCCAAAGAAAAGCACAACCGGAATAAATTGTGGGAAGCAAAATAAAAAAAACAATTAAGATAAACGTTATCCACGCTTAACCTGCACCTCCGATTAGCACGGTCGGCCTCGTCCAGTGCGAAGGAAGTTCAACGCACGTACAACCCGCCCGTACAAACTACGCACTTGGGAGAAGGGGGGAGGAAGCCCAGTGCACGTGTTCAGCCCTTTTAGTCACTCCACTGCTGGATGAGGCTCATGGAGGAGTGGGGGGGGGGGGGGGTCCTGGGGGGTTATTTGACCGTACTGAGAGCCTTGAGACTCCGTTCCGCTTTGCTGGGTAAACGAGCGTAGCAGCGGTAGTAATCATGTATAAATAATCCACCACCTCCTCCAGGCGGTGGGTGCTGTGTGCCACCGACATCTGGGTGGTTGGTCTTCGAGCTGTTCCCCATACGCGGGTGTTTGGTTCGTGCGTAAACAATTTGGCGGGTGAAGAACAGCCAAGTGGGAAATGCCCCTAACTCGGTGTTCTTTATTGCAAAGCCCGCACGCCGCTGGCGGCCCCCTGGTGCCCTTTAATGCAGCCGCTGACGTGCGGCCCCCAACAATACATAAATGTGAAAACGCCCCATCATCATCATCATCGTGCTGCTGCTGTCGAACCGCTAATGGTTTCAAATGGTGTGAAGACGGCCCTGACGCTGACGGTGTCTTATCGGCGAAAGTGGCCGGGCCCCTCTGAAAATGAGTGAAGGACACTGCCCTAACGGCTCCGAAATCTCCGCGCGTGCTCGCCTACGCCACCTTGTTCTTTTTGCCGTCCACTTCGAAGACGGACACGGTGCCGTTCCGGTAGATCTCATCCCCCGGCGGGTGCTTCCAAACGCACTTGGCCTGGCCAGAGACAAAGCGGAGAAAGACAATAACATTTTACATTTAGAATGATAAACAGACCGATGCGCACGCCTCCTTCGTACAGTGGGAAAATTAAAAGACAAAAGCCAAGGTGGTGCGATAGAGGCCATGCAACCCAAACTGTGGACCATAGAGTAAACACAGAGACCCATAGAGATTCATGAAAACCCATAAACAGCAAAACCTTGGATTGCGAGCATAATTCGTTCCGGAAACGTGTTTGTAATCCAAGGGCACTCGTATATCAAAGCACTCGTATATCAGTTGTGATCACGTGACGCTCGGCAGGCAAAGCATCTATACGTACTGCTCGTATTGCAAGACCTCGCTCGTTTATCAAATTAATATTTACTTAAAATTCATGCTCGTCCTGCAAAACACTCGCAGACCAAGTTACTCGCAATCCAAGGGTTTTACTGTAGATGCATTTTACACAATGCACAGCCGCGCAATTGTGGCCATGCAACCAAAACTGTGGTCCAAAGAGTAAACAACTGTAGTTTGTGCGCAAATGTTGAAATTGGTCAAGCAATTAAAGAGATTCAATTATCGTACATCGCGGGAATAACTGATAAACTGGCCAGATTTTTTTTTTTAAACATCCGAGTGAGATTTGGCACGGCACATAAAAAAACAAAAACGAATATCTGGTACTATTGATGAATTACCGAAGCGAACAAACAGGTGTGTACCGGATTAATTGCTCCTGTGGCAAATGCTATGTTGGTCAGAGACTAAAAGAACACCAAACACAACTATCGGCAGTTGCAGAACACGCGTGCCAACAAGGACATCACATTTATTTTGATATTGTTGAAGTTTTGTGTAAAACTAGTTACCACTGGCTAAGACTAATTAGGGAATCTATTGTAATTGAGAGAAATAAAAAAAAATACTTTGAACCCTTCTGATAGCTACAGGCTTAGTGCTGCTTGGAAGCATAATCAAGTAATAGACTGTTTAAATTGCATGCCTTTACGTCGATTAACTACGACTTAACGTGCACATAGCTGCTGCCAAACTAAAAAAAATAAGCATTCCATTATACGTTGATGAACTGTGAGCAGCCAATAATGGGAACCGCATAGTCTCTGCATACTCTCAGATCAACATAATACACAAATATTATGTACGTTGACCAACTGTGAATGACCCAACCAATATTAGGCACGGCATATTCTCAGACTAGCTTCGCTACCCGGCTTCGCCCGGGACTTGGATTCTTGTCTTGGATTAACACACGGCCTACGCGGAAGGTGGGATGCGTGACGTCAGCAGGCACACTGCGTGACGCTGCCGCGTGCGGGTGACATGACAAAGATGTGACGTCACAGCTCACTTGCCGTGCAAAATATATGCATTATTGCTCCCCCACCCCCCCCCAAAAAAATATACAAAAGTCTATTTTTAGAATTTTTGCATGGTGTACAGTCTGGAAAGTACCCACATGGCAAATTTCATGTGGGGAAGTACGCTAAACATTTTGAACAGACACACACACATTCACAAATTTCCCTTTTATATATACAGATGAACATGATCCACTGTAACTTACATGACTACATGTCCCCCTCTCTGGTCTTCGCACCTAACCGACCCACAGTGATGACATCACCTTTACTCCCTCTATTTAAGACCGAAACAGGAGGAATTCTCCACAATTATGGATATCGCCTGATGATGCTGGTTGTTGTTGTAATCACCAGCGGAACGCCACGGTACTCGAATTGTAAATGTTATACTGGGTTTACTCTCCAACACACCGGTGTGCTGAACGAATAACTAATGGGCACGTTTGTTTACGTGACAATCCTTGCCAATTGGCTGTGTTAGGTGGTGGCGGGTTTATCGACACATTTATAATTATGCGATCTAACCAAAAAAAACAAGATTATGGATATTATTGGTCGCGAAAGCCTACGTGTTAAACTGCTCTTCCTTCTGATATTAGAATGCAACTGCAGCGATGCAATTTTAAATAATCTAGATTGAAAATTAATTGCTTTTGAACTGCTTTTTTGTGTTTAATTTGTTGTCCTGACCCCCACACCTCCGATTATCATGGTTGGCTACTTATGGTACGATAGAAAGTTCAATATACAAGTCGTTCCTATAAATCAGTGGTTATTAACCTTTTTTGGCTCCTGTACCGCCCTTGTTAAAATGTGTTTCGACCGAGTAACCCCCTCGCCTGACCCAACATGGTTCTGAGAAATAAATGTATGAATAATGAACGTCAACATTTTAATCCAATTGTCCATTTTGCGAGGTATCCTACTAACGAGCTAAGTAACTGCAAGCGGAAAAAAACATTTCAACGGACACTCGGCATGCATGACGTAAATTGCTCGTGCTTGCCGGTTACCCTTGGTAACCGCGCTGCTAATGATCAGCGAGTTCAGAAAGGCCTCTTATATATCGTTCAAGGTTACCACGTGGATTTACATTCAACCGTAGTCGTTTCATATTGGCAGATTCATACAGTACGTAATCATTCACCAATGACTCTCACGCCTCCGATATGATTTCACACGTATAAATAAACTCGCGCAACCCCCCCTTGGACATTGCCACGGGACCGCCCCCCCCCCCCCCCCTCCCAGGGGTCCCGCCTGTCGAGCACCACTGCTGGGACTGGCTACGCCAACGACGCCGCCCGCTCACCATGTGCCTGCGCAGGATGGTGGGGCTCTTCATGTACTTGAGGCAGAACTCGCAGACGTAGAGCTTGCCCAGGCGCGTGTACTCCTCGGGGTAGGGCGAGTGGTACCACGTGTCGAGCTCGTAGCGCCCAAACACGATGGTGCGGATGCCGGCCTCGAGGCACGCCCCCACCACGGCCGCCCCCGGCAGCGCGCCGTCGCCGTCGCACGCGGCCCCGCGCAGGTGCATCTGCTCCTGGGGGGGGGGGGGGGGTGTGTGGGGGGGTGTGGGGGGTGTGAGAGGTAGCGGGGGGGTTTGATGGCGGGGGGGGGAGGCAGAGGTTTAAACACGGCATCTTGAGATGCGCTCGCGTTTAAACGCGACAAAAATCCACCCTGTACCATAGTGCAATAAAACCTCAGCTCGTCTTTACATCCCCCTGCTTGTATCCACACACACACACACACAAATAAAAAGATCCCCCGTAAAGCCTTCAGACTGTTGGGCCAAGTGCTGTTAGCGAGCAGAACCTATGAAGAACGGCACGGTACTCGAGGCGGTGGGTGGCCCAGCACCACGCCCGACCGCCTTTGTCTCCCGAGTGGCGATGTTCAAACACCCCTACACCAGGTACTCGATTGAGGCCGAGTCGACCTAGGGAAGGCCCAGAACTGGTTTAGATAATCGTCACCGCTGTTGGCCATGCGCGGGATTCGAACTCGGGCCGCCGGGTTCGTAGTGCGGCGCGCTAACCGTGACGCTGCCGCTCCCAGGCTGAGCTTCGCACACGCCGTAACACGACCGGGTGGTAGCGTGTTTGCCGCTTGTTGCAGTGCAGGTCTGCGGTTCAACTACAAGGGCTGCCCCGGTTAATGCCGCACAAACACACACACACGCACGTGAATACGTGCCATCTGCGTTGCAGTACAGGTTGAAGACCTCGCGCTTTTGCTCGAAAAAGAGTGCCAGCGTGATTGTCCACACATTTGAAAACTGTACTGAAATCTGCACAAAAGATCAAATCCCAACATAGCTCTGCTGGCTGGCAGACTATTGCCCACTTGTGGACCGGATGATGTATTGATTTTCTGCCGCACAGAGACAGGTACCATAACAATCCCGTTGGCTTAAAAAAATAAACTGCGCTCTGCGATGTTCCATGCTGCTATGGGTGTAAAACAAATACAATTATGCGTATATATAAATTTAAAGCAGTAGCGAACTAATATAAACCAGTGGTTCTTAACCTTTACTGAAGCCATGCACCTCTTTGGTTCTCAATCGTAAAAAAAAACATTTCTTTATTAATTAATACATAGGGTTTGATGAAACAAAGTAGTTGTACTTACGTGCACGTGCTTCATGCGTTTCGACGATTTAACCTTCTAAAAGAATCTGGCACGTCTCGTACCCCCGGTGAAGAACCACTGGTTTAAACGCACGTCGATTTCAAACATGGTGGAGAAAACCGGAGAACCCAGAGAAGAACACGTAAACTCCAAATATGCAGGTGTCCGTCGGGATTGAACCCACGACCTCCTGTATACCTAGCGAGGGATATAACATCTCACCACCATTGTGCTCCCGTGGTGGTTATTCACATACTGAAAAGCACACGCAAGCAGTTGCAGACGCACGCACACTGCACACACACACAAGCAGGCATTACGTGTGTGCGTGCGTGCGTGCCCAACCATGTCCAGGCAGGCGCGTGTCTGCGCTCGCCGGAACAGCTCCAGGTCGTACGGCGACGTCAGCCCGTCGAGGAGCGGCTCTCGGCTCATGGCGTGCGTCTGCCGGTGCTCCTGGGACGCGGCACAGCGGGCACAGCGGGCACAGCGGGCACAGCGGGCACACGGACACAGCGGGCACAGCGGGCACAGCGGGCACAGCGGGCACAGCGGACACAGCGGGCACAGCGGGCAGAGCGGGCACAGCGGGCACAGCGGGCACACGGACACAGCGGGCACAGCGGGCAGAGCGGGCACACGGACACAGCGGACACAGCGGGCACAGCGGGCACAGCGGGCAGAGCGGACACAGCGGGCACAGCGGGCACAGCGGGCAGAGCGGACACAGCGGGCACAGCGGGCACAGCGGACACAGCGGGCACAGCGGACACAGCGGGCACAGCGGGCACAGCGGACACAGCGAACACAGCGGGCACAGCGGGCACAGCGGACACACGGACAGAGCCACCCAGCAGCAGCAACAACAATGACAAAGTTGATTTAGAAAGCGCCATACAAAAGACAAAGATACCCACGATAGCTTTAACAGACTCTTGGGGCAAGTGCCGTTAGCGAGCACCTATGAACGCCAAAACGGCACACGAGTAAACTAAAAAAAACTAAATAATGTTTTAACCAGGCAAGGCCCACTGAGCTATGTCGATGTTTTGCAGAAGTGACCTGCCCACAAATGAAGGAAGGGTGGTCATTACCACGCCCGGCCGCCTTTGTCTCCCCAGTACTGATGTTTATGCACTGCACCAGGTACTAATTTGAGGCCGAGTCGACCTCGGGAAGGCCCGGGACCGGTTCAGATAATCATCACTGGTGCTGGCCCTCAGCGGGAATCGAACTCGGGTCGCCGGCCTCGTAGCGTAGCACGCTGTTACGCTACCGCTCCCCACACAAAACACCGTTTGACATGCGCATCATGTACATAATAATAATAAGAGTACCTATATATACTGTACTAGAGAACTGATATTTAGTTACAAGTGGAGGACAAGAGGAAGATGTTGAGCCTGAGATTGAACACGCGCAGGGGAGGGAGTTCACTATTGCAAGGGTAGCAGGGAAGAAGCCACACGCAGACAAACTGTTGCACGGAGAGAGAGAGCGAGAGAGTAACAATTGTGGAGACATACAGCCGCACACACAGAGAGACGCACAGAGGAGCCGGTCGTACAGACAAGAGACGAACAATCGCTACAGACAGGCGGGCGTACAGACGGACGGTCACAGACACAGATAAAAACAGTTGCACACGCAGTAAGACAGTCACGCGGAGAGAAAGCCCGACAAGCCAATTGACAGACAGAGACACATTGCGACAGATGCCAGACATGCAGGCAGACAGACGGACAGACAGTCGTAGTGATAATAAAGATGGTCAGAGACATCCATAGACAAATGACGGCAAAGTTGAACGGGGAGACAAAGGCGTCGACGGGCTGACGATATGCCTGCTGTGCGATAGCGCACGACTGCGCTGTAAGGGAGCCTCCTCTCCTAGGAACCCGGAACAAACAGGAGGGAAAAATGGATCCACTCACAATGTACTTCTGCTTCTGCTCCTCCGTTGGCCCCGCGTTCCGATTCTTGCGTAGCTCGGTGACTTTTTCTCGATAGCGCAGCTGTTTCTCCGTTGGGCCCTGCACATCAAAGAAGACAAAAGATTCCCCCCCCCCCGCCCCCCATAGCCTCAAAGAGATTTTCGCGGCAAGTGCTGTTGGCAAGTAGCGGCACATATAAAGTGCGGGGCGTGGCACACCAGGCGGGCGGTGGTGAGGGGGTGGCCAGCACAACGCCCGGCTGCCTTCGTCTCACCCAGTGGCGATGTTTTGGATACTGCACCGCGTACTCGTTTGAAGCCGAGCCGACCTAGGAAAGGCTCAGAAAGGGCTCAAATAATCGTCGCTGGTGTTGGGCGCGAGTTCGCCGGGTTTGTAGAGCAGCGCGCAAACCGCAGTGCCTCCCATATTACATGTGCGGACCCACATCACACACTGCACGCAGGCACAAGCACACACACACACATACACAGGCAGGCAGGCGCATGCATGCACAGAAACACATACAAGCATACACACACACACAGATAATCACACAATGCACAAAGACACACACACAGAAAGCCACACACACAAAGACAAGCACACAACAAAGACAAAGATCCCCCGTATAGCCTTAACTGTAGGGGCAAGTACTGCAAGCGAGCACTTATGAAGGCCAGAATGGTCAACGAGGGGGTGGGTGGCCAGCACCACGCCTGACCGCCTTTGTCTCGCCAGTGGCGATGTTTACACACGGCACCAGGTACTCATTTGAGGCTGAGTCGACCTAGGGGAGGCCCAGGACCAGTTCAGATAATCGTCACTGGGTGTTGGCCGTGAGCGGGAATCAAACTCGTGTAGCTGGGTTCATAGCGCAGCACGCTAACCGCTACACTACCGCTCCCCACTAGCACACAACACGCCCACAGTCACAAGACAAAGATCCCCCATATAGTCTAACATACTTTTGGGGAAAGTGCTGTTAGCGAGTAGCACCTATGAAGGCCGGCACTTTGGAACACGAGGAGGTGGGTGGATAGCACCACACCCAGCCATGCACACACACACACATGCGTATTCACAAACTCACACAAAAACATAGACCTCAGCTTCGTTTTAAAAGACTTGCTGGGACGCGTGCTGTCAGCCAGCAACTATTATAGCCAGTTTAAGTCGAGCAGCTTCGTTACAGTGATGTGGGGCTGTTAGCGCAATGCCAAATAAGTCGCGCATGTTACACCGAAGCAACTATCAGATATTCTTGGTTCTTTCGGTAAAGTCACGTAGAAGGGAAACAATACAATAAAAACCATTTCGGGTCTTAATTTATTGTTCACACTTACGGTGGCTTTCAGACCGCGTCCATTATTTTCGTCTCCCCCCCTCCTCTTTTCTGTCTGAATAACTGCCAAATCGCTCTCTGTGGTGCTAACGTTAAAAAAACGCCACTTTTTTCAAATTTTCTTGCTGTGGTTTTCACACCTGATGATGATTGCTTGTGTTGCAGTCGAAACGTCGTGAGAATTTTATTGTTTTATATTTTTATTATTTTGTTTCCCTTCTACGTGACTTTACCGAAAGAACCAAGAATATGAATCCCTGCAGTCACGAAAGCTTTAAATCAAAATTCAACTATCAGATGTTCAAGGCATTCCAAGCAGCATATATAAATATTAACTCCCAACCTCAAGAAAGTGTCACTTGAGTCTTGATAAAACACTTTGTTGAGCTATCATTTGTGGCCAGGTCACTTCTGGAAAATAAATTAATGCCTCAGTGGGCTTTACCTGGAAGGATGGGGATGGTTTAGTTGTTGTTTGTGTTTGGGTGATTTGTTGACCTTTCTTGTACTACAATCGTGTCGTTGTACTGTTTGTTGTTGTGACGTTCTTACCCCGTGCCCCTACTTAACATCTGTTAAAAATAGCTTTATAGCTCATCAGATTCCTCCTGCATTATAAATAAATCATCTGAACTGACTTGAGAGCGGGGGATTTTTCAACCATATTTATCAGCGGTTCAAACACTGGCGCATGCTGGCCGGCCACGGCGTGCCAGCCACGTGTTGTCACGTGGTGTGTGTGTGTGTGTGCAGACGTGGGGACCCCTCGCGTGGCATCGTGACGTAACAGGGCTTTAAACTGTTCCAGGTTGCCTCTGTTCGGGCTTCCTGTTGGATGACTGCTGCCATCTGCTGGCTCCAAGACGCTGCACAGCAACAAGAGGGCTCCGTTGATTTATTCGACGGAAAAAAGCAGAAAAGCCGGCCCAGCCATAGGCAGAGAAAAAAGGTCCTGAGCCAAGACTTGAACCAGCTGCGAAGGGTTAGAAGCACGGACGGCTGGGGGTAAAGAGTTCCAGACTGTGGGGGGCAGCAGGTCGCGTGGATTTTCTCTCAGAGCCCTCCGGGTTTTCCCTCCACATTGAGAATCAACGTGTGTTTAAGAGTACTTGGCTACTGTCATAAATTTCGACGTGAACGATAAGCCACTTCGTTGAGCTATCACTTGCGGCCAGGTCGCGTCTGAAAAGGGGGTACACAGCTCAGTTGGAACTTTACCTCGTAAAATAAAATGTTTAGCTTTAGTTCATCATCCCCAACGCCTGTTTGTTCTGCTGCTGCCTCGACCGCCACTGCACGGGAGGTGGCGGGGGTACGAAAGAGTAAAAGATGACGGTGACGATGAGGATGGAGCAACGAACGCCCGCGAGCCCGCGGGGGTGGGGGGAGGCCGTGAACTCACTCCGTGCCGGGTCGTGTGTCGATTTTCGTCCTGCTGATCGGCCAGCTCCTGCTCCGCCAGCTCCTTCTCGTACCGCCCTGCTCGCAACTGACGGCACGAGTCACACGGCCACCAACCCCCCCCCCCCCACCAACGGTCAAAGGCGCGCAAACGTGGGTGGGAACCGACAATGTAGAGAGAGAGAGGCGACGTTCGTTCCGTCGCCGTCGAGAAGTAACATTTAGTCTCCATCCGCCCGCGGTAAGGGGAGGGCGGTCGGCAAATCTGCGGCTCTGGTGCTGAGCACGCCTCTTCAAGGAACCGTCTTCGGGACGTTATTTATTTAAGGCCCACCGTCTCGTACTCGCGCGCACTGCGGCTCTTGAAATATCAATTCTTTTTGTCACGCAATACCAAACAAAAAACGGCTCCCATGGTTCTTTGATTGCCGAGCCCTGGCCC
Organism: Petromyzon marinus; assembly: GCF_010993605.1. Taxonomy (NCBI): domain Eukaryota; kingdom Metazoa; phylum Chordata; class Hyperoartia; order Petromyzontiformes; family Petromyzontidae; genus Petromyzon; species Petromyzon marinus. The sequence goes on along the minus strand of NC_046124.1, from coordinate 5,014,615 downwards.
GTGGGACTTCCTCCACATTTAGTGTTTATCGGGAAGCATTTGCCGAGTTAACGAGGCAACCCTGGGCTGCTTTTGACTTCACCGAGGAACACCGGCATGAGGCAAGTCGGCTGCGGGAACATACGCCGAGACAACGCGTGGCAGCACCCTCCCTCTGGCGCCAACCCTCTATCAAAGCTCCCTAGTGAAGCCCCCCTTCCGATGGGGTCCCTGCCGGCAGAGCCCCCCGAGCGAGCCCCCCTTCCTAGGCGTCCCTCGGAGCCCCACGTCCTCTGGCAACCACAATCCCTGTGACCAACCCCTCGGCCTCCTCCTGGGAGCCAGAAATCTTTCCGATTGAGAGGGGGTCAAATACTTATTTCCCTCATTAAAATGCAAATCAATTTATAACATTTTTGACATGCGTTTTTCTGGATTTTCTTGTTGTTATTCTGTCTCTCACTGTTCAAATAAACCTACCATGAAAATTATAGACTGATCATTTCTTTGTCAGTGGGCAAACGGTACAAAATCAGCAGGGGATCAAATACTTTTTTTCCCTCACTGTAGCAGGCGTCAAGGGTCGGGATGGAACCCACAACCTCCTGTATACCAGGCGGGGTAGTAACATCTCCTAGCCACCATGGCAAGCAAAACAAACGGAATAAAAAAATAAACAGTGGTGGAGGGAGCCGTTGTCGAGAGGACGGGTCGCTTACCCTGCACTCCTCGGCAGTCATGTTGTGGTAGAGGGGGCAGGCAACGGTTGAGAAATGCCGCTCGGACTTCCCCGCGAGGTGACCTGCCAAGGCGCGGCACCACCGAGTAAAACGTTCACACAAATCGCGAAGATTTTTTTTCGAAGGGTGCGTGTCGCAGTCAAAAACGCCGCACTTCGCCGTGATGACCAGGCGGCATCACCCGAGTGCAGGGTTCACGAGCGACTTTGTTTTCACTTGCGCATCGGTTATTTGGAGCGGGTTCTCCCTTTTTCGAGAGCATTCTGCAATTGCTTTGTATTTATTGAAGCATTCCATCACGACCGCTGCCACAGCTGTGGTCGGCGTGACCTAGGAAAGCCAAACTACATTGGAAAAAAGTGGAACTATGCAACACATCTGAGCCAAGAACAACACAACCCAGAAAACCACCCCTCACCACTCACACAAACAAGGGACTCCCAAAACCATCGCCCGCTCCCTCCCTAACCCTTACCTTGTCACGCCCTGAACACCTCACACCACTCATCCTCTCAGCCCTCACCACTCACGCCCCCACACCGTCACCGCTCACCCTCTAACCCCCTCGCCCTCCTGCCACTCACCAAGGGAGTCGCATCCCGGCGTTGGACAGCTGGCACGGGGAACGCGGGTCGCGCCCACGGCTGCATCCCCGCCACCGCCGCCGCCGTCGGGCTTAGCGGTCCCGTCCGCCATCCCGTCCTCTGCGCTCTGCCGCTGGTGGCCCTGCCGGCGCGCCCGCTTGCGGGGCGGCGGTCGCGCCGGCGTCGTCTTGACGGCGGGGGCGGCGTTGGCGGCGGCGGCGGCGGCCGAGGAGGAGGAAGACGAGGAGGAACCGGCGGCCTTTCCCGCGCCGCCCGCGGCAGAGCCGGAGCCGGCGCCGGCCCCGGCGTCGCCGCCGCCGCCGCCGCGCTCGCTGCCCGAGTCGGCGTCGCGGTCTCCGCTGGCGGCGCGCGACGCCGGGCCGCTCGACACGTCCAGCTCCGAGTCGGAGGACGGGGCGTTCCCCGTGGGGGTGCGCGGGGGAGACTCGTCTACGGCGGGGGGGGGAGACACGGGGAGGAGAGACACGGGGAGGAGAGACGCGGGGGGAGAAACACGGGGGGAGACACGGGGAGCACGGATCTTAGAGCACGCGAGTACGGTACGCCGCACTGCCCTCCGCTGCCTTCTAAACGCGACTGCATCACAAGACACAAAATGAGGGGACTTGCGAAAGGGGAAGTGGCAAAGCGACGGGGGATCAGGTGCGGGGAGGGACAATAATGAATTAACTCTTTGCGCAAGCTGTATAACGCGTTTGGGTGACTTAGCGAGTGCTTTTGCCCTGTGTGGACGTTTGTGTGTCACGAGCGTGGCTGTTAGGCGCGCGCCGTTTGCCCGATGTGCGCTCGTGCAAGTGGTTGCCCGAGAGCACGAGCTCGCGTGTTTGTGTGTTTATGTGTCGGTAAGCGCGCGTGTTTTTGCTGGTTTGTCCAGGCGAGCGCCTGCGTTTGTGCGCGATTGGGCACAAGTTTCTTGAGCGTGGTTTGTGTGTGGCCGTGTTTTTGTGTGTCGCACGTGTGTGTGTGTGTGTGTTGTGCACGTCCGCGTGTGTATGTGTGCGTTGCATGCTTGCGCTTGCACAGTAGGGGGCACAGGTGGTGCATCTGCCAGTCGTCTCAATCAGTCAACCCAAGGCATCCGGGTCTGTCCCGTGACCTTCTGTCGGCAATCCGTCGACACCTCACGTGGCCTCAAAGTGCTCCTAGCCAAGCAACAGGTGCCGCGGTGACATCGCTGTTGTTCTATTTGTATGTATGGAGGAGGATCATGAAGGACGCTACTACCGGGCGGTTGGAGGCAGTCACCCTCCAACAACAGCGGAGGGTGGAGGAGGAGCAACGCCTTCACAACAATCTGCTGGTCATCTCAATCAAAATCGGAACATTTATTTCTACCGGAGGAATCCTATCTAATAAATACAAGTCAATGTTTGTCTGTCTGTCTCTCTGTGTCTGTGTGTGTCTGCCTACTTGCAAGCTACAAAGCTATTTTTCACAGATCAACCTTGTGGTGGTACCCAGGGCTTCCATAAGCACCCGGCTCTCGCACAAACTGCGTTGCCAAGTCATTTTATGTCTGTTTAAGGCGAACGATGCGGCAATCTATTCCTCCCGACGAGCTCTACGCGATGCGCTAATCAAAGTTTTAAGAGAGTTTCTGTGTTTATGACCGCGGCAATTTTGGCAACGACGGGCGCTTGGTGAAGAACGAGAGGATCGGTTTCTGGTGGGTCGCGGCGTTGACGTGCGTGGTGAGACGGAATCGCCAAAAATAAATTAATTATCTTCTTTGGTTCTTTCTGGAGGACAGCGCTGTCCTCCAGACAGTCTCGTCCCTTCACCTGATGAAGGCCGCTTGGGTTGTGGCCGAAACGTCGTGAGAATTTTATTGCGTTATTTTATTTTATCAATTTATTTTATTCTCATTCTACGTGACTGTACCGAAAGAATCAAAGAAGATGAATCCTTGCAGTCACGAAAGCTTTAAACCGAAAAATAAATTAATCAATTGCAATTTTTGCTTCCGTTTATTCGGGCCCCGGGGGGGTCCCGCCATAAGGTTCAGACGTCCAGTCAGTCAACCCATGGCACCTGGGGTCTGTCCCGTGAACTCCCGTCAACAACGAGCCTTCAACACTTCACGTGGCCTCAAAGTGCACCTAGCCTGGTGACACCACCGCCACTTTGTGGGGAGCGGCGGCTGTTGTCGCCGTCATCGCCGCCGTCGTCCGTGCGTCCGTGCGTGCACGTGTGCACGAGTTCGCACCGCGGTCGGCGTGCTCCGTGGCCGTGTGCTCCGACTCGGAGCCAGAGGAGCGCGCGCGCCGCAGGCCGCCCGTCGCACGAGCGCCGTCGGTGAGGCCCGCGGTGCCGGCGGCAATGGCGAGCCGGCGCAGGGGGACGCCGTGGCCCCCCCTGCTCCTCGTGGGGTACGGCGCCGGTTCCCGCCCCGCTGCTCGCCACAGCCGCCACGCGCACACACACACACACACGCACGCACGCATGAGACGGCAGAGACAGGCAAGCGAGAGTCAATGTCAAGAAACACAACTTACCCCACTTTACCCCCCCCCCCCCGCTCTCCCTTAGTGTGCTGGTTATTGTTCTCCTCCCACTCCCAGTCTCTTCTCCCCCCCTCCCCCATTTTAATTGTCACCTTCGCCGCCCCCCACCCCCCCCCCCCCACGCGCCTTTTACGCGGTTCCGCCACGCCGTGATGAATGCTTGCGGATGTTTTTACGTATCCTGCTGTTGGAACTTCTCGGTCTGGCTTACGGCGCCCGCATGTTGTTGCAACAAACATTTATAAAAATCCGTTTTTATAGAAACGCAACCGAGGGTTACCCTGTCCGATCGTATCATCGACCACGGGCCCACATGCCCGTCACCTGTTCATGATATTACTAACGACGTTTTTTTACGAATATATTTCCAACGCTTTCCTTCAACTTCATCCTGCTGTGCTGTCGGCATCGCGTAATGAGGCAGACTCCCCATTAAGGTCACCCACCGAGGATTCCACACCTTGCACGTGAAGACATATCGCGCGGAAGCGGACACCGCAGAACCATCTCTGAAATCCTTTCAGGTGACCTCTGGCTCACAAAGCTGGGGGCAGCCCTTTCCCACTTGCTGTGCAACTAATACTGCTCAACCCAAACTATAAATGCTCTGATACTTGCATTGCCTTTGTACTGTCCGCCTTTTGGCGTTCTCTGGTCTGACACTGGTGGTGAGACAAGGCCATAAAGAAGGCCGTCTCTGGTGGAGGCCAATCAGTTTCAAAGACAACGCAGATATTATCAGAGCATGTTTGTTTGCACGCTTTACCATAAGTACGTGTGGTTAATGCGGACTTGCTTCCTTGCAAATGGTTTCGATTTGGTGCGTCAACATCTTAACACCATTTTTTTTTTATTGCCAGAAAGAGTAAAAAAATATTCCTATTTTTCATAATGTTCCTCACACGGAACCAACTTGACCGCCGAGATCCCCGGCGAATCCTGCGGCTTCCCACGCGCTGCTGTCCTGTCCAAAGGCACCAGTGGACAAGCTGACCAAACAACGAGCTGGTCCGGAAACAAAACTACCCCCCCCCCCCGTCACAATGAGTCACCGACCGCGAACAACGGATCTAGCAACGCCCCACATGCTGCCGCTCAAGTTTGGGGGCAGCCCTCGGGAGCCACAAAGTCCAACATGGCACCGGAATTCGGTGGCCTGTGTCCTGGATTCCTAAAGAACCTGGAAAGGTAAAAATCCAAAAGAACGGGAAGCAAGCCAAAGTTATCGCCAATCCGAAACACGGATAGCCGCAAGACTCGCCCGCCAGCTACCGGGCAATATCCCTTCTCCTCCAGGGTGAAGGAACGAGCCACACTCGCAGAGACCTTCACCCATCATCGATCCCCAACTGCCTCCCAAACGACCCGGATTCCGAACCGGTCATAGCTGCTGCGGACAGACTGTTGTTGCCTTCACCATCCTCATTGGCGCCGCGGTGGTGTAGATGTTAACTACCTCGCCTGGTATGCAAGAGGTCGTGGGTTCGATCCCAACCCTGACGCCTGCTGCTGTATATTTGGAGTTTGCGTCTCTCTCTCTCTCATCATCATCATCACGGTGGCTATGAGATGTTAACTACCTCGCCTGGTATGCAGGAGGTCGTGGGTTCGATCCCAACCCTGACGCCTGCTGCTGTATATTTGGAGTTTGCAAGTTCTCCCCGTGGTCGCGTGCATTTTTCTCCGGGTCCTCTGGTTTTTCTCTCCACATTTAGAATGGACATGCGTTTAGAGTATTTGCCTACTATAAATTTCCACGTGATAAACCACTTCATTGTCATTTTTGGCCAGGTCGCTTCTGAAAAAGAGCTACATAACTCAGTGGGCCCTACCTGGTAAAATAAAAAAAAATCGTTTCCTTGAGTATGCGGTGGCTATCGATGTCACCCACTTGCATAGCCGGACGAGTGGCTGCTGGCAGAGGTGGTGACGGCCATTCCATACTCGGGGGACGTGTTTCCAAAATGCGGCCACTCAGAAAATGAGGAAGCAGGACATAAACTCGAGGAATGGTCGTCGGCACGAGACACGTTCCCCTTCCGATACAATCCCCAACAGCCCTGCACATTCCACTCACCCTCGATGCGTTGTAACCAAAAAGTGCGCTATGGCCCCACTTCAGGATACCCTAGAGCAGTGGTTCTTAACCTTTACGGCAGCCTTGCACCCCTTTGGTTCTCAATCGTTAAAAAAAAGTACAATGTTACTAAACACACAGGGTTTGATGAGACAAAGTAAGTTGTACTTTACGTGCCCGTGCCTAATTTGTGTTTCGATGATTTCCCTTCTAAAAAACATCTGGCCATGTTTCGCACCTCCAGAAAGGGCATCTCGCCGCTCCCCCCAAGGGGCGCGTGCACCCCGGGTTAAGAACCACTGCCCTCGGGGGTTATCACATGGGGAGAAGCCTGACCTTCAAGCCCCGCGTGAAACAGATCGGTGAAACTACCAAATCGAGAATCACCCTGCTGCAGAAACTTGCAGGTTAACGCCCTGGCGGGCGCCTCGGCCGATGCGCTGCCACCTGCCGCCCCTCTCACTGATCTACTCAGTGGCAGAGTCACCTGGTCCGGGGGAGCTCGTACACAGAACTGCCGGATGCACAATTAAATAACGCGACTAGCATCGTAACCGGAGCACTGAAACCGACGCCAATCCCGTGGGGATCCCTGTTCTGGTGAACATTCTGCCACCAGATATCCGCAGAGACATTTGCGCAAAACTGCAGGGGAGTGGACACGTTTTCTTGCCAACGACCAGCACCTACTCATCAGGAAAGACCTCAACAACGGTACTCGCCGCCAACTCAAGTTCCGATCCCCTTTCTGGGATCGCGCTGCTGCTGTCACTGCCCTAGATCGGGAAGAGAACGCCGCCGGCGAATAGAATGGAACGCAGGAGCCCAGAATAATCCACCTCGTCCCTTGACCCAAACATCACACCTCCTGGCTTACACATCCCAGAAAAGACTGGTTTAACCGTCGCCTGGAATCTCGAACATCGACGGGCTTAACGGAGGTGAAATATCAAAAACTACACAAACTCTCTCCTGAAGCCCTCTCGCGGCGAGTAGACCTCAACTTTGGCATCTAACTCCTGATCGTGCAGCAGAACCCCTGCTCTTAACGACGGTAACTGGTTTCCACGAAACAGGTCATGAAGTGATTTGGTCACTAAGCTAATACACGTTAAAGGGTTACCCTTTTTCACCCAAAAAAATTACTTTATAATATTTAAACAATGTATATCAATGCATAAAGATACAAACAACGTTATAAACACATGATATTAAAAGAAATATGGTTAATAAATGCACTAATAAATATTTACTGTACCTACAATAGCCCGTCGTGAACAGGGGAATGGTCGGTAAGCGAACACACTGGGCTCTATGAAGGCACCACACTATTATACACTACAATAAACACTACACTATACACTACACACTACTATACACTACTATACACCACTATACACTACACTATACACTACTATACACTCTACACTACTATACACTACACTATACACTACTATACACTACACTATACACTACTATACACTACACTATACACTACTATACACGACTATACACTACACTATACACTACTATACACTACATTAGACACTACTATACACTACTATACACTACACTATACACTACTATACACTACACTATACACTACTATACACTACACTATACACTACTATACACTACACTATACACTACTATACACGACACTATACACTCTACACTACTATACACTACACTATACACTACTATACACTACACTATACACTACTATACACTACACTATACACTACTATACACTACACTATACACTACTATACACGACACTATACACTCTACACTACTATACACTACACACTGAGCTCTATGGAGGCACCACACTACTATACACTACACTATACACTCCACTACAATACATTACACACTGAGCTCTATGGAGGCCTGCCGTTAAGCGATTAGTTGTTAACAGTGGTGGTCGTGAAGACAGTTTCTACTCTACACTACTATACACAACACTACTATACACTGCCATACACTGCAATACAATACTATACATGACTATACACCACACTACTATACACTACACTATACACTACTATAGACTACGCTACAATACACTACACTATACACTACTATAGACGACACTACTATACACTACACACTGGGCTCTATGGAGGCACCACACTCCTATACACTACACTATACAATACACTATACACTGAGCTCTATGGAGGCCTGTCGTTAAGCGATTAGTCGTTAACAGTGGTAGTCGTGAAGAGAGGTTCTACTTTACACTAATATACACTACACTACTATACACAACACTGCTATACACTGCCATACAATACTATACACGACTATACACCACACTACTATACGCTACACTATACACTACACACTGAGCTGCATGGAGGCCCGTCGTTAAGCGATTCAGTCGCTAACAGCGGTGGTCGTGAAGAGAGGTTCTACTTTACACTACTATACACAACACTACTATACACTGCAATACAATACTATACACGACTATACACTCTACTACTATACACTACAGATTGGGCTCTATGGAGGTCCATCGCTAAGCGATTCAGTCGCTAACAGCGGTGGCCGTTCAGAGGGGTTCTTACGTATTGCCACACGCAAGAAAAGAATAGAATAATAAACACATCACGAATTAACTCCCTC